>JAUCMX010000009.1:8115587-8583087 GCA_033459395.1 Hemibagrus guttatus | reverse complement strand
TGTCTATCTATCTATCTATCTATCTATCTATCTATCTATCTATCTATCTATCTATCTATCTATCTATCTATCTATCTGTATGTCTGTCTGTCTGTCTGTCTGTCTCTATCTATCTGATTGTGTGTCTATCTATCTATCTATCTATCTATCTATCTATCTATCTATCTATCTATCTATATATCTATCTATCTATCTATCTGTATGTCTGTCTGTCTGTCTCTATCTATCTGATTGTGTGTCTATCTATCTATCTGTCTGTCTGTCTGTCTGTCTGTCTGTCTGTCTGTCTGTCTGTCTGTCTCTAGCTATCTGATTATCTATCTATCTATCTATCTATCTATCTATCTATCTATCTATCTATCTATCTATCTATCTATCTGTATGTCTGTCTGTCTGTCTCTATCTATCTGATTGTGTGTCTATCTATCTATCTATCTATCTATCTATCTATCTATCTATCTATCTAAATTGTATGAATGTTACATGTACAGACAATGTGAATACAGTATTTAGCCTCAGCAGCAGTCTACAGTAGTATACAAAAGAAAGCTAAATAAAACTAATTCAGGCAAAGTTGACAACACAGTATGTATATACTGCAGATAAACAATATAAATACATTCTCATCACGAAATTGTTAAACTATGAATGTACTAAATAATCCTAAATTTGCATTATAGAAAAGTTTGGTACAAACAGACCCTCATGTCTGTGGCTTGTTAAACTGAGAACAGTGGACTCAGCCAGTGTTATATAAGCACAGACGATGCCTACAGTCATCTGAAAAGAGCATGTGTTGCTTATTGGTATGATTTTGTCATATTGCATCATATTTTCCAACTGATTAGCAGCAACACACCGGTTTCCTTATGCGCTCGTCATCATCTGTGCAGTCACATACAGAAACCGGCTCTAACCGTCTCACCTCAAGATTTATGACAGGGTGAGTGTATAATAAATCAGTAGCTGTAAGCTGGACTAAAAGCTACAGGTAGGAAAATAAATGCATCCACATTAAAAAACATGTATTTAGCTCTTGATTCTATTACGATCCTATGATCATAATGCTCTTTTCCCTCTTTTTCTCCAAAAAGAGAGTTTCTCCTCTTTGAGTTTGTGTGTATGGCCGAGCTCTTCTACTACTGTGTGTTTGATGACTCGGTTCTTCTAAACAAAGAACTTTTTTCTTCTCACTTGTAGGACGAAGCTGTGTAAAGGAAATATTGACAGAAATGTGAAGTGAAATTTTAGCTCCATCATGGAGCAGGACCATGTGACAGTATCAATACTGTGATGTATTAACAGCCTTTAATATAAACCGTCCTGAGTTTTATGGGTATCATCAGGTGTCAGTGGCTATACAGCTCCATTGTGGCTTATTTTGTCACTCACTTTCCTTTTTTCCCCACAAGAAATATGTCTGTAATATGAACTTAGACTTGTGTGGCTCCATGGATTTCTGCAAAAAATCCATGATGAATATTGTGTGCCACAGCACTGGTGAGTCTGATTGGTCAAAAGATGTTGATTTTTTTTTCTAACAGCAGGTTCTATCTTGTATTATGGTATTATAGTTGTAGCTATGCTATAGAGACGTGTTTTGGTCAGCTGCTCTGTGTGAACTGATTAAAATAGTGATGTTTTCTGTGGAGGGCACGGTGGCTTAGTGGTTAGCACATTTGCCTCACACCTCCAGGGTTGGGGGTTCGATTCCCGCCTCCGCCGTGTGTGTGGAGTTTGCATGTTCTCCCCGTGCCTCGGGGGTTTCCTCTGGGTGCTCCGGTTTCCTCCCCCAGTCCAAAGACATGTGTGGTAGGTTGATTGGCATCTCTAAATTGTCTGTAGTGTGTGTGGGCCCTGCGATGGGTTGGCATTTCGTCCAGGGTGTATCCTGCCTTGATGCCCAGTGACGCCTGGCACAGGCTCCCCATGACCCGAGAATAGATCGGATAAGCGGTAGAAAATGAATGAATGAATGTTTTCTGTGGGAAATGTCTATTTAGCAAGGAGTATCCACTGTCAGTGCTTTGTTACACTCTGAAGTTACAGCTGTAGCTATGTTTTCTTGACACAGGAAAGGCTTCAGGATGTAGGACTGGTGGTTTCTTGGTAACATGGGAAGAAACACGGCTGGTGAAAGAACAGCTGTTTATAGCTTATATATAACATAAAATAGGACTTTGCTTATTTCATTCACATTCCAGTCTACAATCCTGCGCTCTCACCGCAGCGGCACGGGATCAATTGCCGGGCATCGACCTAGCACATGGGTGCTGCACACCTCAGTGCACTTCTCAGTTCCGGTCCTGAGCCCAGATAACAGTGGGAGGGCTGTGTCAGGGAGGGAATCTGGTGTAAAACCTGTGCCAACACAGATATGCAGATCAATGATCCACTGTATCAGCCCGTAATGAGAGCAGCTGAAAGAAGAACAACGTTCTTTAATAAATAAAACATGCATAGTGTTGGCAAAAGGCTGTGATATAAGAGGAATAAAACGCCATGCTGTTATTTACCTGTAATGAGCATCAGGCTGCATCACACCATCACTTTCACTGATTATTTCTCTCAAACAGCATCTTCTGTTGTGTTTTGTCTCTTACATACTACTTTCAGACTCTAACAGGCCTCTTTACATTTCTGTCAAATATCTCTCTCTGTTCCAGAATTTTAAAATAAAATCAGTTTTTATAAACATGGTATTCTTCAGGTAATTCCTGATCTCCTTTTGTCATTTTCGGTCTGCTGTCCCGCTGGACTCTCAAGGACGTGCCAAATAACAATGTCTAGTGGACCCCAACGATGTGACATGTCATGGTCAGGGGGTGTGTGTGTGTGTGTGTGAGAGAGAGAGCGAGAGGGAGAGAGTGAGAGAGAATATGTCACCTTAGATGTTCTGATGCATTCATCATTATTACACATTGCAGGTTATCCAGCAGTTTAGTCCCTAATTTATGTCCTTGCTAATATTTGTTATTGTAATTGGACAGAATGTGTTTTGTTGGAACACATGAAGGCTGCACTTTTATTGCGCTTCATTTGTTTTGCAGACAGACCAGCAGTATGCCAACAGCGTTGCTGACAACCTCAAGCGCCTGTAAGTATACACTTTTCTTTTTGTTCTCCTTTTTTTTCTAATTATCACTTGTTGTTGTGTGTGTGTGTGTGTGTGTGTGTGTGTGTGTGTGTGTGTGGGTAGTTTCCCCTTTGGAGCCCCAGGAGCAGTTTGTACACTCTAAAAAACAAGGAGCATGTGCCTTCAGTCCCCTCTTTTTGGCCTTTGTGGAAATGAGAGCAGAAAGCAAAGCAGGATAACAAGAGAAAGGAGGAAGGAGTGTGCTGAGAGGCCATCTCTCACAAAGCAATTTCTCTCTCTGTTAGGAAACTGCTTATTCTTGGTATAATAGCCCATAGAACAGCAGGGTGTATGTGTATGTGCATGTGTGTGCATGCACACTTGTGTGTGTGTGCACTATTTTGTGTGTGTGTGTGAGGGCATATTTTGTATCTATGTGTCATTTTTTACACACCGTGCATGGCATATTTGTAGGATTATGTGTTTTGAATTTTCCAGATGTGAGTACATCTGCTATGAACAGAAAAACCAATACAACAAATACACTTGAACACACACACACACACACACACCATTGATTACTGCATTTTATAGTATTCTGTGGTGTCTTCTACTTAGAGAAAAAATCGTTACATACATTTCTTTGCTGTCTTGTTAAAGAAGCAGTTATTTATTATTGCGTGTAAAATTTGCTCTGCAGTAGTCTGTTAGATTTTACTTCACCACAACAGCATAGGATTCTTGATTCTGATTGGTCAAAAGGTGTTGATTAGTATTCTGTAATAAACAGCTGACTGCCGGTTTGTGTGAATGCTCTTGCAGTGATATGTACACTGGGGCTTGTATTAAAAACAAAAATAGTAATTGTTTAAGTAGCAATGTTTCTGTGAGGAGATGATTTTATATATATATATATATATAGTCTCCAGTGCTAGAGATTTGTAACCAGCTGAAGTTTATAAGGGAAAGGCTTCCAAAGGGCTTTGTGGTTTCTTGTTAACATGACAAGCTGCTTTTTATTTCTATTCTTTCTTTCTTTCTTTCTTTTTATTACTTCAAGAAAGAAAAACGAGTCTTGTGAGAGACAGCTGCTTGAATGTAATTGTTAACAGGAACTGGCTAGTTTTGCGGCCTTCCGCACATTAGCTTAACTACGAACAGATCAAATTTATGATTTGTTATGCTTTAATAAATCTAAAAGGTTTGGGTTGGTATTAGAAGAATAAAACACTTTTGGATGTGATTGGAAATGATTATATATCATTATATATATTGCAATGATGGCCCCACTTGGGCTACATCATATATAACATATGGTTATTGGACACTTTATTAGGAGCGCCTGTTAATTCTGTACATGTTTGACATGATTGCATCATATAATTGCTGCAGGTTTGTCATCATGCTACGAATCCAGAGGTGCTCATACAGATTCAGGTCTGGACGCCATTAACATACACTGAATTTCATTCCAACTTGTTTATGGAATCCAGTTAAGGCAACTTGTGTTGCGTTGAGCCATGCTGCATTATCCTATTTGATGTAGTCTTATACTTTATACATAGATAAATGGTAAATGCTGGCCCTTAAGAGATGCACATGGGCAGGAACACTACGCTGTGGCATTTAAACGATGCTCGATTGGTATTAAGCAGCCCACTGTGCGCCAAGAAAACATTCCCAACTCCATTACACCACTACCACCACCACCACCACCAGTATGAACTGTCGAAACAAGGCAGGTTCAAGCTCTTAGCCCCAAATTCTGACTCTAGCATTTGCAAGTCAAGGTAGAATTTAAGATTCAACACATCAGGTGAAGTTTTTCAGTCATCAGCAGCAGTGTGGATGAGCCTGGGTTCACTGTATCCTCAGATGACAGGAGAGGAACCTGATGTGGTCTTTTACTGTTGTAGGTTCAGTGTGTTGTGCGTTCTGAGATTTGCTTTTCTGCTTAGTGCTGTTGTATAGAGTACTTATTTGACTTGCTGTAAACTTCTGAAAGCTCAAACTGGCCTGGGTTTTCTTCTCTAACCTTAACAACAAAGCATTTCTATCTGTAGAACTATAGGAGAACCTATCGGAGGGCAAAATTTGATAAAAATATAGTTATATGTGATGATTTTTAGATTTTTTTTTGTTAGTATATGTAATTGCATAATGACGATGTATCTGTCTGTATGTGCACATAGACATGAGTCTGCATTTATTGTACATACATCAATCAGCCATAACATCTAAACCACCTGTGTCGTATAATAGTATGTAGGTCTCCCTTTGAGCTTCTTCTATTGCTCCTGTAGGTAACTGTGGTGGTGGTCAGTGGTCTGCATGGTCACTCTGACCGATCTGCAGCTACGCAGCCCCATAAACTACAAGCTGAGATACACTGTGTGTTCTGATACCTTTCAACCATAGCCAGCTTTAACTTTATCAGTAATTTGTGCTACAGTAGCTCTTCAATCAAGTTAGCCTTCCCTCCTCATGTGCATCATTGAGCCTTGGGAGCCAATGACCTTGTCACTATAGTTCACCGGTTATCCTTCCTTGGACTAATTTGCTAGGTACTAACCACTGAGTATAGATCTGCTGTTTTGAAGATGCTCTGACCCAGTTGTTTAGCCATCATAATTTGGTCTTTTTCAGTCGCCCAGATCCTGATGCTTGCCCATTTCCCCTGCTTCCAACACATCAACTTTGAGAACTGACTGTTTACTTGCTGCCTATCATGTGCCACTGTAATGGGGAAATCAATGTTATTCATATCATCTGTCAGTGGTTTTAATGTTAAGGCTGATCGGTGTATGTGTATGTATGAATGTATGTGTGTGTGTGTGTGTGTGTGTGTTTGTGTGTGTGTGTGTGTGTATGGCTGTGTTTGCATGCGTGCGTGTGTGTGCATGGGGTGTGTGACTAAGAAAATGCTTTTAAATTTTTGATGGATTTGTTCCTATCTGTAGCTAACCATTCATCATTATTACTGTCAGTACACACACACACACGCACACACACACACGTCTTTCTCTTTGATCTGTTTAATGCACTGCTCCATCATTATTGCTTCATTTCACTTTCCTCTGTTAGTCACCGCATCACCGTTTCCCATTTTTCTGCCCCTCCTGCTCTCTCTCTCTCTCTCTCTCTCTCTCTCTCTCTCTCTCTCTCTCTCTCTCTCTCTCTCTTCCTTAATAGTTCTCAAGCTCAGTTCATTTAAGTCTTCATGAGGGTGTCATTATTCAGTGCTGCCAAAGCAATAGCTATTATAAAGCATGATGCAAAACACAATGCACAATGATTTTAAAATAAAACTAGAACACTATTACAATTAAATATTTCTCTTCTCTCTCAGATTTCCAGCAGAAATTCAGTCAGGCTTGCTGGAGATCATCTCCCCATCTGTCCATTTCTATCCAGACTTCTCCCACCTCAAAGAGTCGTTTGGTGACCCTAAAGAACGAGTCAGGTAATCAAACCAAAGTGTGTGTATGGGTGTGTGTGTGAGAGAGAGATTGAGTGAGTGAGTGCATTTTCAGGTCTCTGGGTTTTGTCCTTGTCTGAGTCAGTGACATGAATGCGTGCTACCTGCTTTGCCATTTGATTTAATGCCCCAGTGCACACTGGACCACGTTAGTGGTCATTGATACACACACCCACACCCACACAAATCTCTCTCTCTCTCTCTCTCTCTCTCCACTCACAATTGTCTCTCACACACAGCAGATTTACGGAGAGCAGAGAGACATAGGCAATCGCAAAGCTTACTGAACCATAGTAACCTCCATCACTCTCTGGCGCTCCACTCTGCGTGCACACACACACACACACACACACACACACACACAGACACACACACACACATACACACACACATGAATAATTTCCTAAAAATGTTTGTGTGAGTGAAAGAGAGAAATATAATAAATCTGAGATGTCTCCGGATGGGAACACACTCTAATATTCTAATCAGCAAGCATATTTGGTTTACATTTGAAGAGGTTTTACATTTGTACTGGTTATACAGTACCAGATGGCCCAAAGTATGTGCACACCTGAAAATGACACTCGTATGTGCTTTTTCCCTAATCTGTTCTCACAAAGTTGGACGCACACAATTGTATAGAATGGATTTGTAAGCTGTAGATTTATTTTCACTGGAACTAACATCATAACAATGCCCCTGTACACAAAGCAAGCTCTATGTAGACATGCTTTGCCAAGGTCGCAATGGAAGAGTTTAACAGACCTGACCTCAACTCCATTAAACACTTTAAGATGAACATGAACATTGAACACCCAACAGTGGCCTGACCTCACTAATGCTTTTATGGCTGAATGAACACAAATGCCTTCCAAAGAGAGTTATTACATAGGCAAAAAGGGGGACCAACTTCATTTTAATAGCTAAGGTATTATATGAGTGTGATAGTGTCCTTTCGACATGTTGTGTATATTGGAGGGACAAGCAACATCAGATGATAAGGAGAAAGCTTGTATGAAGCTTTACCCACAATTAGCACCTCAAATATTTCTGTCATATTGGTTTTGGCGATAATACATACCCATGTTAATCAAGTTGATCTTTTACTCTAGACATGATATACAGCATGCCTGTCAGTGTGGCACATATCTGATGCTAGACACATTACAGAACTCTTATATGTCTGCTAGATGAAGCTCATGATCTAAACAGTACATGAGCTTTAGATAAGCTGGTTGCTCTACAGTATAACTCTGCACATTCTGGCATCTGTAATAATTCATATTTTCATATTATCTTGTAGGATTAGGAGTAAAAATCGTGTCAGATTAATGATTTTTAAATGATGCTATCACGATATATGCAAGCTGTGTGCGGCAGGGATAGTCATGCAGCACATGCACACACACGCGTTTCCCTCATATTTCATTCTCTCACATTCATGCCAGACAATTTCCGGGACAAATTTTTTTTTTTTTTTTTTTTTTTTTTTTTTTTTTTTTTTTTTTTTTTTTTAAATACAGTGCCAGATACAAACCCATATTTCTGGATCTCTCTCTCTCTCTCTCTCTCTCTCTCTCTCTCTCTCTCTCTCTCTCTCTCTCTCTCTCTCTCCTCACTCACTCACTCACTCACTCACTCACTCACTCACTCACTCACTCACTCACTCACTCACTCTCTCACACACACACACACACACACACACACACACACACACACACACACACACACACACATACTCTTTTTCTCTCTCTCTCTCTTTCTCTTGCACACACCAGGCCTGCGAATTCAGTCAAGAAAGCATGATGAGCAAATCAATCCTTGATTGGCCAGGCAGTCCAATCATTCAGCCATCAAGCAGACAGACAGCTCAATAGCAAATCAGCAAGACAGGAGAGAATCCATTCTGCATAAGCACACACTTGCGTTTTCGCCTTGCAGTGCTTTAGGACTTCATGACAGTGCTGCCGGTTTGCTACTGAGTTTGATCGCACTTTCTGTATCGATCACATTGGGTGCTTCTCCTTATCTTCATTTAAAGCAATTAGGAAGGTGAAAACACTTACATTTTATCTTTTTGCTTTGGACTAAAGTGGGCCTGTGCTTGCATCAGTCAAAAGCAGTTAACCAAAGCTGTCACTTAAGCTGATAAATACAGTCTATCTTAGTAACACGCTATATGGCCAAAGTTTTGACCTTCACTGGAACTAAGGGACACAAACCTGTTCCAGCATTACAATGCCTCTGTGTACAAAGTCAGCACCATGGTTTGTGTAGAAGAACTAGAAAGTCCTGCACATTTCTCACCTCAACCCCACTGAACACCTTGAGATGAGCTGGAACACTGACTGGCCTCTTCACCCAACATCACTTGTGGCTGAATGATCTCAAATTCCCACAGCCACACTCCAAAATCTAGTGGAAAGCCTAGAGGAGGTTATTATTACAGTGAAAAGGGATGTCCAACAAGCACATATGGGTTCATGTTGTCCATATTGGCTACTGAGGTTTGGAGAAACCAAAGGAATTCCTTTTCAGTACAAAGTGTAAAACTGACACCGGTTCTGTTTCACTGCTCCCAAAACTATACTTCATTTTAAATGAAGTAATTGACGACACACACATCATCAAGGCTGTCTCGTATTTGCAGAAGCCGTATCTGTAAAATGGCCTTGGATAGCCGGAAATGCTATTATAATTAACATTATTATTATTACTATTATTATAAAAGAATTGCAAGCTTTTCTAACAACCTAACACAGAGCTTTGAAGGAAATGTCACCAGCGTATATAAGAGAATTTATGCAGATTTATATGTGGAGACCAATTTTATTGATTTGTTTACTTTTTTCTGCTTGACATAGCAGTGTTTTTACATGTAGAATCGTTTCATTACTTTGGACTGCATCTTTATTTGACATATTTCCTTAAGACTAACACTTTTACGCAGTAATAGACAGGGAGGTAAACATAACTTAATTGGCAAAATGTCTTAAGCATGAATTTTATATTCTGCGCAATATTTAAGGAATAAAACATGACGGCATTGTGTGATGCAGCGTGACTGTTACCCGTATAAAGCTGACTGCACATTCCAAGGTGTTTTATTCTTCATGTCACAGCGATTTTCGTTAACTATTGCAATTTAGTGAATACCACGTTGCAGCTATAGTTATTCGTAATGTTGTTGAACATCCGCGAGACATATTAGTTCCTGTTATGACTTATAGCAGCTACAAACGCTCATTCCCTCACCGGCATATTATTTTCTTTCTCTAGAAATGAATAAAACAGCAACAACAACAAAAAAAAAGCAGCTTGTCATGTTCCCCAAGAAACTACAATACAAAATCCTCAGTCCTGAAGACTTTCCTGTTGCAGAAATCCTACTGATTATTTCAGATCTCTGGCACGAGACATAGCTTTTTTTTTTTGCTAAATAACAAATTTGTTATTTAGCTAAAGTTTATAGTATGTAAACCGTCCATCGTACATATTCCTGTGAACAACTTTTACTACAGAAACAGTAATGTAATGAATATGAACTGCTCTCACTGCTCTCAGCTGGAGCTGCTGTTGATGTAGGAAACATCAGGACGTGAGAAATCTGTAGCATATTTTTTTTTATGTAACATGACACCACGATATTGCAGGGTATGTGCTGGATGTTAGACCTCCGCTCGGCTCAGACAGCTCATGCAATCCTACTTCCTGAAAATTGAGTTCTCCAAACCATACTAGTTTACAGTTATGCCTGAAAAACTCACCCGGATGAGAACTGGTGTCAGAATCGGAAAGAAAATCTCCAGCAGCGTAAAGAAGAAACTGATAGTAAAGTAAGGAACGATGACTTTATTATTACAGAATTCTGTCTCTATTTATCTCTATCTATTTATTGATAGAACCTTCAAAAATGAAGTTCCCTGTATAGTGTAATTGGTCGTTTTCAAGTTCAGTTCATTTTGTTTCCCATTCAATAAATTTCTTTTAATACATTTGACACAAATCTGACTCTTTTGGGCTGGTAAATTTCTTCAGTACACAGGTGATGCAACACTATTATGTCATTCCCTCTATAGTGAGTCTATATAGTGAGTAGGATGTCATTTCTCATTTGGGATTCACCCCAACTGTGCTGTTGGGTGTTGAATAGAGATTAAAAAAAAATACACTCATCAGGCATAACATTATGACCACCTGCCTAATATTGTGTCGGTCGCCCTTTTGCTGCCAAAATAGCCCTGACCCGTCGAGGCATGGACTCCACTAGATCCCTGAAGGTGTGCTGTGGAATCTGGCACCAAGATGTTAGCAGAATATCCTGTAAGTTGCATTCTGTGTATTCTGACACTTTTCTATCAGAACCAGCATTAACTTCTTCAGCAATTTGAGCAACAGTAGCTCGTCTGTTGGATCGGACCACACAAGCCAGCCTTCGCTCCCCAATGAGCCTTGGTCGTCCATGACCCTGTCGCCGGTTCACCACTGTTCCTTCCTTGGAGCATCTTTTTGATAGATACTGACCACTGCAGACCGGGAACACCCCACAAGAGCTGCAGTTTTGGAGATGCTCTGATCCAGTTGTCTAGCCGTCACAATTTGGTCCTTGTCAAACTCGCACAAATCCTTACGCTCGCCCATTTTTCCTGTTTCTAACACATCAACATTGAGGACAAAATGTTCACTTGCTGCCTAATATATCTCACCCACTAACAGGTGCCATGATGAGGAGATCATCAGTCTTATTCACTTCACCTCTCAGTGCTCATAATGTTATGCCAGAGCGGTGTATATCAGTTTTGTTTTGTATCCAATGCAGGAAATTTAAATTGTGCTAATGGCCTGCATTGATGAGGCTTGTTGTTAATCTCATAATTTTAGGGGAAAAAAATTGTATCCTATTCATGCTTCTGAGTGTGTATATTTATGCATAGGAAGTATAACTAATGCTGCTGCACTTCTATATGCCGAAGTTGAAAAAGCATAGTGTTTTCAGTTACGCACCTAAATTAAAACGTTCATATTACTGGCATTAACTAAAGAAATATTCAAATGAAGAATGTAAACCAGCATATAAATCCAGATCAGTCATACAACATTGCCTCTGTATAAATGGGAGGATGGGTCGCATTTCCTAGTGTGATGCGGACAGTTCGCTCCCTGCAGACGCATGCCCTTCTGCTTCTCTACATCAGGGACGGTCTGGGGAATTCTGGCTGAGACACTATGCTTTGGGAAAAAATCTGCAGTTTGAGAAAGTCTGTAGTTTCAGCTGTACGAGCTTTGCCTGTTGCAGAGTTTTGTAGGCATCGCAAAATGAAATCAGCAGCGCCGTGTAAGATGTGCTTAGCGGTGTTTGACATTCGTCAATATACAACTACAAAGATTACACTTACACAAACATTTACACTAACGACTAAATTATTGATAAATTCTGTCATATTGTTTACTCTGGATGTCACAATAAAAAATTCTAAGCTAATTAATATTTGAATTCGTTAATTAAAATTCAAATAACACATTTTTGATAACCCTAATAGAAAATAGATGCCAGATTGTGTTAAGTGTGCGTAGTGAGAATGTACGTCTGAAATTGCACAAATACTGCAGATATTCTGACCTCAGACATAGCAACAGACTTAATAACTATTCAGACGTTGTTCAGGAGGAGGCGTGTCTCAGTTTATGCACAATTCAGACCTTGGACTTGGGCCCATTTCTCTTATGTGATATTGACTCAAGGAGCAGTATTAAGTTCAGTGCCACTGTCTGACAGTTTAATGTGACTATGAAATGTAAATATAGTCAAATAAAACAATGCCTTTAAAGCCAGTATTAAATACAGTATTAATGAGTTGATCGTGTAGATAGAGGACATCAGAGGAGACAGATTCTTCTTCAGAGATCTTGAAGATAAAGTAATGAATTAACTTAAAGTGAGCCGTAAGTATGGCAGATGGATGCTTGGTCAGCTCATCCTTCAGTCTTTTCTGTTTACAGGACAACACACTGAACTAAGAAAGATAGATATTTGAATTGTGTTATTAATAAAACAATGCTAATCAGTGAGATAAAGGTATAATAACATATCATATATACACTGTGAACACATAATGGCTATTATTTGTATACTGTGGCTTCATTAAGCTGAAAACTTTCTTCAGTCCCTATTTTCTATCCCTCATTTTTTCAGGTTTAAAGGCAAGTGCTTTTGTTTGAAGGCTGTGGTCTATTGAAAAACCCAGTCTCAGGTGCTTCTACTCAAGTGTTAAACAACCCTACATGGCACACCATGAAAATTGATTTAAGGAGCTGTGATAGTGCTCTGAATATGTCTAACCTTTCTCTACATACAGATATTCAGCTGGTTTTTTTTTTTTATGATGATGTTTAGAATTACAGTAGAGTGGAGTAAGCAGATCAGGCTGGTGTACTATTAGCTACAGCCTTCTATAAAATTTTAGACTGTGTGTATGTGTGGGTGTGTGTCTGAATCAATGCCCAGTTTTACACAGTGCTGACTGATTGATACACTTCCCGGGGAGCTTGTCTTGCTATAAATGTGTGATTGCTGGTGATTGTGTGCAGATGTGAACGCTTTGTTGCCCAGTCGACTCTTACGTTTGATTTAATGTCATATGTCTGCGCTTGAATGAACTGTGGCCTGTTACCTCACTAACACTTTCTCAGCTCAGTCCACCTGTCTCTGAATCACGCTGCTAATTAAAATTCATTAAACCTGTGGTGTTTCATTCAGGTCCTGGACATATGACAGTATGACTGATCCAGATTACTTCAGACAAAGATGTGTCTCAAATAAATACGCATTCTTACTGATTGTATGTTTAATATGGTTACAGTGATTAGAGGCGGAGCTGTCACATTGTGTACCAGTGCAAACAAAAAGCATACAAGACTCCTAACCATGATGTAGTCTAAATATACTTCTTAATGACCCGAGAAAACATCTTAAATGATCTGATAAATGGGTGTGGACGTTACAGGAGGTCATTCATACCATTTGCAATGACATGTAGAATAGTTCACCTGTGTGTGACAGGTGATAACGCTTTTACATTGCACTACTACAACCATTAACGCTATTTTTCTAGACTCTTCTTCATATTTATTATCTACTGCCAGTTTGCACATGTGTACTGTGATGTAAATACTGATATGTAAATAAACAGGTAAATATGTAACTGAGTAGTGGGGTACGGTGGCTTGGTGGTTTGCACGTTTGCCTCACACCTCCAAGGTTGGGGGTTTGATTCCCGCCTCCGCCGTGTTTGTGGAGTTTGCATGTTCTCCCCGTGCCTCGGGGGTTTCCTCCGGGTACTCCGGTTTCCTCCCCCGGTCCAAAGACATGCGTGGTAGGTTGATTGGCATCTCTAAGTTGTCCGTAGTGTGTGAATGTGTGAGTGAATGTGTGTGTGTGTGTGCCCTGCGATGGGTTGGCACTCCGTCCAGGGTGTATCCTGCCTTGATGCCCAATGACGCCGAGGTTTCCTGTGACCCGAGAATAGTTCGGATAAGCGGTAGACAATGAATGAATGAATGAATGTAACTGACTAAGCTGCTGTAATAAAAGAATTTCCCTCATGGGATCATTAAAGTCTATCTATCTATCTGATCTATCCAGCCCTCCGTCCATCCATCCGTCCGTCCATCCATCCATCCATTACTTAACTAAATGAGTCTCAGATTTTTAATACATTTGTATTAATACATGTGCACATGTGATTAGCACATTTGCACCTCCAAGGTTGTGGGTTTGATTCCCACCTCCTCCCTGTGTGTTTTTCCTGTGCTTTGGGGGCTTCCCCTGGGTACCCTGGCTTCCTCCCCGAGTCCAGAGACATGAATTGTATGCTGGTTTGCATCTGTAAATTGTCCGGGTGCGATAGGCTCCAGGATGCCTGCGACCCTGGTGTAGGGTTTCAGATATTGGATAGATGAAAATGGATGTTTAATGACCAAAAAATCAGTTAAATTTAATGGAATCGTATATCCAGTATAATAATATCTGTGTAATAACTGTGGTAAAAGTGAAGGAGTCTGAGTACTTTCCGAACCCACTGTAGAGTGCATCCGGAAAGTATTCACAGCGCTTCACTTTTTCCACATTTTGTTATGTTACATGGACTTCATGGCTTGGTTTGTGCTTGGACATGCACTGTTAGCTGTGGGACCTTATATGGACATGTGTGTGCCTTTCCAAATCATGTCCAATCAACTGAATCTACCACAGGTGGACTCCAATCAAGTCGTAGAAACATCTCAAGGATGATCAGTGGAAACAGGACGCACCTGAGCTCAATTTTGAGTGTCATGGCAAAGGCTGTGAATACTCATGTACATGTGATTTTTTTCGTATTTTACTTTTAATAAAGATTTCAAGATTTCAAAAAATTTCTTTCACGTTGTCATGATGGGGTACTGTTTGTAGAATCTTGAGGAAAATAATGAATTTAATCCATTTTGGAATAAGGCTGTAACATAACAAAATGTGGGAAAAGTGAAGCGCTGTGAATACTTTCCGGATGCACTGTGTGTGCTTGTTGTATCTACTAATCAAGGGTAACACCGGGGAACACTCCAAACTCAACATACTCCACATTGCTGTGTAATGAAAAGTGTGAGTGAATGTGGGAAACATAATGGTCTGTGTTTGAAGGAGATTTATGAAATGATAATAACTCTTAATGTATGTGTAAGTTTGAACAAGTGTGATTTAATGCTTTAGAAAAAAAAGAGAATTTATAGTGAATGAAAGCGTGTTTAGTTTTTGCTCTGTGCTCAGTGTATATGAAAATAAGTTATTATGGACTCGAAATACAAAACAAACTCATGATAAATGCACATAAGTTCATTGTGCTAAAGAATCTGTGAGCTGTTTGCGTCTGTCTTTAATCTTGGGCTTGCACACACTTTTCTAAAGCCTTGTCCATCTTACTCTTCCAGATGGCGAACCAAGCAGAACCTGGATTACTGCTTCTTGATGATGTACGCCCAATCCAAAGGCACTTACTATGTGCAGGTAAGCCGTTCTCCACACACTCCTATTGCACACCCTGTTTTCTTTATATGAGTTCTTGCTCGTACTCATGTGCACGTGTGTGTACTGCTTTCATGGTCCATGTTCAGCCCTATAGCTGTAAACAAACGGACAGAGAAAGGTAAATTGCAGCGAGTGTTGCTGATCTCAAAAATTTAAGGATCTATAGCTGGCCTCAAAGCTCAACAAAGAAGAATGCAGTCTAACTGCAGTGTTATTATATGAACCGTAACAGATGGATGTGCTGAATGTGCTGTGCTGCACGTGTGTTGCACAAAATAGCTGCTGAAGAGCTCAGTCCCTCTCCACTTCATCAAAAGAAAGGCAGCAGCTGGTGTGTGTATGTGTGTGTGTGCGTGTGTGTACAAGTTGTCCAGGAAGCTTATTTATTGATACAGTTTTATTTTGTGTGACACGGCAGTCTTTTCTCTATGTTCAGTAAGAAGTGTAGCTCTGTCACTACTGCACTGGGTCTGTGGAGGTCAGAGGTGGACTATGCTTCAGTGTTTGTACTTCGTTACTATACATAAGTATTATTTTGGTGTATTTACACCAACCAGGCATAACATTATGACCACGTGCCAAATATTGTGTTGGTCTCCCTTTTGCTGCCAAAACAGCCCTGACCCGTCATGCACTGTGTATTCTGACACCTTTCTATCAGAACCAGCATTAACTTCTTCAGCAATTTAAGCAACAGTAGCTCGTCTGTTGGATCAGATCACACAGGCCAGCCTTCACTCCCCACGTGCATGAATGAGTCTTGGCCGCCCATGACCCATTTCACCACTGTTCCTTCCTTGAACCACTTTTGATAGATACTGACCACTGCAGACCGGGAACACCCCACAAGAGCTGCAGTTTTGGAGATGCTCTGATCCAGTCGTCTAGATATCACAATTTGGCCCTTGTCAAACTCGCTCAAATCCTTACACTTACATTTTTCCTACTTCTAACACATCAACTTTGAGGACAAAATGTTCACTTGCTGCCTAATATATCCCACCCACTAACAGGTGCCGTGATGAGGAGATAATCAGTGTTATTCACTTCACCTGTCACTGCTCATAAATGTTATGCCTGATCGGTGTATACTTTACATGAGCACATTTATTACCTTTTATTTACATATATTACAAATCTGAGGAAAGAAAAGACTTTTTAAAGCTTAGATTTTAGACCTAACAAATGTTGGTCTCATCTTCACACATCCAGGCTCAGTTTAGCATCCAGTCTTTGGATGAAGTTGATCAGTCTAGAAAAACCTATTAAGAATCATGCCAATTCATTAAACTGTAGTTAGCACTGTAGGGACTTGGGTGTGTCTGAACTTTTGCTGTTTTTATATCTAAGAAGAAGATTTGTCACTTTGATTTTACTTGAAGCCATCATCCAGTCTCTTTAAACTGGCTAATCATAGGCATGACTAACGCTACATAGTTTGCTAATTAATTCATCAGAAGTAAAATAGCATGTAGATAACTACCATTAGCTGGTTACTCACCTCTTACTTTCCCGGAATTGATGCTAGTCTAACCTGGCATTAGCAAAGAAAGCAGAATTTGAATTTATGGAGTTCATGCCTTCTTGCGCGACAAAGAAGACGCCTCATTTTATACATTTTATATGCGTCTTTGTGTACACCTGCACAGTGAAAAATATTGAGTTGCTGAGTTACTAGTATTTGACAAGTTAGAGCCAGACACTCATCCTCAAGGATAAGCCAGTTGAGAATGAGTGCCCTGATTATATCTCAGTAAAATATTTCAGTATGCAGGAGTACACAAAGACTTATATAAACTGAGGCATCTTCCTTTGAGGTAATTTTTTTTGCGAATGCCAGGTTAGACCAGCATTGTTTCCTGTCCTTAAGTAATTTGTGAGGAAGACAGAATCCAGCTAATGCTAGTTTTTCATATGCTAGTTTACTTCTGATGAATTCATTAGCAAACTGCATAGCATTACAGAGTACAGTGCTTTATATGTTCTTTGCTAGCACGGCTGAATGGCACACTCTGGGCTCATTCCCAAGTGATTCTGACAAGATATAAAAACAGAAAGTTTCTTCCACTTCTATAAAGCACAGACTATGTTGCGCATTGTAATCTTGTTAGCTAGATGTCTTTGTAGTGCTTTCTTGTACTTTATTGATAACTAACTAGTTTATTCATTTTTATTATTATTGCTAAACTACGAAGCTGCTCAGGAAGCTAGCTAGCTCGCTAAAGGAAGCATAAACTCTTTTCATTGCTAATGTAAGCTTGTTTTTTTTTAAATGTTAATTGGCATTTTACTTATTGTTTATCTACCTTGCTGGTACTCATCATGTCAGAGAAGTAAGTAGAAACAGACTACATTGCCAAAAGTGTTGGGACACCCCTCCAAATCATTGAAATCAGGTGTAGTTTTTCACGGGTTGAGCTCAGCCCTTTAATTTCAGGTAAAGGAACTCTTAATGCTTCAACACACCAAGACATTTTGGACAATTCCATGCTCCCAACTTTGTGGGAACAATTTGGGGATGACCCCTTCCTGTTCCAACATGACTGCACACCAGTGCACAAAGCAAGGTTCATAAAGACATGGATGAGAGAGTTTGGTGTGGAGGAACTTCACAGTGTCCTGCCTATAGAGCACCTTTGGGATGAATTAGAGCCGAGACTGCGAGCCAGACCTTCTTGTCCAGCATCAGTACCTGACCTCACAAATGCGCTTCTAGAGGAATGGTCAAAAATTTCCATGAACACACTCCTAAACCTTGTGGAAAGCCTTTTCAGAAGAATTGAAACTATTATAGCTGCAAAAGCCGGGCCAACTCCATATTACATGCATGTGCAGGTAAAGGCAGACGTCTCAAAACTTTTGACAATATAGTTCTTATGTCCGCTGGTAAACAGTGAAATGCTATGCTGCCTCAGAGTCACTTCCACCCTTTTTCTGGTTTCTGTGTACAATTTTTTTTGGCCCAGAAATGAGCTTCTCTTCACTGCTTGATCAGATCTGCACAACACTGCTCTTTTTTCAACAGTGGGGTGGGCTTATTTTGGAGGAGGAACTCGTTAGTGTTTTCTTGTGAATCATAGTTTTCCTCCTAGGAATTTGTAAGCTCTACAAATGACAAACAACCCGTTTAAGTACTTGTAATAGGGTGGATTAAAATGATCTGTTTATGAGATGTTTATGTGTCAGACTCTGGCATGTTGATATGAAGATGACAGATGATATTTATGGTATGCAGATGATTTGACTGAGACACACACACACACACACACACACACACACAGAGAAAGAGAGAGAGAGATTTGGAGACTGTTTCAAGCCTATGGTAATTATTTCCTGTGTATTTCCACAGGAAATGGGGAATCTTGAGATTCAGATGTTAACCGAGCACATGTTAACACACCCCTTTTTTCTTCTCACTATGATTTGTATTTATGACTCACCTACTTTTACTAAGAAATATTTTCCTATGAAGCAAGAGATGACAGGAAACCTTGGCATTGCCTCAATATGTTGCTAAAGGCACAGTCTGTTAAAGACCATGTCAGAGACCACAAACACACACACACACACACACACATACTCTCACTCACAGGTACACACACACACACACACACACGTCTAATCAAGTTCTTATACATAAAATTTAGCTCGAAGTGATTCACAAAAAATTAAGACAATTAAAAAGAATCCAGTAGAGGCAAAAAATGTGAAAGATAAATGTTTAAAAAAAAAAAAAAAAAAAAGAAAAATAAGAATAAACATAAATAAAAACAGATGAAAAAAAACAAATGGAAGTAAATAAAAACAGATGAAATTTATGAAGGAATGTGAGACGTTTATTAAGGGAAAAGTCAAGAATGAGAGTAAATAAAAACAGATGAAATGGAGTTTGTCAAAGAAAAAAAAAACAAGAATAAAAATAAGAAAAGAAAGCATGAGAAATCATTTAAAATAGAGTTCCTACAAGAAAAAAAAACACAAAGTAAAATTAATTTATATAAAAAATCATGAAATAAAGTTTGTAAAAAAAAAAAAGTAAAGTAGAAACATGAATTACAAGAATAAGAGTAAATAAAACCAGAGGAAATTATGTACAATTATTATCCCCCCAAAAAAGGAAATTATTAAGGAAATATTTATTACTATAAAGTCTTTCAGTAGAGTTGTATGTACTATAGTTGCCTGTCTGATTTTCAGGTCATAAAACCAGTAAATTGCTTTGCACATGTTTTCTTGTTGACTTTGGCTGCATTGGGAATGCAGTACTGGATCTTCATGAATGGTTTGGATCATAGGAGGACACACACAATCCCTAAAACTAATCTCAAAGAAAGGCTAATATCAGTATGTAGAATCCGTGCTAAAAGACGGGAGTAATGTGTACACGGGGGTGAGTGTAATATGCGCTCTCTTGTGGTGACCTGAACTGAGAGCCACAATGTGATCCAGAAGCTTGTTCTCTGTCAGTCCAAGGCAAAACACGCATCCGAAACATTAATTAACAGTACGATGTCACACTGTTGGAGATGCACATGCATAATGACACTGACTAAACTAGATTCCCCTGGTTGCCATCTGGTATTTATTGCATACAGAGTGTTAATTTCTCCATAAGCCAGTGGTTACGACTGCAGTAAACATATGGCTCATGTTCAAAGATGGCAGCAAATTGGGGTAACATCCTGCTTGTGTCCTTTTATTCATCCCTCCACTGTCTCATCTGTCTCTCTAGCGAGACTCTCAGAGCCCTTTACGTCTGTTATTGTCTCTCCCAGGCCTCTGTCTAGTGTTTAAATAGCTCCATTATTCTGCAGAAATGTCTGACTTACAAATAAAAGGCAATCAAAAGGCCAGGCTAAAAAGAGGAATTGAAAACCAAGATATTTCAAATAACAAGTCCGATTCTTTCTTCACTGAACCAGGTTCTTTTTAACAACCTCTCTCTCTCTGTTTCTCTTTCTGTTTCTCAGCTAGAGGACGACATCGTGGCCCGGCCGAATTACTTCACCACAATGAAGAACTTTGCTCTCCAGCAGCCTTCAGAGGATTGGATGATCCTCGAATTCTCCCAGTTGGGCTTTATCGGTGAGTCAGAGCCAAGCTCAGTGAAGCTAAGGTTGAAAAGGGCATATTCTCTGAAAATGGGCTTTTCCTGTACTGTGTTTTTGTGATTGTTACACTGCCCTCTCTGAGAACATCTGTGTGAAACCTGTACTTTTCTGAGATTCAACAATGAGCGAAAACTCAACATATTTGGACTAAATTCAGACTTTATGTATAGACCTATTCAGATTGGATTGGTTTTGCAGGGGGGAGTTGGCTAATGTAATTATTCCCAGAGTAGCTCTGGGATTTTAGTAATTTGTTCAGACTGTAAGCGCATGCATCTGGAAAGATTCTGCAGTGTCTTACACCATAGTTTTTATGGAATTCCCAGTAGAAATTCCCAGTAGAAATTATGACTAAAAAAGTGCATTGAGTTTACTTCATTCAGATGTGTGTACATCGGTTCCACGTGATTGAGCTGAGTATCAATAACACAATTAGTTTTTGTAGATTCAGCATGATTTGAGCGTGTATTTTTAAAAACCCCGAATAAAGTCAAACACGGAGCTCACACCTGAGCTGAGTATTCCTCTGAAATCGGTTTACGTTAATACTACATGAATTGATCACGCTCACTTTATTCATTCTAGTAATTAAGAAACTTTAAATTAAGTTTAATATAAGCAATGAAATCACGTTTTGTTGAGAAACAGAATATTTTCATGTAAACTATATATAAGATACTTTTTCTGACCATCCGACCGAACACATTAATTAGGTAAGTTATTGAACACTGAATTAGGTAAGTTATTGAGTTCCTAGCACAGGTGAGGTGTACCTGTCTACTAGACCTGTGAGTCATGTGGTCATGTCATGTTAGGTCATGTGACATAATGTTCACGCCCAACTTGTGCAGCGACGTAAAGGTCAGAAGCATCAACTTGGATGAAAATGAGATAAAAATGTATGCAGCATCAGTGTTAATTTTGACAGCCATTTTTGATTTAGTCTTAGTCTTTATCTTCAGACGAAAATGATTAGGTTTAGTCACATTTTAATTATTTTTGTCTTTCATAGTTTTAGTCTAGTTTTAGTCGACGAAAAGTCATTGCACTTTTGTCAATGTTTATTCATAAGTTTTAGTCATTAGTTTTAGTCAAACTGCAGTTACCAGCTTTAATTTTGTTCATTTTCTATGTAGTATTTAGACAAAAATAGTCATTATAATTTTTCTCTCTTTAGACCAATTAAGCTTATGAGAAATTTGAATCAAGATATCAAGCTATATTGACACTGCACTCTTAGCACTTGTTTTTCCTTAGTTGGAGATCAGTCAGGTGTGCTGCCTTTGCTAATTTATAAGGTAGGATCATACATTAAGGATAGATATATAAAAAAAAAAATCCAAACCAGTTTTTAGGCTAATGGTATCCCAAGTTTGTGTCCTATTGAACCAGTGTTGATGTATTCATTGACTGAGAACTAAAGCACTTTTGTACGTCGCTCTGGATAAGAGCGTCTGCCAAATGCCAGAAATGTAAATGTACAGTGGTGTGAAAAAGTGTTGGCCCCCTTCCTGATTTCTTATTTTTTTGCATGTTTGTCACACTTTAATGTTTCAGATAATCAAACACATTTAAATATTAGTCAAAGATAACACAAGTAAACACATCATGCAGTTTTTAAATGAAGGTTTTTATTAATAAGGGAAAACAAATTCCAAAACTACATGGTCCCCGTGTGAAAAAGTGTTTGCCCCCTAAGCCTAATAACTGGTTGGTCCACCCTTAGCAGCAACAACTGCAATCAAGCGTTTTCCATAACTTGCAATGAGTCTGTTACAGCGCTGTGGAGGAATTTTGGCCCAGTCATCTTTGCAGAATTGTTGTAATTCAGCCACATTGGAGGGTTTTCGAGCATGAACCACCTTTTTAAGGTCATGCCACAGCATCTCAATCGGATTGAGGTCAGGACTTTGACTCGGCCACTCCAAAGTCTTCATTTTGTTTTTCTTCAGCCATTCAGAGGTGGACTTGCTGGTGTGTTTTGGATCATTGTCCTGCTGCAGAACCCAAGCTGGCTTCAGCTTGAGGTCACAAACAGATGGCCGGACATTCTCCTTCAGGATTTTTTGGTAGACAGCAGAATTCATGGTTCCATTTATCACAGCAAGTCTTCCAGGTCCTGAAGCAGCAAAACAGCCCCAGACCATCACACTACCACCACCACCATATTTTACTGTTGGTATGATGGTCTTTTTCTGAAATGCGGTGTTACTTTTACACCAGAGGTAATGGGACACAGACCTTCCAAAAAGTTCAATTTTTGTCTCGTCAGTCCACTGAGTATTTTCCCAAAAGTCTTGGGGATCATCAAGGTGTTTTCTGGCAAAACTGAGATGAGCCTTTATGTTCTTTTTGCTCAGCAGCGGTTTTCGTCTTGGAACTCTGCCATGCAAACCATTTTTGCCCAGTCTCTTTCTTATGGTGGAGTCATGAACACTCACCTTAACTGAGGCAAGTGAGGCCTGCAGTTCTTTGGATGTTGTTGTGGGGTCTTTTGTGACCTCCTGGATGAGTTGTCGCTGTGCTCTTGGGGTAATTTTGGTCGGCTGGCCACTCCTGGGAAGGTTCTCCACCATTCCATGTTTTTGCCATTTGTAGATAATGGCTCTCACTGTGGTTCGCGGCAGTTCCAAAGCTTTAGAAATGGCTTTATAACCTTTTCCAGACTGATAGATCAGTAGGTTTGTGATCTCAAGCTGAAGCGAACTTGGGTTCTGCAGCAGGACAATGATCCAAAACACACCAGCAAGTCCACCTCTGAATGGCTGAAGAAAAACAAAATGAAGACTTTGCAGTGTCCTAGTCAAAGTCCTGACCTCAATCCGATTGAGATGCTGTGGCATGACCTTAAAAAGGTGGTTCATGTTCGAAAACCCTCCAATGTGGCTGAATTACAACAATTCTGCAAAGATGAGTGGGCCAAAATTCCTCCACAGCGCTGTAACAGACTCAGTGCAAGTTATCGAAAACGCTTGATTGCAGTTGTTGCTGCTAAGGGTGGCCCAACCAGTTATTAGGCTTAGGGGGCAAACACTTTTTCACACAGGGCCATGTAGTTTTGGATTCTGTTTTCCCTTAATAATAAAAACCTTCATTTAAAAACTGCATGATGTGTTTACTTGTGTTATCTTTGACTAATATTTAAATGTGTTTGATTATCTGAAACATTAAAGTGTGACAAACATGCAAAACAATAAGAAATATGGAAGGGGGCCAACACTTTCACACCACTGTAAATGTAGGTAAAAGTGGTCTATAGTTCAAGTATAAAGTAAAAACATATAAACGTAAAACTTCCTAGCGAATTTCCCTGTGCACACATCCAGTAACACTGACCTAACGTTAAGAAAAAGTACTTAAATAAGACTAAATAGTTGACTTTCCGTGACAGAAGCTGCATAAAATGCAGGGTGACGCGCCTCCAGTTGCCTCTTAAGATTTGTGGTATTCTTTCCACCTATTTTATAGCCACAGGGCTTCTCTCTGTTTTCTGTGACAGTGTACAATGTTTTTTTTTTTTTTTTCAGAGGAATTATAACAGAAATGCTTCCATATATCAGTTCTTTGTTTTCTTCCTAAAGCTTCAGGTGCTCGCCAGGCCAGTTGGAGTTTATTTAGCATACCCGCTAACTGTCTGAGATGGATACGCCCCTTATCCAGTAAAGTGACAGGGACGCACATTTTTAAAGACAGTTATCGTTAATGAAACAGCATTGTTTTTTGCTTAACAAACTATGTGTACCTTGTGAAGACACGCCATCTCAGCGATTCACGCTTGGCTACAATCAACACACAGCAGTGCATAGGCCATGTCCCAAATCACATACAAATCTAGCTAGTGTTAGCTGAAATGATCAAAACATTAACATTTGTAGGATTATTGTAGGAGACTCATGGACAACAGTCTATAGAGTTTGTGTAAAAAAAAAAACATCCAGTGAGTAGAAACACCTTGATGACGAGAGAGGTCAGAGGAGAATGACCAGACTGGTTCAAGCAGGCAAAGAAGGCTACAGTAATTCAACTAACTACTGTTTACAGCCATGCTGAGCTGCATCTCATAACACTCAACACTGGCAAATGTCGAACACCGAGGTGGAAGGGTTACAAGAGCAGGAATCAGGTTTCACTTCTGTCAGCCAAGAACAGGAATCCGAGGCTACTGTTAGCACAGGAGCAACTCAACTGGACTAGGAAGAAGAACTGAGGGCAAGAAGGCTTTATTATCACCACACATACATTACAGCACATTCTTTTCTTTGCATATCCCAGCTGAGGGGAAGTTAGGGTCAGAGCACAGGGGCAGCTATGATACAGCACCCCTGGAGCAGAGAGGGTTAAGGGACTTGCTCAACTGCCCATCAGTGGAGCTTGGTGGTACTGGGGCTTGAACCCCAATCAACAACCCAGTGGTCTTAACCACTTGAACCACCACTGCTCAAGGAAGACATCACCTGAAATATAAAAGACCTCTGAAATTAGGAAGACTTCCCTTGTAGTGCCTGACTAACTTGATGTAATATAATCAGCATATTAAACACAGAACGAGTAAAACAAACTCTAAATGCCAGCTGTGTATGTAACATAAACCCTGATGGCGTTCTGTTCAGCTCCTCAACACTCAGTGCTCGTAGCACACACCAGCATCTGCAAATATCTGGCAAAGAAAATTAGAGATAAGGTTTTTAATGGTTACTTCACCTCCTGTCACTGGCTGTAGGCCAATCCACATGCCAGGGTAATAAACAGTACAGCACAGGTTGCATGTTACATTGAAGACATACTGGTTTGTAGGCTTTAAATCAGCAGATCTTATAGAAAATGAACACGTTCCCGCTCTGTGACAGTGTGAACGGACATGAACTGTCTAAAATGGACCACCATTATCATCATGTCTGATGCCACTGGTGTTATACTCCACTATACATAGTGGTTAAAGTATAACGTATGTTTAAATTGACTTAAAAACAGTTTTTTTTTTTAAATCAGAAATTGACCGATCACACACAGACCTAGCGTCGAAGAGCCTTGCTAAATAGGCTGCTGTGTATAAACAGATATTTTATTCCCCTTCCTGTGCATATTCAATGTCACACAACTTACACATGCTGGCTAATGAATATTAATGAATGCTGGGTATCTGATTATGCATATTAATGAGTAGTGCGAGTATGAGTTCTGTGGCTGTA
Source organism: Hemibagrus guttatus (assembly GCA_033459395.1). Lineage (NCBI taxonomy): Eukaryota > Metazoa > Chordata > Actinopteri > Siluriformes > Bagridae > Hemibagrus > Hemibagrus guttatus. The sequence continues at coordinate 8,557,172 of JAUCMX010000009.1, read as the reverse complement.
ATTTGGATAGGGCAGGCACACTGCTATGAAATATTATAGGGCCACGATCAGCACTATGACTACAGACAGTATTTAAAAAAGAACCAACGAGCTATAGTACGAATATATAGCTCATAGGCAAGCATTAGAAAATAAATAACATCTGCACGAATTAAATAAGTAAATGTAGTTCAGAATTTTTGAAGACAGTGTATAATATTAGTAAGTGTGTGTGTGTCTATATGTGTGGTTGTGTTTTTTTTTGTGTGTCCTTTGTGTGATTTGGTGCTGTGTGTGGTCTTATGTGTGCATATAGATGGGGTCTGCGGGTTTGTGGGTGTGTGTTGTGTAATCTGCAGTAACTAGTTTCATGTGTTTTGAAACTAGCTCATATGCACTGTTCATCTTTACACGTATTACAGAGAGAACTTTTTCTTTTCAAATCCGAAAGTTTAATGTTTGAACCAAATCCAAAACATTAGGAACAGAGGTACAGAGTCTTTTACTTCTTTAGTCAAGAAACTTCCATACACAGCAAGAGATCTAATCTAACACGCTAGTCTTATGTACCATAGCCTTATTAATGAGCACAGATCTGAAAACTCAGGAATTTGAACAAACCTGCATTTCTGTAGCCTTCCAACTGAACCTCTGAAGTGCGTCCTTCATTAACGACTCGACAGTCGGACTGATTGATCCATGGCATGTTTGATATGATAGCTAATTATCTTAATGAGAGAGATCAATGCTGGATCTCCCAGTGCAGTAACTGATTGGATGCTATCGACTGAAAGACCACATGGGCTGTGTGTCTGTGTGTGTGTGTGTGTGTGTGTGTGTATGTGTGTTTAGTGCGAAGAGGAGAAAAGAATCCAAGCAGTCATGTGATTTTTTCGGCTGCCGTTGCCATATTTGGGGCTGAATTCCTCGCAATGCTGCAGAGGTGAAAGCTAGATCAAATTATTCACCTTCACTTCAAAAGAAAATAAACAGCATTTAGACAAATCCATAAAACAGACTGAGATCCTTATGCACTGTCCCCTGAATTGCTGATTCCGGCAGACCACTTAGCAAATCTCTTTCTATTCCTGAAAGTGCCTCAAAGAGCACTAGCAGCTCTTCATGTCCGGCTGGGTAAAGGATCCCAGGCTGTTTAATCCAGAGGAGAAAAACTCATCATTAAATGGAGGTAGTAGATGTCAGCTAACTCACTTTTGCTAATGTTAGTAACACTCGCTGTCTAGATTAGCTTACCCGGCTTGCATAACTAAGAGGCAGTTTGATGAATAAATATAATGAGTCTTAATGAGATGCACAGTCTTATAAAATGAACACTGATGCTGTCAAGTCCTCAAAATGACAGCGGTGTTAAACATAAGGATATGTTTCCTTTCAGTCAGATGACATCTAACAGCATAAACACGTCTGCTTCCTCTAGTGGAAGGACAGCCCGTCCAAAAAAGTCTCCTAGGAGAGACACTTTTTAGGAAAATATAAGCTTATTTACAAAACGTCCTCTATATGATTGCCATTACTTTGTGACACGCACACAGCATCGTCTCTTCCAACTTCGGCTCTCAGTGTAGCAGCTGTGTTGTGTGTGTAGTGCTTGCCAGTGTGATGCATTTCCTGTTCATCCATCCCAAAAAAAAGCAAAAAAAAGCAAAAAACCCAGAGCTCAAGTGGTTAAGGCTCTGGGTTGTTGAACGGGGTTCAAGCCCCAGCACTGCCAAGCAGCCACTGTTGGGCAACTGAGTAAGGCCCTTAAACCTCCCTGCTCCATAGGTACTGTATCGTAGCTGCCCCTGTGCTCTGATCCCAACTTCCTTAGCTAGGACGTGCGAAGAAAAGAATTCCAATTTGTATGTTTGGTGATAATAAAGGCTTCTTATTCAACCTTGAGACCTGATCCATCCATGAGAACGATTTCAATATTTGCTTAATTTCTCGAAGGCATTTTTAAAAGCTATCTAAAAAAAAATATTTAATATAAACTAAGAATGAAAAATTCTGCAAGAGATTTTGCTAAAAAAGTGTGATTTCCTGTAGGTGTGGAGACTTTTCGGGACACTCTGTAGAATAAAATGGATCCAGCATATGGTCGATGTTGATTAAACTCTGATTAAAGTCAAATAAACAGCTCTGACATCAGCGCTCGTCTCAGGAGCTGAGAGACAAAGGCAGTTTGTATTGGCTCTGATCGTACATGCTTTAGCTCCGTGGAGGTTTTTTGCCTCCGGTGGATTCCCACAAGTTTTCCGTGACCTTTGATGCTCCTTCCAGACAGGATTGAGTCTTGTGACTGGTAAACAGCACACAGCAATTGCTTAAGGCCTGCTCTGTCACCACAACTCTGCTTTATTTACCAGGGTCTTCCAGAGGAGATGAATGAACAGAGATTTTATATATTAACGGTCCCTTTTCTGAATACATAAAAAAAAAAAAACATGTCATGCTTTTTACAGCAGTTCTCCAGTGAATTATATATTTTATTTATTTATTTATTTTTGTTTAGGCCCAACCTCAGTTGTGCAGCTTGGTAAAAAAAAAAAAAAAAAAGTGGTTTCATGGTACATTATAAAAGCAGTGGTTTCTGAAGCACAGCATGTACAGCATCCGAATGACCTCAGAACAAATTAGTTAACAAACGACTGGCTTGTTTTTTTATTCTGAAGGTGTTAATTAATTTTCTACAACAGCAGGGTTCTGATAGCATGAAGGCAAATCACAGGTTTGTATCATGCACTCGTTTTATGATGTTTTCTATAGTAACAGCTAATGCATAGGGACCTGTGTAGCAAACTGTCCACATAATCTAAGACTGATAACGTACAGGTATGAAAATAGTGCTGTCATAATCATTGACATGGCTTTCTGTAATTTATATTGCATTTATAGAAGGAGTTTCCACTGCCAGCATTTAGTCAGTTGTTTTGCCACAAGATCATCTTTATGATACTACAAGAACTTTGTTTTTTTCTGATCAGGAATCATGGGCACAGACTCACCCAATCTGGACCAAAAAAAATTAGATCCTGATCTTTTTCCAGTTTTCAGCTCTATGATGTTCCAGTCTTCTTCTGTGATATCCTCAGATTCTGTTCTTGGATGATAGAAATGGAATCGGATGTTGTCTTCTGCTGTTGTAGCTCATCCAGTTCAAGGTTTGATGTGTTGTGCTTTCTGAGATGCTTTTCTGCTCAAAATGATTGGGTTCTTATATCCTTCCTGAAGGCTTGAACCAATCTGACCATTTTTCTGTGACCTCTCTTATCAACAAGGCATTTCCACCCACAGAACTGTCGCTCACCCAATGCTTTTTTAACCGTTCTGAGTAAATTCTAGACTGTTGTGTGGGAAAATCCCAGGAGATCAGCAGTTTCTGAAATACTCAAACTCTGGCACGGTCAAAGTCACATGTTTTCCATGTTTTGATGGATGATGTGAACATTACCTGAAGCTGCCGGTCCACATTTGAGTTACTTTTTGAGTTGACTCTCTACTCGAGTTACTATGGACTTCCTGTCAGCTCGGTCATTCTCCTCTGATCTCTCTCTCATCAACAAGGTGTTTCAGCCTGTCGACTCTCCACACACTGGCTGTTTTTTTTTAAGATTCTTTAAACTCTAAATCCCAGGAGATCAGCAGTTTCTGGATTACTCAAACCAGCTCATCTGGAACTCAACCTTCTCTATGATGTTTGGTATGAAGAGTAATTGAAGCTCTTGACCTGTATCTCCATGATTTATGGCATTGTGCTGCTGCCACATGATTGGCTGATTAGAAAACTGCATGAATGTGCAGGTCTACCTAACAGTTCCTAATAAAATGGTCAGTGAGTTTATCATCTGTGGATTATTTGTCAATTATCAACTTTTTTTACACCATAGTTTGTGTTGCTAATGGCAGAAAACAGAACGTTTCCTGCTTTCAGTCCACATTTTTTTCCCACCCGATAATTGGAGGCCAAATAGCAGTGGTTTTGACACAACTGAAAAAGTACCTTGGACATGATGTGGACCGCACGTCAGTAATTCCAGTCTCACTCTCAATAATAATTCAACAGTTAACTCAAAATGCTGTTCCACAAATATATACACAGCTAGAGAAATTACCGGGGTGGGTAGGCTGCGATGGTAAGGGGTAGGGAGACCATGCCTGGGGCAGTGTGTGTACTTACACTGGCACTGCACTCGATATGTATTGATTTTTTTTTTCACATGCTCATGTATTGGTATTCACACACTCACACCCAAGCACTTATTGCTTTCCTTCTTTCAGTTCTGAGCTCCTTTGTAAGCTGGTCCCAGTGCAGTATTGAAAATGAAACATAAAATTGATTTATTTTCCACACACACACTCACACACACACCAGCTGGCATGTACCGGCATTCAAATCTCTAATTATATCTTCCTGTCACCTGTCATGAATGCTAAAGTCTGTTCCCAAGTCATCTCATTATAGAGAAAAGAGTTTTTTAAGAGCAGAGAAGCAAATAAGCCCCGATGGATGTTTCCTGCTTCCTGTGCTGTCAGTTAGCGTAGTAGCTAGCAACGCCTCTCTAACACCACAGCTAGCAGAGCTTCGTCCTGCTGCCAGACATAATGACGCAGAATCACGTCTCCTTCTGACTGCCTGCCTCGCATCACTGTTACTTGGAGTGGAGATGGGTCGACAGCCATGACTGGGCTACACACACACACACACACACACACACACACACACACACACACACACACTACTTCATCACATATTGTGTCTAAGGAACTGAATTTGATTCCACTAGGTATATTAGTATTACTTATGGAGAGCCCTACTGTGACCATGCTCTGGTTCTCACAGCGAGTGGGAAGATTTCTTATTCTGTCCCTTCTATACTTAACACCCAGTGCTGACAGCATCCCTCCAAATAAGCCTTGTCTACTTTCCCTCAGCCTTCTGTAGACATGCTGCACATCTGTAGTATTAGGCTATAATTATTGCAAGGATAATACTGTGAATATCGTTAGTAGTAGTTCTAAAAAATGACCAAAAAAGCAACTTTTTTAGTAACTTTTTAGTAAAGTCTTTGCTTGGCTGACAGGAGAGAAATCCAGATGTGCTCTTCTGCAGTTGTGGTTCAGGGTTTGATGTGTTGTGAGTTCTGAGATGCTTTTCTGCCCACAATGGTTGTATAGAGTGAATATTTACACAGATCAGGCATAACATTATGGCCACCTGCCCAATATTATCTTGGTCCCCCTTTTGCTGCCAAAACAGCCCTGACTCGTTGAGGCACGAACTCCACTTTAAGTCCTCTAAGTTGCAACTTACAGGATTTGAAGGATACCTACAGTACTTAAAAATGAGTCTTACAGGACTTAAAGGATACTTTTGATAGATACTGACCACTGAAGACCGGGAACACCCCACAAGAGCTGCAGTTTTGGAGATGCTCTGATCCAGTCGTCTAGTCATCACAATTTGGCCCTTGTCAAACTCGCTCAAATCCTTACGCTTTCTCATTTTTCCTGCTTCTAACACATCGACTTTGAGGACAAAATGTTCACTTGCTGCCTAATATCCCACCCACTAACAAGTGCCATAATGAGGAGATAATCAGTGTTCTTCACTTCACCTGTCACTGTTCATAATGTTATGCCTGACTGGTATATGTTACCATAGCCTTCTGGTTAGCTCAGATCAGTCTGGCCATTCTGCTCTGAAACATTTCTCCTTATTAGTCTCTTATTAGTCTTTTTTTTGTTTGTTTTTACACCATTCTGTTCTATGTGTAAGTCCTAGGTGATCATCAGTTTCTGAAATGCAGGAAGCTATATTGGATAGGTCACTCACTAGTTAGTTGTCATATTGCTAGTTAGTTTTTGTTCACTAGGTTCCTCAGGTTTAAAGAGATTGTTTACATGTGAACACAAAAATTATGTGAGGATGTCGAACAACATCAGTGATCAGTGAAGGAAAAATGTATACAGGTATAACCCTAGAGCAGCCCCGCCCACAGGTTCTGAAGCTTTGTGTTGATTTTTACGATTTTTTTTCTCTAACATCATGTAGAGAGAGAGAGAGAGAGAGAGAGAGAGAGAGAGAGAGAGAGAGAGAGAGACTGAGAGATTTAAGTACCCTTAATCTTATAATCTTTTATCATTCCAGTTACATAAACCAGATGATGTCTGTAAGCTTATTACTGAGTACAGCACAAAAAGCAAATATAATGGAATGAGAGCAAACAGAAGAAACAAATATTAGAAAAGAAGGATTAAAAGTCAATTCCAAATTTAAAGTTGTGAGATTAACAAGTCTACAGCAAGCACATTATTATTACAGTGTAGGAGTGTTGGGGAGAGAGAGAGAGAGAGAGAGAGAGAGAGGGGGGGGGAGGATGTACCTGAGAGAGAAGGCCATGAGCTGTGTGTGGTCTTTGATTGTACCTTTCTCAGATGGTGTGTATGTGTGTGTGTGTGAGAAAGAGAGTGCCAGTGAGTGAGTGAGTGTGTGTGTGTGTGTTCGTCTGCAGGATCATCTCCGGGTGTTTGAAGGTGAAGGTGCATGAGCATGGATATATGAAAGCTTGATTGGTTGAACATTTATTCCAAACCCAGCGTAAAACAGATGCGACCTTGAATAGAAGCCAGTCCGAGAGTGAGAGGCTATTAAAGTGACCTCACTAAAAGCACAGGCTATTGTAGAATCGATTACTCACTATGTATACTCTAAAAGACCTATTAAAGTTTCTGTTATGATGCTTATACATTCATATACAGTGTACAGTGTATAGTCTAACATGTTGTTGCGATTTATCTTGAACACTTTAATCAGCTAATTGGGTAAATTCAGAGGTAGGAGTGTGATAAGTGAATCTTAAACATTGCTGTATTTAAATATTATTGAAATTGAATACTTCTACTCTTACTTAATTAAAAAAAAAAATGTTTGCTTTTGGCTTTTTTTTTTTTTTTTTACTTCACATCTATACTTAAATATTAATCGAATGGGCTTAGTTCAACATATTATTCTGTCATTTAAAACAATCAATCAGTTTCTAGAAATAAATATCAAGAATTGTGCCAATTCATCATATGCAGTGACCTCCTCATGCCATACAATGTAGTTAGCGCTGTAGCTACCAGTCTGACAACAGATTAGCCACCAGACTACAGTGCTGATGGTCATCCTGATCACACCTCTGTAACATGTTTCACTATGCTGGAGCAAGCAAAGACTCAAGGTCTCCTTTGCTTCCCTAGAAATGCATTACCATCTAATTTGAAAAAGCGTGTTGAGGTCAATTTTGCTATTTAGCTAATATTAGCAAAGCATGGATGCCAGCAGCTAGGCAGCAAGTCAGTTCTAGCTAATGGTGAAAAAAGATTGAAATATATTTTCAGGCAAGATAGCGTGGTTTTAAATGTGTAATGAAATTTTAAATATTGTCATGGCTAACTGTATTTTATCAGTTTAAACATTTTCTCTGTACTTTTTAATACTTAATTACATTTAAAGATAACAAATAGTACACCAACCAGGCATAACATTATGACCACCCGCCTAATATTGTGTTGGTCCCCCTTTTGCTGCCGAAACAGCCCTGACCCGTCATGCACTGTGTATTCTGACACAGCATTAACTTCTTAAGCAATTTGAGCAACAGTAGCTCATCTGTTGGATCGGACCAAACAGGCCAGCCTTCACTCCCCACGTGCATCAATGAGCCTTGGCCGCCCATGACCCTGTCACAGGTTCACTACTGTTCCTTCCTTGCACCACTTTTGATAGATACTCACTACTGCAGACCGTGAACACCCCACAAGAGCTGCAGTTTTGGAGATGCTCTGATCCAGTCGTCTAGCCATCACAATTTGCCCTTGTCAAACTCGCTCAAATCCTTACGCTTGCCCATTTTTCCTGCTTCTAACACATCACTTTGAGGACAAAATGTTCACTTGCTGCCGAATATATCCCACCCACTAACATGTGCCATGATGAGGAGATCATCAGTCTTATTCACTTCACCTGTCACTGCTCATAATGTTATGCCTGATCGGTGTATATAAACTCTTTGAAAGCAGCGACATGACATTTTAGTTACAGGTGACGTCATACAGTGGGGCAAAAAAGTATTTAGTCAGCCACCAATTGTGCAAGTTCTCCCACTTAAAAAGATGAGAGAGGCCTGTAATTTATCATCATAGGTACACTTCAACTATGAGAGACAGAATGAGAAAAAAAATCCAGAAAATCACATTGTCTGATTTTTAAAGAATTTATTTGCAAGTTATGGTGGAAAATAAGTATTTGGTCAATAACAAAAGTTCATCTCAATACTTTGTTATATACCCTTTTTTGGGCAATGACGGAGGTCAAACATTTTCTGTAAGTCGCTACAAGGTTTTTACACACTGTTGCTGGGAGTTTGGCCCATTCCTCCATGCAGATCTCCTCTAGAGCAGTGATGTTTTGGGGCTGTCGCTGGGCAACACGGATTTTCAACTCCCTCCAAAGATTTTTATGGGGTTGAGATCTGGAGACTGGCTAGGCCACTCCAGGACCTTGAAATGCTTCTTACGAAGCCACTCCTTCGTTGCCCCGGGCGGTGTGTTTGGGATCATTGTCATGCTGAAAGACCCAGCCAGTTTCATCTTCAATGCCCTTGCTGATGGAAGGAAGTTTTTACTCAAAATCTCACGATACATGGCCCCATTCATTCTTTCCTTTACACGGATCAGTCGTCCTGGTCCCTTTGCAGAAAAACAGCCCCAAAGCATGATGTTTCCACCCCCATGCTTCACAGTAGGTAGGGTGTTCTTTGGATGCAACTCAGCATTCTTTCTCCTCCAAACACGACAAGTTGAGTTTTTCCCAAAAAAGTTCTATTTTGGTTTCATCTGACCATATGACATTCTCCCAATCCTCTTCTGGATCATCCAAATGCTCTCTAGCAAACTTCAGACGGGCCCGGACATGTACTGGCTTAAGCAGGGGGACACGTCTGGCACTGCAGGATTTAATCCCTGGCGGCATAGTGTGTTACTGATGGTAGCCTTTGTTACTTTGGCCCCAGCTCTCTGCAGGTCATTCACTAGGCCCCCCCCGTGTGGTTCGGGGATTTTTGCTCACCATTCTTGTGATCATTTTGCCCCCACGGGGTGAGATCTTGCGTGGAGCCCCAGATCGAGGGAGATTATCAGTGGTTTTGTATGTCTTCCATTTTCTAATAATTGCTCCCACAGTTGATTTCTTCACACCAAGCTGCTTACCTATTGCAGATTCAGTCTTCCCAGCCTGGTGCAGGTCTACAATTTTGTTTCTGGTGTCCTTTGACAGCTCTTTGGTCTTGGCCATAGTGGAGTTTGGAGTCTGACTGTTTGAGGTTGTGGACAGGTGTCTTTTATACTGATAACGAGTTCAAACAGGTGCCATTAATACAGGTAACGAGTGGAGGACAGAGGAGCCTCTTAAAGAAGAAGTTACAGGTCTGTGAGAGCCAGAAATCTTGCTTTTTTGTAGGTGACCAAATACTTATTTTCCACCATAATTTGCAAATAAATTCTTTAAAAATCAGACAATGTGATTTTCTGGATTTTTTTTTCTCATTCTGTCTCTCATAGGGTTTAAGTGTACCCATGATGAAAATTACAGGCCTCTCTCATCTTTTTAAGTGGGAGAACTTGCACAATTTGTGGCTGACTAAATACTTTTTTGCCCCACTGTATGCTGAAGGTTTGATGAGACCATTGTGACTTTTCGAGGTGAGGGATCATTTTCTTTGGTGGTTGTGTTAATTGCTGGTTCTGTTAATATTATAAACAATCTGTATCTGGATGAGTGGAAAGTTCTGGAAAACAAAATGAATAAATGAATATGATGGTACATGATTACCCTATTGTTCTTGGTCCTTGAGAATGATTTTCCTCTAAGCTTGAGAACCGGTGCAGTAGAACATTTGGTAGGGTCATAAAAATAAAACAAAGGCCAGAGATGAAATTTCTAGTTTCTATGGTTTTCTATGAAGATTTTTGGATTGAAGGACTGTTGGCGGAACAATAGCTTCTGGGAAATGCCCAAGCAATAAAATCACAAGGATTGCCAACTGTTAGAGCGCTTAACTTAATCCAAAAAAAAATCCAATGTGCATTTACCTTTCTAACCAAAAGGAAAAGAAAAGGCAATCATCCTGAAAATAGAAGGCTTCGCTGTCTGTCTGCTGTAGAGGTGTGCATCAGAGCTGCCATCCCACGGGATCCAGCAGAAAGCATTGCAGGAGTGTGTGGTTTTTACATTCACAGGGGAAGGATCTTTCAGTCAGATATGAAGCACATGAGAGCATTTTTATTAATGTTTTTACAATTGCTACTGAGAATTCTAAAGCAGGCCATGCTGTCGATATGAAACAGACAAGATTTCTCAAGTCTCTTTTCTTATACACAAACACACAGAAAAAGATGGCGGGTTAGGAATCCTAACAATAAGAAAATGTCTCTTTTGTTGTCTTTTCCTTGTGAAAGACCAGGAAAATATATTTACATTCCTTCATCCCTTCCTTTTTTTTATCCAGTCTAAAGGTTCTAGGTGACACACAATGTACTGTACTGATACTATTGTTGTGACAGCAAATTTGAAAATTAGCATAGGCTTTAGCGTTCGAGGTGTTCTGCTAGCCCTTGCCGTTGTTTTTGACACCTCTACTCAGAGCTATATCAGATTGAGAGAGGATCTCGGAGCTTTTGAGCGTTGACCATTAGCTCTCAACATTAAGGGTGACATGATGTTAGCACCTCAGCTTGGTTTGTTAAGATTGAGGATCAGGTAGAAAAATTCCGGGAAGTATTTTGAAACCGTGTGTTAGGAAGTGATCTAAGCATGCAAAAATAAACACGTTACAGTACATTACAGTGCACTGATCCAGAGAGAGAGAGAGAGAGAGAGATTCAGAGAGAGAGAGAGACTGATCCAGAGAGAGAGACATCCAGAGAGCGAGAGAGACTGATCCAGAGAGAGAAACTCATCCCGTGAGAGAAAGACTGATCCAGAGAGAGAGACTGATCCAGAGAGAGAGACTGATCCCGTGAGAGAGAGACTGATCCAGAGAGAGAGACTGATCCCGTGAGAGAAAGACTGATCCAGAGAGAGAGACTGACCCCGTGAGAGAAAGACTGATCCAGAGAGAGAGACTGATCTCGTGAGAGAGAGACTGATCCAGAGAGAGAGACTGATCCCGTGAGAGAGAGACTGATCCAGAGATCTGTGAGTGCACAGTACTCAGACGTGACAGACAGGCAGATGCGTGTTTGTGTGTGTGTGTGTGTGTGTGTGTGCGGGGTGTGTGCGTGTGTGTGTGTGTGTGTGTGTGTGTGTGGTGTGGGGTGTGTGGTGTGTGTGTGAGAGAGAGAGAGAGAGAGAGACAGTATGTGTGTGTGTGTGTATGTGTGTGAGAGAGACAGAGAGAGAGAGAGAGAGAGAGAGAGAGAGAGACAGTGTGTGTGTGTTGTGTGTGTGAGAGAGAGAGAGAGAGAGAGAGAGAAAAATAGAGCTTGTGTGTGTGTGTGTGTGTGGGGAGATAGAGATTGTGCGTGTTTTGGTGAGAGAGAGAGATAGAGATTGGGGTGTGTGCGTGTTTTGTGTGTGTGTGTGTGTGTGTGGGGAGAGAGAGAGAAAATAGTGTGTGTGTGTGTGTGTGTGTGTGTGGGGAGATAGAGATTGTGTGTGTGTGTTATGTTGGGGACTAATGGACATGGGTTGTGGTTAGAATAACGGATCACTCTGCTGCTGTTATTGAGTTGATTTCTGCAGGAACATGGTGCAGCGGAAGTGCTCCAGCTTTTAATTGCAGGAACCCTGTTCTCTAGTCATACACTGTAAATCGCACCATGTACACGGGCCCCTGCTGTGCGGGCTAAAATTCCAATCCCAAAACCCTGTTGCCAGGGGAGAGGGCATAGGACCACTCTTCTACCCAACAGATCCAATTTCATTACTCGCACAAGACGTGATGTCATGTTTGTGATTTAAGTTAAAGCGTCTCGTGTTGCTCTCTGTTCCACCTCTGGAGAGAGGGGTTCAGCTGTATTAATGTGAAAATGAAATTACTGTTCAAGCTGCAGGGGTTTACACTTCTCCCTCTCTCTCTCTCTCTCTCTCTCTCTCTCTCTCTCTCTCTCCCCCGTCCCCCTCTCTCCCCCCTCTCTCTCTCTCCTTCTCTCTCTCTCTCTCTCTCCCCTCTCCTCTCCCTCTCCCTCTCCCTGTCCCCCTCTCTCCCCCCTCTCTCTCTCCTTTCTCTCTCTCTCTCTCCTTTTCCCTGTCCCCCTCTCTCCCTCTCTCTCTCTCTCCTTTCTCTCTCTCTCTCTCTCTCTCTCTCTCTCCTTCTCTCTCTCTCTCCCCCTGTCCCCCTGTCCCCCTCTCTCCCCTCTCTCTCTCTCTCTCTCTCTCTCCCCCCCTCCCTCTCCCCCCCCCCCCCCCCCTCCTTCTCTCTCTCTATCCCCCTCTCTCTCTCCTTCTCTCTCTATCCCTCTCTCTCTCTCTCCTTCTCTCTCTCTCTCTCCCTCCCCCCTCTCCCTCCCCCTCCCTCTCTCTCTCCCCTCCTTCTCTCCCTCCCTCCCTCTCTCTCCCCCTCCCTCCCCCCTCTCTCTCTCCCCTCTCTCTCTCTCTCTCTCTCTCTCTCTCTCTGTATCAGTCTCTCTCTGTCTCTCTGGCGATTTTTGTGTCTCTCTTCATTTTTTTGGCTGTAGATTATTTTTAATGTGGTTTAAATCACATGTTTTGTTGTTGATGTTATTCTTTGCTACAGTCTTCACTATAGTAACATGAATTATCTATATTTACTGTGACTCTTGTGTACAAGCTAACACTTCTAAAAGCAGGAGCTTACAAAATAGCATTACAGCCAATAAGACTAAGCTAAAAAAGGCACACTTCTGCAGCAGCTCTAAAGGATGAATCATAATGTCATTATCGTCTCATATAGAGGACTACATGACGTCATGCTCTGTTATTAATGGTGTGTGTGTGCGTGTTGTGTTTGTCGTCACAGGGAAGATGTTTAAGTCTCTGGATCTGTCTCTCATAGTGGAGTTCATCCTGATGTTCTTTCAGGGACAAACCCATTGACTGGCCCGCCCTTTACCCCCATCATGTGGGTGAAAGTGTGCAACCCAGAGAAGGATGCGGTATGTGCTGTCTCACTGTCTCTCACTGTTTTTCTCTCTCTCTCTCTCTCTCTCTCTCTCTCTCTCCCCCACACACACACACACACACACACACACACACACACACACACACACACACACACACACACACACACAGATATTAGACTCTCTCTCTTTCATTACAGTCATTTGTTTGTTTAATTATTCACTCAAATGATCATTACTCATTATTATGCATAATGGTATAATTACTCTGGACTAATTAGTCATTATAGTCACTCTTTAGTCTGCTTGCCCGTCTGTTGTCTGCCTCTATCCTTCACTCCTTCCTTCACTGTCTTTTTTCTCTCTCTCTCTCTCTCTCTCTCTCTCTCTCTCTCTCTCTCACAAACAATGAAGTTTCCCATTTTTCACAGATGAAGTGTCAGCGCTACTTGAACAGTGAACTGGATTGAGAGACGAACCATTTCGTAATCAGCCTTTCCTAAAGCACAAAGCAAAAATATTAACCACAGAGGATCGAAGTTGTGTTTCTGTCTCTGAGAACACATTCTGACATCCGTCTGCATAGCCAATGAAAGGACGTTATATTAACGTTTGCTTTTACAAAATAGCACGTATCTGATTGAAATCTCTTGTCTCACTGCTTATAAATCAGAATAGCCCTGCCTTGAAAGCTTTTTTTCCCACTTCTTTGGTTTTCTAGACTAGTAGATTTTTGTCGCATTACTGCTGCGCTGGTCCACCATGCATGTTTTAGCACCTGAATCAGAATCAGCTTTATTGCCAAGTGCTGTGGGTTTTACATGTACAAGGAATTTGCCTTGGTGTAGAGGTGCATAGTAATATGAAGAAAGGGAGCACAAATATACACCGATCAGGCATAACATTATCACCATCTGCCTAATATTGTGTCTGTCCCCCTTTTGATGCCCAAAACAGCCCTGACCCGTTGAGGCATGGACTCCACTAGATCCCTGAAGGTCTGTTGTGGTATCTGGCACCAAGATGTTAGCAGCAGATCCTTTAAGTCCTTTAAGTTGCGAGGTGGGGCCAGCATGGATGGGACTTGTTTGTGTAGCACATCCCACAGATGCTCGATTGGATTGAGATTGGGGAGATTAAAATTGGGATTGGGGAGATTGGGATTGAGGAATTTGGAGGCCAAGTCAACACCTAAAACTCGTTGTTGTTCTCATCAAACCATTCCTGACACGGCGCATTATGTTGCTGAAAGAGTCCACAGCCATCAGGGAATACTGTTTCCATGAAAGGGTGTACATGGTCTGCGTCAGTGCTTAGGTAGGTGGTACGTGTCAAAGTAACATCCACATGGAGGGCAGGACCCAAAGTTTCCCAGCAGAACATTGCCCAAAGCATGACACTGTCACAGTTTGAAGTAGGAAGGTGCAGTTGCAGTGCGGCTGTCTAATTTGTGTGTGTTAATGTAACGCATGTGAACACAACAAAACGGATTGAACATTAATGTCCATGGAGGCGGAGGGTGGATCCTGGTAAATACATAATACTATAGTTATAGTTTCATCAGCCAACATCCCTTGTAATTTCACAGTGTGATTGATGTACATTAATACTATGTGAATTGATCCCTCTCACTCTATATCATTCAATCTAGTAATGAATAACTTTTAATTATGTTTTATGCAATTTTTAATAAGCAATTAAATCATGTTTTGTAATGTAATATTTTAATATAAACTATTAGCATAGTTTTGAAACATATTTTTTCATGCAAATTTTTACAGATGTTTGCCTAAATCTCTCCTTTTTTCCCCACTGAACGAGAACTATTTTATTTATTCAGGAAACAGGAACGTTTTCAGCGGAAATGTGAAAAATTCCACGTTAGGTCCTAGCAAGTGAAAAAGCTGTTAGAAGGTCATGATTCTGGGCTCATGAGGTTGGGATTGCTCTGAAAAATATTAGCCCCAGTGCACACTTGGGGGATTTTTACTGTGTGTATTCACCAGACACGACTGTCACTAGCACTTCATAATAACCTTCTCCTCAAACCACTGGTTCCACAATAGTCCAGAAGTTCTTGTGCGATGTGGATGCCAAAAAGGAATGGTGTCTTTTTATCTTGAAAAGACAGGGAGTGTCGGACCTGCTAGTACATTTATACCAGACACCTACTGGCTATGAAAGAGTCGGTGGTGCTGTTCTGGTAGACTGTTTGTTCAGGTTCCCTAGTGGCTACAGACGCCGATGTCTACAGTCTACAGACTATTGTGCCAAAATAGCTTCTGTATTAAGAAAACAGCGACCATATCAACAAAAACAACCAGCATGTCGTCTTTCAAAGAAATAAACCGTCTATTGCATACGAAATTTGAGCTTTCTCTGTCTCTTTGCTGTCTAGCGCTTGATAATAGAACAGACGCATCGCCTCAGGACTTGTTTACAGCCTGACGGAATGTGGCCAAGTACTTGGGACATAAACCAAATCATTTTTTCCATCGGAAAATTGTGTTCCAAAAAGGCGGCAGTAAAATACAGCGGAATGATAGAAAGAACGGTTATATTATCATTTATTTAGAAAAATCGAACATTTGTAAACCATGATGTATTTTGGTATGTGTGTGTCTTTTCATTTTAGAGAGCAGTCACTAGTGTGCAGTGTTTATATTTCGAGACAGGAAGACTAGACTTGAAATTAGGTAAAAGAAAAATGGGAAATTAGCAAAACAAGATGGACGGGACGTGTGTAGAGTCTTAATCATGTGATTTCTGTGTGTTTTCTACAGAAACACTGCGACAGGCAGAAGGCAAACCTGCGCATCCGCTTCAAGCCTTCTCTCTTCCAGCATGTGGGAACACACTCATCTCTGGCTGGAAAGATCCAGAAGCTCAAGGTAGGGGTGTGTGTGTGTGTGTGTGTGTGTGTGTGTGTGTGTGTGTATGTACAAATACAAAGCTCATTTTCTACAGAGATGTACTACTGGGCACTGCAAATGTCACAGACTCACTTGGACAGACAAGAGATAAGAAGACACTTATGTATTATTTGTTCACTGGATCATTGCCTTGCCTGGCAGAGAGCGTTGTGCTGTGGCACTCAGTGACAGCGTGATCCTGCTCACTTCATGTAATATTGATTTGGCTTTCCTCTGCTGCCTGCTTGATGATCAGAACAATCCTAACCTGGGGTGAAGCCATCCATGTGCTGTCTTCTAGTCTTCTTTTACCCACTTATCCTTCACTTTTTCTTTCTCTTTAAATTACAGGACCTCTATGAATCATACTGTCTTTCTTGAACTCTGTAGGATAAGGACTTTGGGAAGCAGACTGTCCATAAAGGCCACGCTAACCCGTTAGCCGAGGTCACTACCAGTCTGAAGACCTACCAGCACTTCACACTGGAGAAGGCTTACCTGGGCGAGGATTTCTTTTGGGCATTCACGCCTGTGGCTGGAGACTTCATACGTATCCGCTTCTTTACCCCTGTTCGCATCGAGAGGTACACACACACACACACACACAGACACACACACACACACACACACACACACACACACACTTGGGTCATGATGCAGACTTTTCTCTCCTTTTCTTTTTATTTCACATGCTTAAAAGCTGCATCAAGATGTCATTTTCAAAAAGGAAACCAAAAGGGAACGTCACAGGAGTGAGAGCAAACAGCTCAAGAATTGGAGCCCACTTCAGTGAGGCTTGCTCTGCATGGGCAAAATAATTCTCAACACTAAACAGGACACAATTAAATCTCTGATTAAAAATCTGTAGAATAGGGCACTTCTGCAGAGAAGAACAATGCTCCGTGGCTGTGTACCGAGGCTATTAGTTTAATGAAGCAGCTAAGAGCCCAAGAGTAACTCTCATCATGATGCTACCACCACCATGCTTCACTGTAGGGATGGTGCTCGCAGTGTGATGAGCAGTGTTGTCTTGCTGCCAAACCCTGTGCTTTGTGCCAAGGCCATGAAGTTACATTTGTGCTCTCCTCAGACCAGAGAATCTTTTCCCATGTTTACTGAGTCTCCAACATGCCTTTTGGCAAATTATTTAGATATTTTTTGTGCAGTTAAGTCTCTTCAGTTCCAGGTTGTAATACTACAGTAGTATTGGAAAACAGTGGAAAAATTACTGCACTCGTTAGAAAATGTATTTGTGTAGCACTTTTATCAGTAGTCATATTATAAGTCCAATAGAAGGGCATTCGAGTTTCATCCACAGAGAAGCATGACTCAGCAACATACTGTAGAGATCATGCCTTAGGCTTCTAGTTCTGCAGATTTCATAATGGTGCTATGGTTCATCATGGTGCCAATTTAAATCTCTCTCTCTCTCTCTCTCTCTCTCTCTTTGAATATATATATACATATACACAGTGGGGCAAAAAAGTATTTAGTCAGCCACCAATTGTGCAAGTTCTCCCACTTAAAAAGATGAGAGAGGCCTGTAATTTATCATCATAGGTACACTTCAACTATGAGAGACAGAATGAGAAAAAAAAATCCAGAAAATCACATTGTCTGATTTTTAAAGAATTTATTTGCAAGTTATGGTGGAAAATAAGTATTTGGTCAATAACAAAAGTTCATCTCAATACTTTGTTATATACCCTTTGTTGGCAATGACGGAGGTCAAACGTTTTCTGTAAGTCACCACAAGGTTTTTACACACCGTTGCTGGTAGTTTGGCCCATTCCTCCATGCAGATCTCCTCTAGAGCAGTGATGTTTTGGGGCTGTTGCTGGGCAACACGGATTTTCAACTCCCTCCAAAGATTTTCTATGGGGTTGAGATCTGGAGACTGGCTAGGCCACTCCAGGACCTTGAAATGCTTCTTACGAAGCCACTCCTTCGTTGCCCGGGCGGTGTGTTTGGGATCATTGTCATGCTGAAAGACCCAGCCACGTTTCATCTTCAATGCCCTTGCTGATGGAAGGAGGTTTTTACTCAAAATCTCACGATACATGGCCCCATTCATTCTTTCCTTTACACGGATCAGTCGTCCTGGTCCCTTTGCAGAAAAACAGCCCCAAAGCATGATGTCTCCACCCCCATGCTTCACAGTAGGTATGGTGTTCTTTGGATGCAACTCAGCATTCTTTCTCCTCCAAACACGACAAGTTGAGTTTTTACCAAAAGGTTCTATTTTAGTTTCATCTGACCATATGACATTCTCCCAATCCTCTTCTGGATCATCCAAATGCTCTCTAGCAAACTTCAGACGGGCCCGGACATGTACTGGCTTAAGCAGGGGGACACGTCTGGCACTGCAGGATTTGAGTCCCTGGCGGCGTAGTGTGATACTGATGGTAGCCTTTGTTACTTTGGTCCCAGCTCTCTGCAGGTCATTCACTAGGTCCCCCCGTGTGGTTCTGGGATTATTGCTCACCATTCTTGTGATCATTTTGACCCCACGGGGTGAGATCTTGCGTGGAGCCCCAGATCGAGGGAGATTATCAGTGGTCTTGTATAGAAGTTGCTTTCGGCTGCTCCCTGTTTGGGGTCGCCACAGCGGACCAACTGGTCCGCACAACAACTTGGCAAATGTTTTACGCCGGATGCCCTTCCTGACGCAACCCTCCCATTTTTCTGGGCTTGGGACCGGCACTGCATCCAGTGGCTGGGGTTTGGGCATTGGCTGGGAATCGAACCCGGGCCTTTCGCATGATAGGCGAGAAACCTCTTGTATGTCTTCCATTTTCTAATAATTGCTCCCACAGTTGATTTCTTCACACCAAGCTGCTTACCTATTGCAGATTCAGTCTTCCCAGTCTGGTGCAGGTCTACAATTTTGTTTCTGGTGTCCTTTGACAGCTCTTTGGTCTTGGCCATAGTGGAGATTGGAGTCTGACTGTTTGAGGTTGTGGACAGGTGTCTTTTATACTGATAACGAGTTCAAACAGGTGCCATTAATACAGGTAACGAGTGGAGGACAGAGGAGCCTCTTAAAGAAGAAGTTACAGGTCTGTGAGAGCCAGAAATCTTGCTTTTTTGTAGGTGACCAAATACTTATTTTCCACCATAATTTGCAAATAAATTCTTTAAAAATCAGACAATGTGATTTTCTGGATTTTTTTTCTCTCATTCTGTCTCTCATAGTTGAAGTGTACCTATGATGAAAATTACAGGCCTCTCTCATCTTTTTAAGTGGGAGAACTTGCACACTTGGTGGCTGACTAAATACTTTTTTGCCCCACTGTATATACATACACACACACACACAGTGTTGCTTGAAGGTTTGTGAACCCCTTGAGCTGTTCAGGCTTTTCTGTTGTTTTACCTTGACCTTCCTATTTTATCATCGCCTGCTTTTTATAAATTAAATGTTGATCAATTGCACATTTTTGTTTAGAGGGAATCTTGCGAGTAGCCAAAAAAACTACATGAAAAATTTAATTATTGTATGTGCAAAAGTAAGTGAAGCCTTTTATTTAGCTTGTGGTACTTCCCTATGCAGAATCAAGGTAAAACAACAGAAAAGTGTGAACAGCTCATGGGGTTCACAAACTTTCAAGCAGCACTGTGTATATATATATATATATATGTATATCAGTGGCGGACCGTCAGGGCCTGCAAGGCCTTCTCTGCTGGCCTAAAAAAATATTTGAATCACAAACTGATGTTAATTATATTTTGTCCATGAATACTTATTAAATAATTCCAAATGGTCTGTCAGCTTCCTTTCATAGCTTTTCCAATGGTTGCGCTGCTTCCAGACATGTATTTTCGTATTAAAGCATTTAACCAATCACATTTCAGCCATCATTTGTTGCCAGGCAGGGTCAAAGTCAAAGAAGTCTGCCCGGAGGCCTTCACAATCCGTTCTGCAGGCCCTCTAACACAAAATAATTGTCGATGAAACTTTTGCTTCAACCAATCAGATTTTGAGTTGGTTTCACTAGGGCCCTCTAGCAGGTGTACGGCAACGTCACCGTATTCAGACCCGCTGATTGGATAGGATGGTGTAATAGCTATTTTGTTTTTGAGGAAAGAGAGGAGGGTGGATTTTGTTTACAAATTATCCGGATTTTTGGTAAAACGTTGCGATTTTCCTAAATAATATTGCAAGTTTATGAGGTTATTATTGATGTAATATTGATGTAATATTATTGATGATCGGCTGTAGCTGAAGTAGGAGGAAACTTGTTCACCCCTGGTTTGTCTATTCAATAAAGGCATTTATTGTGGCTACAGGAGTTATCTATCTGCGATGCAACGGCTCTTTATCCTGTATTTCTCATATTAAGATTGGTTTTATAACCATAAATTGGTTTTTGAGGGGCGGGTTGATTCAGACGGAGCACTACTGAAGGCCTAGGTGTGAAATGCACGGTCCGCCACTGATATATATATATATATATATATATATGTATATATATGTATATGTACTCTGAAAGAGTAGTTGGTTGATCTTAGAGCTTAGCACATAGTCTTCAGGCAATCTGAGTGGCAGAGCAAAACACTGTGCTGTTTGATTACTGCCACTTTTCAGCATTAAATAAAGCAGACAACCCAGATGTCCAGTTCTTAACTTTATTGTTGACATAATCAACAGTGAAGAGCCTCTTGACTTCAGGTCAGTTGGATGAGAACAAAACCAGGTGTCACTCTTAATTAGCAGGTTATGACCTCGACTGATATACAGCTTCGTCTGCTGCCTTACTTTATTAAAGATGTGTATTTCAAATCTTCTCCTTCTTCTTCTTCTTTCAGCTTTTCCCATCAGGGGTCAACACAGCGAATCATCACTCTCCACCTATGCCTATCCTCTGCATCCTCAACACTTGCACCCACTAGCTTCATATCCTCATTTATTCCATCCATATACCTCATCTTTGGCCTTCCTCTTTGCCTCCTGCCTGGCAGCTTCATGTCCAACATTCTCCTACCAATATACTCACTCTCCCTCCTCTGAACATTTCCAAACCATCTTAATCTGGTCTCCCTAACTTTGTCCCCCAAACGTCCAACATGAGCTGTCCCTCTGATGTACTCGTTCCTAATCCTGTCCGATCTTGTCACTCCCAAAGAGAACCTCAACATCTTCAGCTCTGCTACCTCTAGCTCTGACTCCTGTCTCTTCCTCAGTGACACTGTCTCTAAACCATACAGCATGGCCGGTCTCACCACTGTCCTGTACACCTTCCCCTTGATTCTCACTGACATTTTCCTATCACACAGAACTCCTGACACCTTTCTCCACCCATTCCAACCTGCCTGCACTCGCTTCTTTACCTCTTTCCCACACTCTCCATTACTCTGGACTAAAGGTGTGTCTTTCAAATATTAAAAAGAAAGGAAAAAGGGTTTTCCTTCCTGATTATACTGAAAAAAAACATAAGCAAGTCATCTTGTACTGGTCACATATTGATTGTTACAAGGAACGGCGTTCAAGTTCAAGTTGAGAGCAGCTTCATCGGCCGAGCGGTTGTGTAGATCTGCCAAAGCATGAAACTTTGACACATTTTTGTTGAACTTAGAACTAGTGTAAAAAAAAAATTCAGTAAATGACTTTGTTGTTAGCTACAGATAAAACATGAAACACCTTGGATAAATGTAACAGCAGAGCTGATTTTCATTTCAACAGGAAATGATTTTACATAATAATAGATGTCAGGCTGTGAAATTTCTGGCTACTAAGTATGCATTTGTCCGGTCTTGTTCTAGTTGCTGAAAAAGCCTGTCATGATTGATTAACTTGAACTTTTCATTGTAGTTTATGCCTCTGCACAGCCCCTGCTTACTGCATGCTGGCTGTCTGGTTTAAAAACGTCACCTGGTGTTTTTCCAATCTTCAGCTGAGCGAGCTTGTGCTTAGTGTAGACTCATGTTCCTGTTCAGGACTGATGGGAGTGGAACCTGATGTGATCTTTTGCTGTTGAGGCTCATCAACCGCAAGCTTCACTGTGTTGCGTAGTCTGATCATGATGTAACCATTTAAATCACCATATCCTTCCTGTCAGCTTGAACCAGTCTGGCTGTTCAGCAGACCTCCAGCTCACTGGATGTTTTGGAAAATATTTTACACCATTCTATATGATCTAGATGATTGATTTCTAAAAAATACTCCATGCAATGCAATGGTCAAAGTGATTGAGAGCACATTTTCTCCCCATTATGATTTGAGCAACAAATAAACATTCAGCTCTTGACCTGTCGCTTGCATGTATCATCTATGTGATTTCCCTGCTGCCAAAGAAACTAAAAAAAGTGGGCGGCATAGATTACACATGAACTTATCTATGGCTTGACCCTCCTATTGTAGCTCATGAGCAGATTGTGCATGCTTTGAGCTCATTATAGCTGCTGCATTGGACCTATGCTGGGTTTGAAGTCAGAAGAAAGACTTACATTAGGCAGAAAAATTTCTTTAATCTGTGAGCGCATGTTATTACTGTGTGAGGCGATGAGAGGGACCGGGTTATGAAAGACGATCCTGTTTGAATTTCTGCAGGCGTAAAATCCCCGCTTTAGTATTGCTGAAATTGGGTGCGGCATTTTAATTGTACTGTATTCAATTGTATTTAATTGTTTAACTGGTAATTATGAAATATTAAGGATGAATATATGACAGGGAGTGCTGTTACAAGCAAATAATCAACAATCTGATGATGTGATACAGACTGACATGCTGAAGACTCACTGATAGCATCCTGAAGTTGATTATTTGTCCTTCCTGTTGTATATCTTTCGTACCACAGCAATTTGCTGATTGCGTTTATTTTATTGATTTATTTATTTATTAAAGAATGACTCCTCTGTTTATAGTAGCATTTCATGTTGTGCAACATCTGCAAATCAAATAACTTCCTCACTCCAAAGTTTGTCAGGTGAATGAAAAGTCACATGGCTTTTCTCCTGAAGTATGAAGTTTTTATAGCTTTACCTCTAACTGTAACACTGTGACACTGACGTCTCCTTACGAAAGTTCTAAATAATCATGAAGGTTATTTTTAGTGTTAAATTCCATGGATCATCCACCACCCAAGCCACTTCGAATGAACTGCTAATCTAAAAATGATAAGTTATTAGAATGAGTTTATTAATAAGAACCTGCGATTTGTCTTGCAGCTGCAACTACTGTTAAAATTACTCAGCGCCTTGTGATTAGATCTGAGAATCCAGCAGCACTGTGGTGTGAAAATTATCCCGCTATCGTCGGGACGCATTGTGTTGTAACTGGCACTGAACATATAATACCACAGAGAAATCACAAGAACTGTTATTATATTTAAAAGGGCTTCTTCCCATTCAACTATGGACAGGAAACTGGTTGTCTTGCTCTGTGGAGTGATAAAAGATTTTCCCTATTTCATGCATTCTCCCACACACACACACACACACACACACACACGCATGTTCACTCAGCTCAGCAGCTCGACCCGTTGCTCAATCTCTATAGCTTTAAGCTTACAGCTTTACCTTTACTCTGTTCCATTTCAAATCCTCCAATCCTCCATGGAAAGTTTATATAAGCCTAATGGAGAAGTCATTGAAGCCTGTGGCTAGTGAGAAACATCTGGCTATCACTCTGAGTGAGCCCAGGAGGTCATTTTAGAGTCCAGCTCTCAACATGATTATGGGAAATGATGTCTTTCTTACTGTGCAGTGAAAGTCCAGACGCTCAGACTATATCCCTACCCTTCAGGGACATATGGATATCTATCTAAGATAGGAGAGACGTTTTTAAGAGCTAAATGCACTCTCGATTTGCATTCATTCAATCGGCAGACTATCTCAAGCCACTTATAAGTGAAGCGGAATCCCAGTCCAATGACAGAGCTGTTCTTCTTTTCAACCAGCTGAACAGAAGTGCATATGAACTGCAGGAAAAACAATCAGAGACTCATCAGAGATTTTTTCTTCCTATCATTTATCCTCAGGTTATACCTCAGAGCTGGTGAATTCTCCATTCTGATTGGTTTAGAAAGTGATTCAATACATATTCGATACCTAACAGCAGTTTTCAAGACAAATCACAGATTTATATCATGCACTTATTCTAATATATCAACCCACACACAGAGTCTGCACAACAGGTTAAAAAGCTCTAATTTTTTTGTCTTCTAAACATCAAGAAATAAAGGGAACCTGATGAAGAACAACTGTGTAAAGCTGCTACAAGTGATAACAGGAAGTAGCAGGTAATTTGATGAGGTATAAGAGGAATAAAGCACTTCAGGACCTGCTGTTTTTTTTTTTTTTTTTTTACTAATCAATGAAATCAACACAAGTTTTGTAGTTTTTTTGGAGTGTTTAAGTGGAAGTAATATAATCTACAATAACGCAGTGCTGGCAATCCAAACCTGTTTTATTGCGGACCAGATGGCGAAAAAATCTGCGATTATGTGCCACAGACTGTTATAAACTGTAAGGAAATAAACAACAGGTGGGCTTGATTGCAATTATATTGCTCTTTAACTCAAATGACGAGCTTATACAGTTATACACTTCATGTTGAATGGCTGAACCGAGGTGTGTAAACACAAACACTACAGATTTCACCCACTAGCTATATTCCTTCTTTGTAGTCGCTGATTAATGACAAATTAAACCACAAATGTTGCAGAAGTACTCATTTTGACTGCACCTTTGGTGGTGAAAATATAAATATAAACTTACTGAAAGGCGACGTCTTGGAGAGAACTCCGAGAGCCGATCTGTCCAAGACGGCGAATTTTCAACCACCGTGCCGAGGCACACAATTATGTCGTGAGAGATCGTCAGGTGTGCCGTGGGAAATGATCCATTTACAGTTCATTGGTCCAAAAATAGATGATTTAGTGACTGGAAATAATTTGCCATTGTTGAGCACCTGTGCCCATGATGTAGTGACTGGCAGAGAAATGGAAATACTCCTCCACATCTGTAGGTAGCGCAATAATGACCTTTTTCATTGACGACAATAGAATGTATGATGCACGCAGAAGGTAGCGGTCACATCAGTGGATAAACTCAGAACCGGACCCTGGTCGGAATTCTGACCCAGGTGAAGGCCCTTGTATGAATGATGGTCAAAAGAAAGCATAAATGGTGAGCTCGAGGCAGTACAGTGAAAGTCATTTCTTGTTTGGATTTACTTTTACCTGGGATCTGACTACAGCAACTTCATTATGATTGCTGTGTGGGGGGAGGGAAGCTATCCAACAGTGCCATTGCTCCCAAGCATCTACAAAATATTTTGTAAAGCTGCATACTGAGAAACAGGCAACTATAATGAAAAAAAACACAAAGGAGATTACATTTTCATTATATTTACATAACATTTATTTGTTAGGCTACAGTGTGTCATCGTCAGTGTGTAAAATATTTGGTAGTGTGCCATGGGATTTTTTAATGTAAAAAATGTGCCATGTTTAAGAGGTTTGGAAAAAAACTTAAGATGTGGTGCCCTTTCATTGATTATGTTGACCATTTTAGATAATTATTATTGATTTATATTTTATACACTTTTTTATTTTATTTTATTTATTTATTTTATCATTATTCTTAATATTATTTTTTATTATTCTTATTATTTTTATTTTATTTTTTTAACAACACCTGTAATTCTTATTGGAATTAATGGACAGCATGAACGCTACTCTAGGGTTTTGTTGGTAAGGGCTGGGGGTTTGTTAAATGCTATGTATGTGTATACTGGAAAATTCAATAAAAATATTAAAACCGAAAATGTGCCGTGCTTCAAAAAAAGGTCGATAAACACTGGTCAAAGATTTATATTTACGTGGTGCTGCCCCCCAGAGTTCCAACCAGGAACTACATTCTATTTTCTTTAATAGCAAGACAAGTTTTTGTTAAATATTGGACGTAGCTGTCAAATAATTTTCTACAGATAAGTAATAGCTTCTCAAACAGCCCATGGATCAGATATGCCCGATGTATTGAATTGTTTTGTGGATTAGTTGACAAAATTGCACTAATATTTCTTTTTCCTCACTGTTATCTTTGTGTGTGTGTGTGTGTGTGTGTGTGTGTGTGTGTGTGTGTGTGCGCGTGCATGTGTGCAGGTATTTCTTCCGCAGTGGGAACATCGAGCACCCTGGAGACAAGTTGTTCAACACTACAGTGGAGGTGCTGCCGTTTGATGTGAGTGTGTCTCTGTTCACTCCTACACACAAACAGCTAATGCTGCAGAACACACACCTCGGGGCAAACAGTCTGCTCTGGGGAGGTTCCCCTAACTGTAAACTGCTGTCATCTTTAAAACCTCCAATATGAGAAATATGAGCTACATTTGTTTCCTGCTGGATCCTGGTGCTAACTGAAGTATTTAATGTTCTGTTATTTTTACGTATATTTAAGATGGTGTGTGCTGAGTGTTGGTGTCGTATGTGGTATTTATACACCAAGTACATACAAGTCTCCAATAGCCTAGTGGACAAGTCAAAGCTCTGCTGTACCTCACAGTCATCCATAATCAATAATCAATCAAAAAAAAAAAAGTAGCTAATGTAACGTGTGAGTTCGTTAGTTAAGTAAGTGCATCTGTGCAAACTAAGATAGATGAGTGATGTGGCTCCCCCAACTGTGTTTACGCCCTCAACAAACAGTCAGCATTTTGTTTGCCAGGCTTTCAGTGATGATATGGTGTTCAGTCCTCGCATCACGCATTTCAGTCTGGCTAGCATCCTTATTCTCTTGTTATGATTAACCGTGAAGTGGAGTGTTCTTTCTGAAATGATCGTCTGTCATCTGTCCATGTTCATTAATCCACCAAGTAAACATCGTTCTACAGTCAGACAGATCCTGTGAGGAGGAGTGAAGAAGCACCTTGCGCATTAGTTATGGCATTGAGGTGCATCACAACACCATGAACTGCATTAAACATATTGACAGATAAAATGAAAGGCTTTGTTATATGAACAATCCAATAAGGAGTAGACACTGACTGAGTAGTTACTTAATCGGGTTCCACTCCTGTCTAAAAAGAGGGCAGAGGAAATTGGCCAGAATGTTTCAAACTGCCAATAAAGATATAGTAACTCAAATAATCACTCTTTATACCAGTGATGAGCAGGAAAGCATCTCAGAACTCACGAACAAGAATCTGAGGACCTCATGGGCACAGACTCATTCACACTGTACAGTTGAAGATAATAATAAATCCCCTGCGCTTTTCCCAGCCTTTGCTCATGATATCTTCAGATTCCTGTTCTTCACTGACACGATTTTGATGCTGTCGTAGCTCATCCAGCGAAATAATGTTCGATGTGCTGTGAGATGCATTTCTGCTCACCACAGATGGAAAGAGTGATTATTTGAGTTACTATAGACTTAAAGCGGTTTGGTCATTCTCTCATCAGCAAGGTGTTTCAGCCTGCAGACCCTCCACACCCTGGATGTTTTTTTGTTTTTTGCACCACTCTGTGTAAACTCTAAATGCTCTTTTGTCCCAAAATCCCAGAAGATCAGCAGTTTCTGAATTGCTGAAACCAGCTCATCTGGCATCAACACCGAAGATCACAATCATGCCACAGAGATCAGACTCTATATCTTCATGCTAATGATTAGTAACTGAAGCTGCCTGATTTATTGCATTTTGCTGCTGCTGCCACATGACTAGCTGATTAGACAACTGCACCAGTTTGCAGGTGTTCCTAATAAAATAGATGATGGTTGTATGCCTGTAGGGCTACCCAATTAATGAATTATGATGATTTTCATGATTCTGGTTCTGCATGGAGGAGTGGAGGAGACCCTCTGCAACGTTGACATTGCTAGACATCATGGAGGGTTCAGGGCTATTTATTTATTTATTTATTTATTTATTTATTTATTTAATATACACTTGTGTTCTTGGTTTATTTCTGAAAAATGTAATTTGTTAAAATTATAAAAAAAAAAAAAAAAGGTTGCAATATATTTACTCTTAAAATATGTTCATATTTCTTGAAACATGCCAATAATTCTTTTTGCTTATAAGCTGTAGGCTTATAATGTGAAGCAAAGATACCTTCTGTCCATTAAAAATGCTAAAATGATAAAGTGCATAAACCCATTTTCTTTCTAAATTGGCTAAATAATTGCGTCTGCAGTCCAGGGAAAAATCTATGAGTCAGATACCAGCTTCATTTTGTGAAGAGCTGACTGGACGTCTTCTTCTCTAATCAATGTGTGCTCTTTGTGAAGCTGAACAGTCGCCTGTGTGGGCCGTTTCTCTCTGAAAACCAGTGCTGATGATTGTGTTACAAGTGTAATTGCATTTCTAATGGCCAGGTCACTCCCGACATGTTGTGGTTTGCAGAACCTTTTGTTCTGCGTAGGCGGTTTCAGATGTCCCAGCAGCTCGTCTTAGGTGAGCTTGAAAGGGTCTTCGATTAAAAAAAGTTGTTTTTGCTTCTTTTGAGTATTGAAGAAGCAGAAAAATGTAAGTGTCAGGCAGAGCAGAACAAGTTCCTGTCCTTTTCTTCCGCTGACTATTTATCCTTTCACTCCTTCACCTTCAGCTAATCACATGGCCTGGTTCAGGGAAGTGAGAGGCAGCAGCTGGAGATAAACAATTTTTGTGTTTTATGTAGTTGGAAGGTTGTCCTGTGGTGCACTGTTCGAGGGTGTATTGTCATGCTCTGCATGAGTGTGTGTCTGCTTTTGGAAGACATTTTATTGGCAAGTCGAAGAGAAGAAGGGAGTGTGGTTGTGATTTAAGATTATCGTTGGAAACAAAAGCTTCCCTGCAAGATTGATGCCGGGATTTTCAAAGAACAAGCAAAAATACTGGCCTCTAACATCTCTCTCTCTCTCTATTCATCTCTTTTTTCTCTTCCTCTCGCTAGCCCATATTTCTTCTTCTTTTTTGTCATTTCCTGCAGTCTTTGTATCTGTTATACTTTTTCTCTTCCTCCCTCGCTTTTTTCCCATCACTCCTTACGCAGCTCCCCAGAGACCTGTTTAGATTTAGTGGTTTTTTTTTGGAAGGACTAATTTAGCAAGGCTCTCTCTCTCTCTATGTGTGTGTGTGTGTGTGTGCGTGTGCGTGTGTGTGTGTGTGTGTGTTATATCTGGGGAACAACAAATGTCTTTACGTGGTTAGGAATATCTGACAGTTTGACCTTGCGGTTGTTTTCTTTTTCAAAGCTTTTACTATGAAAAGATTTCCTAAGGTTAGCAGGTTGAGGAATAGGCTTAGCGTCACTTAGCTGCATTAATAATTATGTCAATAGAAGGTCCTCACAAGGCCAGTAAAACACATGTGTACATTCATATGTGTGTGTGTTGCTTTCTGAGGCAGTTTGAGAAGAGGTCCTGTGGTCATATTTGTCACATTCCAGCAAGTGGCAGTTGGAGTGAACAGAGGATGAAGACATCTCCCAGTCCGAATGCAGCAAGGGATTGTGGGGATCAGTGGCATAATGCAGACCTGCACAGACATACAAACACACCATCTCATTTCAGCGCTGTCTCTGGGGCCTTCGATTTGCTTCTTTGGAGCAGAGATGCAGTGCTTTCTCCTTCGCCACTTTACCATTTCACACCGGCAGCAGCAAGAAATCCAAACCTGTCCCTGCTTCTTTTTAAAGAAAAACATACAAACCCACCACACAAGAGCACTATTGTATTCTGCGTCAAGGGAGTCACATTCTTATAAATATCACCACGTTTCTGTGTGGAATGTGCATGAAGCGGTTTGTGACTCAACACAGGGAACTGAAAATTGTACCTGCTGTTACATGCTGTTACAGGAAAATATTCAGGCATGGTGCTAGTGTGATGTCTGTCAAACAAGTTAGTGTCCGGTCATGTGCGGCATTCGCCGTGAAGCCAGCACTACTGTAATAAAAAAAATGAAGCAACACCTTTCTCTTAATTGATCTTTCAAGCGTGTCGTTGTGTAAAGTAGTTTAACAATATATATATTTTTTGCTTTCAGAATATTCAGTCTGAAAAAGAGGCTTTGAAAGAGGAGAAGGAGAGAACCCCAAAGTACCAGCGCACGGAGGACGGCTTCATTAGAATAGGTGAGACGCTGATAAAATGTAAATGGCTGTAGGTATGGACAGAATAACGTTAACATATTAACACAACACTTCAACACTACATTATAATCTGGTCTAAGGTATAACATCTGATAATTATACTTGAAGCTGAGGCGAGAAAAAAAAAACTATCTGCATTTCATGCTATCATACAATACTTTTGCTCTTGAGCTCATTACAATGTGAAAATCCAAACAACTCCGACTTCATGAGAAAGTACCATACGAGTGAAGGTACCACAATGATCACTACAAACAATATTATACAAATTTTAAAAGTCTTGAGAGCACACAGACACTGCTAGGATCCTTCTAGAGGCGCAAATGATCTCTGAGTGAACTTTGGTCCGAAAGGTTCGGCTAATCCCCAAGAAAATAGCAAAGGAACTGTTGAAGATGTTGGAGACATCAGGTAATAAAGTATGTTCATCCATCGTGAAAAGAGTCCTACACAGGAATTACTTGAAAGTTAGGAAGAGCAAGGAAGAGGTCAATAAGACCAGCATAAAAAGCCAGATTGAAGTTAGCAGGTGATCACCAGGCATTTGGAGGAATGTCCACTTGTCAGAACAAGAAAAATTGAACTGTTTGACTTAACAGTGATCAATAATGATTCAGGGATAGGCATCAGTGATCAGTAATGATTAGTTCTATGTATAGGGGGGGATTCTTATTGTGAAGCATGGGGGTGGCAGCATCATGTTGTTTAAAGTTCCGAAATACTGGGAAGAAATTCATCAGCCAGAAAGTAAAAAATTGGTCCCAACTGCATTTTCAGGCAGGATACTGATGTTAAGCAGACATCCATAGTATACAGTGATCAGGCATAACATTATGAGCAGTGAGAGGTGAAGTGAAGAACACTGATTATCTCCTCATCATGACACCTGTTAGTGGGTGGGATATATTTGGCAGCAAGTGAACATTTTGTCTTCAAAGTTGATGTGTTAGAAGCAGGAAAAATGGGCAAGTGTATAGGATTTGAGCGAGTTTGACAAGGGCCAAATTGTGATGGCTAAACCACTGGATCAGAGCATCTCCAAAACTGCAGCTCTTGTGGGGTGTTCCCGGTCTGCAGTGGTCAGTATCTATCAAAAGTGGTCCAAGGAAGGAACAGTGGTGAACCGGCGACAGGATCATGGGCAGCCAAGACTCATGGATGCACTTGGGGAGGGAAGGCTGGCCCGTGTGATCCGATCCAACAGACGAGCTACTGTTTCTCAAATTGCTGAAGAAGTTAATGCTGGTTCTGATAGAAAGGTTTTAGAATACACAGTACATGACGGGTCAGGGCTATTTTGGCAGCAAAAGGCAGACCAACACAATATTAGGCAGGTCATAATGTTATGCCTTGCCGGTGTATGTACATCCACAGGATATGAGAGAGAGAGAGAGAGAGGAGCGAGATGAATCCACAGGGTTAAACCTCCTCAGATGATATGTTGTGAATCCTTACAAAAGGATTTTCTTTATGGTTCTCATGCCTCCTCTTCTGTTTTATCCACATTCAGTTTGGGCTTGATGTGACTCAAAGAAAGTATAAATTTATTCATTCATCATCAGTAAGCTCTATATTTTGATCAGAGTCACAGTGGATCTGAAGCCTATCCCTGAAACGCTGGACCGTGGTGCATTACAATGTTTTTTTTTAAAAGAAGACTTACGAGGTGAAATCACGGCCTAGCAGTGGAGATGTGTGTGTATCATGCAGGAAGATGAAGGTTCCCTGAGTCCCATTATAAATGTATCATCTTTATATAATATTCATTTAGTCTCATTCATAAATTCATTTTAGCCTTGAGATCGATATAAAGCTCAACAAAATCAATTAATAGGAGTCTTTATGAGGCAGCGGTATCTGGCCTGCTATCTGTATTCTGTTTCATTAGACATGCAGATGCTCTGGGCATCAGTTCCAGCTCCACTGAATCTACAACTCAATTCCAGCACATCATCCATCCGCACACCTCATCAAGCACTTTACATTTATCTTCTTTCTATCTATTTTCAAGCACTTTACATTTATCCGTTTAGAAATAGAAATGAAAAATGACATGAAATCATCAGCGCTAGGATACAACATTATGCTAAAAAAACATGTGAAGGGAGATGTGTTGATGCTGCACTGATGGAATGACAGATGTTACGTCTTCAGCTTCAGAAGTGTTTGTTGCTGGTTCAGTAAATACATTTTTAGCAATCTGACAAAAGTCTGTGTTACAAATGTGCTAGTTTCATTCCTTAAATATCAGTGAACTACAGGGAACTACATCAAAGCGTTTGACAGTAACAACATACACTTAGTGGCCACTTTAATGGGAACATTGGTCTTTAACTGTACAGTTTTGGTGAACATGTTTCAACTGTAGCTGGAAAGATGTGGAAATTGGTGTGGTCCTCTTCTGTTTCCACCTCAGGATTTGATATGTAGTGAATTCTGAGATGCTTTTCTGTTCATCACAGATGTACAGAGTCTCCCTGAACAATTCTGGCCATTCTCCTCTCATCTCTCTCATCTCTCTCATCTGCTGCTCACAGGATGCTTTATGTTTTCTCACCATTCTGTGTAAACTATTAGATGTAAAAATCCCTCGAGATTCCTGAAATTTTCAAACCAGCCTATCTGGCATCAACAACCATGCCATGTCACTGAAATCACAATTATTATTTTTTTTATTCTGATGTTTGATATAAACATATATAGCTGCATGATTTTATGCATTGGGCTGCTGCCTCCTGATTGGATAATTGCATTAATGAGTAGGTATACAAGTACCTAGTATACAAGTCCTATTAAATTGGCCAGTGAGTGTACACATAGGAAACACCTGAGAAATTCCTACAGCAAGAATCTAGTAAGCCACACGGGCTTATCTTCAATATATGTTGTGTAGATAATCTCGAAGCTTTTCACAGGAGAACAATAACCCTGCACTATCCAGAAGTGGTACTAAACTCTACCTTTAATATGTATATTTTACCTGGAAATGTGGATATAAAGTGTATCTGAAGATTTAAAGGTACACAACTTGCATCTTTCTAGGTAAACAGTACTAAATGTAGAATACGTATATGAATTAGGATGATGAGGAAAGGTAGAGTTCGGTACTCTACACAGTACTCAGTGTTTTACTGAATGTGTCAGTAAATTTTGTCTCCTCTGGTGAGCAGAAACAGTTGATGATTTCTTTCTGCGTCTGTAGGTCAGTTTCAGAACGGTATCGCAGAAGGGGAAGTGGAGGCCTCGTTCGGGCCGCTGGAGGCCATGCGGCTTTCTGTGCTCACCGACTCTCCTGTGTGGGTGATTCTCAGCGAGGTAGGCCAATAAATACACTAGAGTGGTTGAAATGTTACTTAAAGTACTATTTATATGGCACCGGGGCTTATTGCTTAGCACTTTTGATTCAGGTTTGGTGTGCATGTGGGCCGTGTGTGTGTGTGCATGGAGTTTACATGTTCCACCATGCTTTAGGGGTTTCCTCCAGGTACTCCAGCTTCCTCATCCAGTTCAAAGACATGTATTCAAGGTTGATTGGCATCTTTAAATTGTCCCGTGTGTGTGTGTGTGTGTGTGTGTGTGTGTGTGTGTGTGTGTGTGTGTGTGTGTGTGTGTGTGTGTGTGTGTGTGTGTGTGTGGGTGGGAGAGAGATTATGTGCCTTGATTCCCTGGCATAGACTCCAGGCTCTCCAGAACCCTGTGTAGGGTAAGCAGTACAGAAAATGGATGGATGGATGGACAGATTGTTACTGTCGTTTTTTCGTGCAAGCTAGCGAAGGGTGAATAATTACTGAAGTATTTATATTTATTCCAGAAACCTGAATAAATATCAAGAACTACAGGGCAATTATACAATGTCATATTTATTTACTTGAGCCAGGAGAGTCTTTATTTATTTATATATTACTCATCCAGATGTAGATTTGTAACATGCGCATCATATTAACAGCACTTCCTGGTGCAGTCAAAGTTCATATTATTTATATGTTTGTTTTTTAGTTGAATTAACTTCAGTCAATGAGGCTTACAAATAGAATCCTTAAATAATAACCATAATAACCTTGGTACTGGCTGATAACTGGCTTGGTACTGGCTTCAGCAGCATCTTATGATTGGAAAGAAAACGACACAGTCATTGTAAAGCCATTTTGAGAATAATGGCTTTAGAGAATTGATTCTTCCTTAAAAATATAAATGCTAAAGGTTTAATATAGTATTTTATATGATTTAATGAAACTAAAAAAATAAATGCAGATATTTGTGTAGTATAGGAACAGCTTGTCTCTGATAATTATTGACACAAAGGCAGTTAAAGTTGAACGCGAGTGCCAGCGCCGCTGATATAATGGCGACAAGCAGCGGCTTTGAAGCTAACTTCACACCATTGAACAGCAATGAATTAAAATCTGTTCAGACCACAAAGCTGCGATACACATGTGCATCAGAGCTTAAAAATGCATGAGAGGTTTCCACAGAAGAAGGGATTGCAGGAAAAAATACAAAAAAGAATGCAATCTGTATGGTTATTATACTGAGGAGCAGAAATGGCCAAAGTCTGAAAGGCTTTCGAGTATTTCAAAAAATATCTCAAGTATTCATAATTAATTCATTAACCGTTAATTTGCCTTTAATCTGCTTTAGCTTATCAGTCAACCTCCTTTGCTGTTTTTGGTAGAAATGTAGGCTACATGACAGTTTTCCATTATCACTCTAGCTTTCAGCTTTAAAGTAAGGAATAAACTCTTAGGAGGGGTGTGCTGTTAGAGGAAAACAATCAATAAGAGCATGATGTCATGTGGAGTTAATATCACAAGCCTACGTGGACAATTTCAGGATATTTCAGCATGTCCTTGAATGTCAGTTCTGGTAATATCACAGCAAATTACCGAATTAAAAAATGTCCATTTATTAAAGAGCAAAACGTCATACTTTTTTAAACATTTCTACATTTTATAATTTGGAATATCCATAAGACATGATACACTATATTGCTAAAGATTTTGGGACACCCCTCCAAATCACTGAATTCAAGTGTCTTCCAATCACGTCCATGGCCACAGGTGTATAAAATCAAGCACCTAGGCTTCAGGCTGCTTCTACAAACATTTGTGAAAGAATGGGTCAGCACAGTGAATTCAAGAGTGGTACTGTGATAGGTTGCCACCTGTGCAATAAGTCCATTTGTGAAATTTCCTCACTAGTAAATATTCCACGGTCAACTGTTAGTGCTTTTATAAAAAAGTGGAAGCAATTGGGAACAACAGCAACTCAGCCACCTAAGTGCATGCTGAGGCGCACAGTGCGCAGAAGTCACCAACTTTCTGCAGAGCCAGTAGCTACAGACCTCCAAACTTTGTGTGGCCTTCAGACTAACTCAAGAACAGTGTGTAGAGAGCTTCATGGAATGGGTTTTCATGGCCGAGCAGCTGCATCCAAGCCTTACATCACCAAGTGCAATGCAAAGCGTCGGATGCAGTAGTATAAAGCACGCCACCACGCTACAGCAATGGAGACATATTCTCTGGAGTGACAAATCACTCTTCTCTGTCTGGAAATCTGATGGATGAGTCTGGGTTTGGCAGTTGCCCGGAGAACGGTACCAGCCTGACTGCATTGTGCCAAGTGTAAAGTATGGTGTGGGGTTGTTTTTCAGGGGTTGGGCTTGGCCCCTTAGTTCCAGTGAAAGGAAGTCTTAATGCTTCAGCATACCAAGAAATTTTGGACAATTTCATGCTCCCAACTTTGTGGGAACAGTTTGGGGATGACCCCTTCCTGTTCCAACATGACAAAGACATGGATAGTTTGGTGTGGAGGAACAGAGTCCTGACCTCAACCTGATAGAACACCTTTGGGATGAATTAGAGCGGAGACTGCGAGCCAGGCCTTCTCGTCCAAAATCAGTGCCTGACCTCACAAATGCGCTTCTAGTGGAGTGGTCAAAAATTCCCATTAACACACTCCTAAACCTTGTGGAAAGCCTTCCCAGAAGAGTTGAAGCTGTTATAGCTGGAAAGTGTGCGCCAACACTATATCAAACCCTACGGATTAAGAATGGGATGTTATTAAAGTTCATGTGCATGTAAAGGCAGACACTGGAGACTCCTTCCATAATGTTAATTCCTTTGTTAAATAACAACACTTGAAAAATATTGTTTATCAGTTTATCAGTCTTCTTGCTGTACAAATCCCAGTGAGTGGTCTCACTGTCTCGAACAGTAACATTAGACTTGGTGTGTTGTTCTACATTTGCATTACAGCCAGCACTGCTGCACTACTGTCTCAGCTACTGATGGAGAAAATGAATCAATACCTTCTAGCCAATCAGTTTAGAGAATCCAGCAATGCTATTGTACAACCTAATAAAATAAAATGATTGATGTAATAGGCTCGTTTGGTTCTTTTAGATCTTTTATAGTAGATTTCTAATGAGCACTTTGCTTTTTAATAACATTTGTTGCATGATACAAGTAATTTGACCTACAGGTTTATATTATTAGGATGTTGTTGTTTTTGTTGATGGTGATGCTGGTGTTTATTACCCAATATTGAACTTCACTGTGATTTTTTTATTTTTTTTTTCTGGTTAGATTTTCATTAAGAAAGCAGAGTGACGACGCCTCCTTCTGCTCCACGCGGTTTTGCTGGACCTGTGTGGTGCAGGACTCTCAGCATCTGCACAGCGTTTCTTTCAGCTCAGTTCATCAGCACCGCCTGCTGGCTGGAAGTTGCTTCAGTAGGGTACAGCAGTGCAGCGCACACTCGCAGTGAAGCGAAGGCACGAGAACATGCGCAGCCAAGCTGCTGGTGACGGACAGACGCCGCTGTATAAACTGCATAATAAACTGTATTTATGTGTATATACATGGCTCCTGGTTCAGTGAGTGTAATCACACTGGTCTATTTGTCTATGGGCTCACCGGATGGAGACTCTGTTGCCCTTTGGCATACTGAAAAGTTTTTATAGCCTTGAAAATGCTGCTTTTTTGGGGGGGGGAGCGAAATGGAGGACTCAATTTTTTTTTTTGTTCAAGATTTGATTTGCAAAGGTTTAGTTTCTGCTATCATTTGGTGGGCAAATATTTTTAGGTGCAGGGTTTGCTATTCCAAAACAAGTGTAGTTCTTATGATACCTGCACATGTTACGAATACACACATAGATATGATTGTCATAAATGTGTGTTTGTATGTGCAGAGGTTAATAGTGATTGACCAAAGTCAGCCAGATGGATTATAGCTACAGATGATACAAGCTATAAAAAGGATATAAATAAAAAAAACCTTTGTAACAACCTGTGTGTGTTGAAAATCTGTTACATATACTGATCTCTCATATGAACAAATAAAAGTAGAGCAGGAAAATTTAATATGAAATTCTGTCTGGGTGATCAAGCCTGAGGGCTCTGCTTTTTTCCTGTTCTGTCTCTCAATTTGCTTTAATGTGAGCTAAAGCTAAGGGCTACCATGCTGAGCTGCTAAGAGATTTGGCTAGAAATGGTAATATATGCAGCATTATGACAGCATTATGATCATATGTCAGACAGCTAACCAATTCTGAATACACATCCTAATCTTACATTTAGAGCTGTATACACAAATCTGCTCTTGGTTTGTATCTTTAAACTAACATTTTGTTCACTTATCATTTCCTTTTCTCTGCTGATGTACAATTCATTTACATGTTCTGCATTCACCACTATCTTGGATAACATTTTTTATATATACATTTTTTATATAACAGCTCTGTTCTTCATCTGGCTGTTGTTAAAAGATACCAGGCATAACATTATGACAACCTGCCTAATATTGTGTTGGTCCCCCTTTTACTGCCAAAACAGCCCTGACCCGTCATGCACTGTGTATTCTGAC
Source organism: Hemibagrus guttatus (assembly GCA_033459395.1). Taxonomy (NCBI): domain Eukaryota; kingdom Metazoa; phylum Chordata; class Actinopteri; order Siluriformes; family Bagridae; genus Hemibagrus; species Hemibagrus guttatus. Next base: position 8,519,221 of record JAUCMX010000009.1, on the reverse strand, counting down.
ACCTTTCTATCAGAACCAGCATTAACTTCTTCAGCAACTTGAGAAACAGTAGCTGTCGCCGGTCCTTCCTTGGACCGCTTTTGATAGATACTGACCAGTGCAGACCAGGAACACCCCACAAGAGCTGCAGTTTTGGAGATGCTCTGATCCAGTCGTCTAGCCATCACAATTTGGCCCTTGTCAAACTCGCTCAAATCCTTACACTGCCCATTTTTCCTGCTTCTAACACATCAACTTTGAGGACAAAATGTTTACTTGCTGCCAAATATATCCCACCCACTAACAGGTGCCATGATGAGGAGATAATCAGTCTTATTCACTTCACCTCTCAGTGCTCATAATGTTATGCCTGATCGGTGTATGATGCTGTATGCTACTATTTTACTCATGATACACTTTATGTCCAAAACTATGAGCATCACACCTGTATGTGGTTCTTCCCCAAACTGTTACCACAAAATTGGAAGCACACAATTGTTTACAGTGTATTTGTATGCTGTAGTATTAAGATATCCCTTAGAACCAAAGCAGAAGCTGGAGTGGAAGAACTGGACTGTCCTGCACAGAGCCCTGACCTGAACCCCACTGGATGAACTGGAAGACCGACTGACCTCCTCATCCAACATCAGTGCCTGATCTCACTAATGTCCTTATAGCTGAATGATGATTCCAGATGTGCACTGGAAAGCGTGTAATGTAGTGGAAACGATTGTAACAGCAAAGGGGAACTAAATCTGGAATGTTCTGGATGCACATAAAGGTGCGATGTTTAGAGGTCTACAAACTTTTGTCCATATAGTGTAAAATAAATTATAGCATATAAAATAAAAGCCTAGGAAAACGAATTTGTTTACATTATGCCTTGAGGACACTATTGTTACCTGCTTTATTTCCTGCTATGTTTGTTATAGGATTTAATCAAATTTCTTTCTTCACTATCCCATACACTGTTTTATGCTGCGATTGGCCCAGTAACGAGCCTGAGAGTTGGCTTGATGTTATCTCTATTTAGTATCCTAGGTGTTCATTTTTGAGAATGTAGGTTTTTTTCACTGTGCTTCACACTGCACTGTTGTTTCGCATTTATTTAAAATTAGAACCTACAATGGTGTCACAGCTGTGCAGTCTGTTCTCGCATAGCAAAGTGTTTGCAGTCGGAAAAGAAAAAAACAAACACTGTTTTGTTTACTGTAATCATTTTAGTGAGCTGTATTGTAATTACAGCTGGCCAGAGGTTTCACTGACGTGTGTTTAGCAGAAAATTATATTCCATGTCATTGCTTAGGCAGTGTTGTCTAGCTAGCATATAGATTCAAAGCTAAGTTGATATTTAAAGTTTATTATGTGTATCGTTATTAAGGACTTATGCCACGTTCACACATACAGCAGAGCGGAGATTCATTCATTTTCAATGACGACTTCTGCCGATGAGTGACAGCGACCGTTGGCGAACAAAAGTGTCTGGCATGGTGACAAAATTGAGACAAGTTGGGCCAAGGCTCACTGATGCACGTGGGGAGCGAAGGCTGACCCTTGTGATCCGTTCCAACAGACGAGCTACTGTTGCTCAAATTGCTGAAGAAGTTAATGCTGGTTCTGATAGAAAGGTGTCAGAATACACAGTGCTTCGCAGTTTGTTGTATATGGGGCTGCATTGCCACAAACCAGTCAGGGTGCCCATGCTGACCCTTGTGCACCGCCGAAAGTGCTAACAATGGGCACGTGAGCATCAGAATTGGACCAGGGAGCAATGGAAGAAGGTGGTCTGGTCTGATCCATGGAGGCTCCACCTTGCAATTAGGAGGACTTAAAGGATCTTGGTGCCAGATACCACAGCATACCTTCAGGGATCTAGTGGAGTCCATGCCTCAACAGGTCAGGGCTGTTTTGACAGCAAAAGGGGGACCAACACAATATTAGCCAGGTGGTTATAATGTTATGGCTGATCGGTGTTTATACACTAGTGAATATTATATACAAACACCAAATCTCCCTCCAGAATGTTTATTTTTAGCAGCAAGAAAATTGATTTCTTGTGAAGTATAACGCTTGTTGCACCACCTTCATGGTACAGCGACTAAAGACTTAAAAATGACTGTATCTGTGAATGTAATCTAAGTCTACATTTATTCACAATAAGTTTAATCTTGGTACCTTGGTTTGTGTCTTGGAGAAAAGCTTATTGGTTCCATATACAGAGAGTTTCCCTTTCAGAAATCATCAGAACCTCTTTTAGAAAGCTAGAACCATTAGCTACATAGATAGTTAGGGCTCAGTGGTCAAGTTCTCTCTCTCTCTTTCTTTGAATCCTGGTTCTTGTGTGCAGTTATGAATTTCCTTCACACTTACTTCAGCCTGCTATTTATTTAAGGCTCTCATAGATTCACAAAGACCAAATGGAGCTGTTGTATGTTTACCTCATAAGTGTTAATGCAGTTATATTTCCTTGTTCTCAGCGAGGCCTGAGCTGAAATGTTTGTTGTTGGGTTTCTGCTGCTGGTACAGGGCTTCTTACAGGTGCTCAGTAACCGAAGAGGTCAAGCAAGATATACTGCAAGATAACAGCCTACATCTCCAGGTCTCTAAGCAGACAAACGGGACAAACACCATTTTCTCCCATTGACCAATTGTGAATTGTAGTGTACTGATGTCCATTTTATACTAGTCTAATAAGAATAGTCCAGTAATTTTCAAGCAAATCGTCATCCACTCTGTCTCTAGACTATGTGTGATTAATGTGGATGAGAATTGCTTGAAGAATGAAGAATTTAATTATAGTTCTTCCTTTAAAGATAGGGCTTCTTGTGGTTGTGCTGACAATGTAGTTACAAGTTACTAAACCCTTACTGAAAGTACATGAAGAGAAATTCCTGTATGTCCTGTTTTTCCTGTATCTGTTATAAAACTCTGGCTAAGACTTTCTCTCATATGTGTCTCACAATTAGACCTTGATTCTTTTGTATTTTTGTTTTGTTTTTGCATTTGCATATCTTCAATCTTTATTTCTAGCGTTTAACAACTGCCCTTAGACTGTTATTATAAGCATATTTGGAGTAAACAAGCATTCTGTCATCTCTGCTCATTACAGCGAAACATGCTGAACCTCTTATTCATGGTAACTGTGCATGCACTATTAATATGGTGGATAGAGGTCCGTTTGCTAAACAGTGGAGTATTCCTTTAAGGGAGTCTTTTAAAACATGTTAAACATGTTACTTGTATTTAAGAATTAATAGCTTGGTTTCATTAAGTGTTTGCAGAAACCGGATAAGCTAATGAGTGAACTTTGTTCCACTGAAAATGTAAATGAGTTCAGAGTTTTGTTAGGGGATTGAAAAAGACAGGTCTGTTAACGCTTGTGTGGGGACAGTTGTTGACACAGATGACTCTCTACTGAAGTATGCTCAACACGTCCCTCTTTACACACATGAGACGCATGTAAATGATATGTAAGGTTCTTTATTTCTATTCATACACCCCAATTTCCCAAATTATTACGCTCATAGTAATATGATACATTTCAGTGAAACAAGGCTCACAAGGTTCTTCAGATTTATTATATACTGTCAGTTTGCACATGTGTACTGTACTGTAATGTAAATACCGATCTAAATATGGTTGAAACTGTGTTTTATATTTGCACTGCTGTGTTTAATTTAACTTATTGTATCCTATAAAGGTTTTTCTTCTTTCTTCTTAGTCTTAGATTTTTGAGTATGTAAAATTTTATATTTTTGTGTTGTATCTTGTAACCGTCTAAGCTGCTGTAACACAAGAATTTCCCTCATGGGATCAATGATGTATCTATCTATCTATCTATCTATCTATCTATCTATCTATCTATCTATCTATCTATCTATCTATCTATCTATCTATCTATCTGTCTGTCTGTGTGTCTGTCTGTCTGTCTGTCTGTCTATCTCTGTCTGTCTGTCTATCTCTGTAGGTCTGTCTGTCCAGCATGTTTTATATGAAGTCTTCCACTTGCATCAGCTTTTATATGGAGAACCTGTGATTACTGCATACAGATTAGGAAAGAATGTGATTAGTATAACACAGGGTTCTTTGGGTGCTTCTAGCATTGCTAGTACTGATTAGATGCATAAATTATGTTTAATGTTTAAACTGCATTATAATGAAACAGTATACCTACTCTTAAGACATTAGCATATTTGTTTTCTCTTTACTTTTACTATTATTTTGCTTTTCTAATTACAAAAGCATTTCTAATTACCGAAGCATTCGGGCCCTCACAACCAGACTGTGTAACAGATTCTTTCCTCAAGCCATCAGGCTCCTAAACATCCAGAACTGAAACTATACCAACTCTCTCTCTCTCTCTCTCTCTCTCTCACTCTCACACACAACTGTGTGAACAGACTCACAATATAATGTTTATTACTTATTTGCACTTCAACTGCCATTATAATGTTTCAACCTCTGCTATAATGTTTACTTCTTATTTGCACTACCTCAACTGTTGCCACTGCAGTTTTGCACAATCCACATTGTCATGCTGCTGTGTATATGTTTACAAGCATATATGTTATTAGATGCCTGGTTATTACAGTTTCTCAAGTTTGCACATCAACAAGGACAAACTTTCTGTCCTAGCTCTGTGTTGTTGTTTCTGTTTTGTAGTTATATGTTGTATGTTGTTTATGTAGCACCAGGGTCCTGGAGAAATGTTGTTTCATTTCACTATGTACTGTGTCAGCTATATGTGGTTGAAATGACAATAAAATCTTCTTGACTTGACTTGACTTGACAATAACCACATACCAAATTTGTGTCCAAAGTCGGTGGCCTAGTGGATGTTTTTTTAACTAAAAGTACTTGAAATGTGAGCTCATAAAATGATTAATATGCGACCACTTCTTCTTTCCGGACCTGCCTGATCCATCCAGATGCTCTACATCTGGTTGGAGTATTGTCGCTTAGTGGTGGTCACTGCTGCTGTAGATGGATCTGTGTGGACAGCCTGTGACCAGGAGACAGCCGTGGACAGAGCCACTTACAGACTATCAGACCTTCACAGATCTATCTATCTATCTATCTATCTATCTATCTATCTATCTATCTATCTATCTATCTAATTTAATCTCGTTTAAATTCATAGCCTTTGCGCCAACCACAAATTCTCTCCTCTTGCTGTTCAGCAGCCAATCAGTATGCACTTCCTCTTTTCTCTGAACCAATCAACGCCGTCCACGAGGTTCAGGTCGGAGGTGGAGCCCGAGCTTCCTGACGGACATCAAATTCAGCCAATTACTTCATGACAGTGGTTGAAAGACGGGTTCAGGGGAAATATAATAACCAATTAGAGAGAGGAGAGGGCGGGGCTACTTCTTCAGCATTCATTCTCCAAAGTCACACGTGATCCTCTTTAGTTCCAGGCGGTTTGGGTCCATCAGAGAGCGAAGGGGTGAGTTAACACACCTCACATTCCATTTACTCATTTATATAAAATATACAAATTCCTACGGTTTGTGACCTGGATGAGATTTTTGGTGGTTTATCACTTCACGGTGCATGTGATTCAGTGTCAGTGGTTTAAGCAGTGGCCGTGTTGGATGAGCTGCGTGGCTCTAGAGGCCGGTTCTCGTAGCTAGCTGTGCTAATTTAGCTTAGCTTAAGCTAAATACTGTGGGTGTCATGTCAGTGAGAATGGAGCTGCAGAACCTGTTATGATTTATGTAAAGGTTCATTTAAAAAAAAAAAAAAGAAAATAATACATGAGTCAAATAGCCGATTAGCAATAGCGATGTGCCTGTAAAGGCTGGATTTCAAATGCTTCCTTACTCCCTGTGTAAGGTCACTACGTAGGGGTCTGAGATAATGACTTTCACGCACTGCTTAGTGCACTTTATGGTTAAATGTCTTGTTGACATTCAGGATGAGAATCAAAACATTTCGAGTTCAGGCTCGGGGATTGTTAGTCATGTTACACGCGCGTTAAATATATTCAGCGTTGGTAAGAGTTCATGCTCTGTGACGGTTTTAGGGATATTCTTGGAGAGAGAGAGGTGTGTGTGTGTGTGTGTGCGAGCGAGCTGTGGGGGGTCTGAACCAGCCCGACTGGTCATACATGCACATGTCACACAGATATGTTGTCACTTCCGGTTTGGAACGTTCCAGATTCCCACATAAATTAAAACTCTTATTTACATAGCTTTAAGCCTGTGAGCTTTTATATCAAATAGATAAAGGGTTTACAAGGTGTGAAGGGTAAAAAGAGGCTCGTTGCGTGTGTTTATGTTGCTGAAGAGTCAAAGAAACCCCACAGGAAGCAGCACGATGGCGTTATTTCTGACTGTTTATACCTAACCTTACCTACTGCTTGCTCACCTTGTTCACTTTTCAAGCTCAGGCCAAAAATATCCTCTCTGTCTGTCACTTTGTCTGTCTGTCACTTTGTCTGTCTGTCACTTTGTCTGTCTGTCACTTTGTCTGTCTGTCACTTTGTCTGTCTCTCTCACTCTGTCTGTGTCTATCTCTCTGTCTCACTCTCTGTATCTGTCTCTCTCTCTCTCTCTGTATCTGTCTCTCTCTCTGCATATCTCAAATCTTATCTTTAATCTCCTTTTACTTTACACCTTATAGTGAAACATGGTCTTTATTATTATTATTATATTAGTCATTCTCATCGCTCTTATCTAATCACTATTTTTATTTTATGTAACACTTTTGAACAACAAAATAACAGCAACTAGTTCATAGCAAATATATAGCGATATATAAATTTTTTATATATAAAGAGTTGAAATTGTTGAAACGTATCTTTATTTACATTTTTATACTGGGTTACTTAAACAAACAGACAGAGTTTAGTTTCAGTTTATTGGCTAAAAATCTGTGGGTTTTTTTTTTTTTTAGATAAAAAATTGTAAGGGAGGGGAAGATGATAAAAGATGATTTAGTTAATAAATACAGTTGCTTTTTTTATTTCACAGAAACAATAGGAGACTGCAATCCCAGAGACTCTGTATGGAAATGGGTTTTTGTAAGTTTTCATATTTCTCTGGAACTGGATTGTTGCATCTCATTGTGAAGGACAATATGTTCAATCCTTCCTTTAAATCAGTCCAGAGTAAGAAGTGTTAGCAGCGTATAGCTTTCTGTACCGGACAGACGATCTCTCAAAAGCTCAAACGCACATCTCATAAATGTTTTAAGATAAGTAGCTGAAATGAAGCGTACATGCTGCGGCTGCGTATTTTGCTAATTGGATTATACGTGAGTGTTATTCCAGCTTTATATTATATTAAGTTAAACCGCATCTGCTTTTGAATGACATTTGAATGATTGCTCTCTCTCTCTCTCTCTCTCTCTCTCTCTCTCTCTCTCTCTCTCACACACACACACTCTCTCTCTCTCTCTCTCTCTCTCTCTCTCTCTCTCTCTCTCTCCCTGCAATCCCCCTTCTTCCTAAATCTTTGGCCTGTATTTACCCCAGGCTCAGACAGCAGTGTGTGAGAGCTTAGCTTAAACGCAAGTCGCCACACGTTGAAGCACAGCTACGTAAACACTCGTGTGGTGGCTGTCCTCCCTTTCCTTACAGTGTTGCAAGGCTTTTTATAGCATTTTTATGACCGTGATTTTTGCAATCCTGAATGGGATTTCCGTGTTTGGAGCTCGATTTTCAGCAAATATGTGCTGGTGGTGTGAGAGGGCAAATCCTAACCCTTCTCAGACATGTTTGGACAGTAAGCTGGTGGTGTGAGAATGATTAGTGGCAAAAGATACTTATCTGGCTTGAAATCGAGACAGCACATAATGGATGACCAAGTCATGCAGTCAACAATTGTATTTTATGTTCTTTTATTTGGTATTTGCACTGATCTTTTTTTTTTATTTTTAAACTATTTTGAGTGCCTTAAATTGCCCCTTGGGTATAAATAAAGTTTTTTTGAATTGAATGACAATAGTAACAAGAACGTAGGCTATTTTGTATGCCCACATGAACACACAGAGAAACAGCCATGCCTCATAAAAGGTTGAAAAACACTGGTTTAAACCATACAGAGATTAACTTCAATTCTTATTCAGAGGCATAAGGATATCAGTGTTTACAAATAACACCATAATGATTGGTACAAACACCAGCTGTTGGGGAATAACCTGCAAGTGTTTTGTGATTCCACTGAGAGAAAAACACCACCCCCCTTGTAGTCTCGGGTGCATCGCTATTGACTTTAGGCCTTAGCTAAGCCTAACCACAAAAGCTTTGCATATGAATAGAACAAACGGACAGAGTCACCAACCATGGCTTGGATGCAGATCCGGCTAAGCATTTCAGCGAACCGAACCTAATCTGGCTCTAGTTCATCAACTCTGATTTTCTTCTGTAGCAAATCCTTTGCTGCAGTTTTATTCATTCATGTGCATTTATGTAAATGATTTAACTGAATGCAGCTCATCAGACCAGAGACTAGTGGCAGGGCTAGACACCTTAGTTCAGACTCTCATGGATATACTCACTCTCTAATAAACTGATGACATGGTGTATTCTGAAGTAACGTTTTGAGGAAGGTTTAAAGACAAACCAACACAAGGGTCTTATTGTCATTGCCTCAACTGGCTAAGTTAGCTAAAACGTAATGGTCAAATATGGAAAGGAAACCATCCCCAGGCAGTCATTGGAGTTACTCACACAGAGCTGTTGTAAAGTCAGGAACTGATGCAGCTGAGACTTTACTCAATCAGTTTGATCATTTATGCAGGTGTGGGCGGGGTGAGGGTGAGGGAAAGGTGTGTGCAGGGTGAGGGCAGAGTGTGGATACTGAGCACAACCTTCACCAGTGATGTGTGTGTGTGTGTGTGTGTGTGTGTAAGAGGTTGTGTTATTGTGTGTGTGTGTAAGAGGTTGTGTTTATTGTGTGTGTGTGTGTGTGTGTGTGTGTGTGTGTGTAAGAGGTTGTGAAATTGTGTAAGAGCTTGTGAAATTGTGTGTGTGTAAAAGTTTTTGTGATTGTGTGTATCTGTGTGATATTGCGTGTGTAAGAGGTTGTGAGATTGTACAAGTGTGTGTTCAGTAAAACAATGGCAGAAAAAGACACACACACCACCACCATGTGTATGTAGAAATGTACAGAAATCGCCTGAGCACAGCAAACACACTTTACTACATCATTCTAAATTATTTACTGATTATTTCTGAATATTCTCTCTTCGTTCAGTGTTTATTTCCTCTTATTTTAAGCAGCACACATGGCATTGCTGCAGCTGTGTCTTTTGGCACTTTGTCTCTCGAGGGTCAGTTTCGCAAAAATACCACAATTGAAAACGCACACCATGTTTGGTTAACTTCCTGCAGTGGCGTTATACGGGGTTGAATGGCTTTCACACTGCAGTCGAGTCCTGTTCGAGTGGAACCAAGCGGAGGCCTCCTCGCTCCGACGCTCTCGACCCTCTGCTTCAGTCTACACCCGAGCGATCGCTGTCTTCTCACCTGCACAAACAAACCAGGGTTCAAACACACTGAATGCTGCATATGTGAAATCAGCCTTAAGCTCATTAGAGGAGTGTTACTGAGGGAGGGATGAAGGGATAACGCTAGGTGTGTATGAGCAAGGGAGTGTGTATGTTTATGGATACGTCCTCTTAGAAACCCTCAGTAGCTTTACTCGAGGTTTTCAGCTCCGCAGGTTCAACACGTGAAATGACTGAAACGTTGAACAGGCAATTGTGGGCTTTTTAAAACAAAAGCTCTTTCTGTTTAGGACAGGAAATGAGGTTTATGTTCTGCTTCAGGGCACTAGACTGATTCCTCTCTGGTTTCTGCTGTGCTAATTTAGATTATCTTCTATGATATGCACAAAGAGGAAGTAGAAGAGGGATTATTTCCTATTCCTGAAGTTCTCAAAGCCACGTCACAGTATGAAATTGGTGTTTTTTAAATCTCATGCTCTGCCCTTTTATTGTTTCCAACTGGTGCCTCAGCGTGATGATGGAGCTTTTAATGATGTGTGAAATGAGCGCCGTGTTCAGCCGGACATAGAATTTCAGGATTAACATCAGTCTCACAAGTCTCTTATTTTCTTCTGGGAGTAGACTGGTAATGTGTAAACCCAATTAGTTAATGTGTGTGTATGTTGGTGCGCTGGTTCAGAGGTGTAATCTCCTTGGGTTAAATCTCCTTAAGGGAAAGAGCTGAGGCTGCAGGACTCCCTGCCTCGCTCCTGTCGCCGTGGCGATGGGCGCCTGGCAGCGAGGCGACGGTAACATCCACCGGGTCCTCCACAGCCGTACGACTCTGTCGATGTTAGACAAAGAGATGTAAAGAGTTTTGCATCTCCTACACACAGCGTAATCTTGAACTCGTGAAATCTCCTCAGGTGACATCATAAAAGCTTAATTTTTCAATTTTCAAGAAGGCTTAAGGCTGTTTTGGTAATTAAGCAGAATGTTTGCAGTAACATGACTCCACCTGGAGCATTGTTCACTGCATGGCAGTGGATTTATTTATTTATTTGATAAACTCGGGTAATTATAACTTAATTACAGGCAGATTAATATCAGAGCAGTGTTTAATGGCACAAACACAGTGTGGTGTTAAAATATCATCATTCCCTCCAGGTTTTTCAGAGAGGGTTTTCATGACTGTTGCAAGCCAAAAAACGATGGATTGTGCTGCGGCATTTTTGCAACATTTGCATGAGAGAGTTTTGTCAGTGTATGTATGTATGTATGTATTTATTTTCACTTGAATAGGTGAAACTGTAAGCACAAGATTCTTCTTTTAAACTCCTAGCAGTGAAGATACTAGGGTTTTGTCTGTATGCTCATTGTGACGTCACACGATGCGCCTCAGCCCTGATCTGTCTAAAGTTTGCAGTAATTTGAAAAATTGCAAGCTTCTCTAATTATCTTAGCAGAGTTTGCTTGATTGTTTATTGCTGCGATTTGCAAAATCCTGCAGGAACTGTATGTATAATGCCACAGTGCTGTTGAAGACGCAGCTCAGACACTTGTACCTGCTGTAAGGCAAAATGACGGTTTAATAAACGTGTTACTATAGTAACAGCTACATCAGAGTTGATGTAAAGGAAAAAATGTTTTGGAACTTTAGACCTTACTATAGGAAGAAGAAGAAGAAGAGGTCAAGAAGCCTCTATTTTTGTCACACATGCATTACAGCACATTGGAATTCTTTTCTTCACATATCCCAGCTAAGGGGAAGTTGGGGTCAGAGCACAGAGTGTGGAGTTTGCTGGGGCTTGAACCCCGATCCTCAGATCAACAACCCAGAGCCTTAACCACTTGAGCCACCACTGCCCCATAGACTTGAGCCACCACTGCCCCATAGACTTGAGCCACCACTGCCCCATAAATTTAAATGGAGTAAATGTCTGGCATTCCTTTAATAGCTAAAGCAAATTGTAGTCGCTAGCAAGTTTCTATTGTGTAAGTAGAATGAAACACTCTGGTGCAGTTCTAGGAAAGTAATCAATGACTATGCTGTTAATGCAGCTTGATGCGACACAAATCTTTTACATACAAGTTAATGCTTTAACCTGTGGTACCAAAGCATTTTTTTTTTGTTGGAGAAAAACCTCATGGTTGTGACTTTTCTCAGGATTGCGTGTTGATCATTATCTAAACACCAGCATGATCTTCAATTCCCATTTTAATGCCATATCCTCCATTTTCATCCTTGTTTCTTTTCCTCGTCTATCTCTAGACTATGGAGCTGAAGGTGCGGCTGTGTGTGCTGCTGCTTGTGCTGAGTGTCTGCGTGACGCTACAGGTGCGGGCTCAGGAGGACGAGGAAGAAGACGAGGACGTGCGCGTGGAAGGCAATCTGGAAGACCTGCTGGAAGAAGATGGAGAGATTGACCTTGAGCAGGAGGATGACAAGCCGACGCCCACACCAGCAGCTCCCACTGTAAGATCAACAGCCCCATCATTAACTCATCACAGCTCATCAGCTGCTAATGAAGAGTTATTTCTGTCCATCACTCCTTTAAATCCTTTAAATAGCCGGAGGTTTCCACTGGAGATCTTCGAGACTGTATTTGGGTTTAATTCCAGTCCCAGCACACCTGAGCTGAGTAATCACTTGCTGTGGGACGCTGATTAACCAACTCTGGGGTTGTGTACGAGCCCAAAAGGAGAAACCCTGCACAATAGAAAGAAATGGTGTATAAATGTATCTTTGATGTTGAAGAAAATATGCTGGAGATTCTTAAATAAACAGGAAATTAGTGGTAGGTTTGCTGTTTAATTCCCAAGGAACCTCAATCTTTGATTGCTTTCAATTCTGTAAGACTAAGATTATTATTGTTATCAGTAAATAAAGACCAGCTCTGGTGCTGAGGTGGTTGTTTGCCCTCGTTGAAGCCTCGGTGACCATGAATAAACAGGATTTAAGGCACTTTTGTGACTGTGGATCAGGTGTTTTTGTTTCTTGTTGTATCTCCAGTTCTTTGGCTGTCCACATCTCCTCAATCAATCCTTTCTACACATCAAATTTATTTTTCATGCAAAATAGCACAGAAACATCACAGGCAGACAGTCACATGATGCACAGCTTGGACGTGTGTTTTCCCGAGAAAAAGTGGGATTTGGGGATCAGGTGTATGAAAGGTCATTTATTACGTAAGCCTCATCTGTGATCGTGTGGTGAACACATCGCTGTGTCCAAATAAACACTAGAGCCCAAATGATACGGTACAGTGATTGAGATTGTGAAAGTCATGGCATTGGCATAAAGCAAGCACAAGAGTAAAGGGCCATTCACACACACTCGTAGCCAGAAAGTGACTGGACTAGACCGACTTCCAGCCACACGAGCGACAGCGACCATTGGCCGGCCACTGGATGTGAGCCTGTCCAGAGATGTGACCAATATGAGAAAATATTAACGTTATGTAAATATGATGTGACTTCTAATGAAAATGAGGACAGTAGAGCGCATGTGATCCATCTTATTTTAGATGGTGGTGTGCAGAAAAGACAAATTTATGTGGTTATATAATGGTCATTTCTTTACGATCTGACTGTAGTGACTTACAGAGAGACACGTTAATTAAATATATATGGAAAAACATATTTGATGTCGTGGCTATTTCAAGTTATTTAATTAATGCTATTAATAGCCTGGAATTTTAGCTTTTAATTGTTAACCATGTCGAGAATGTGTGACGAGAAAAAGAGCCACGCTGCCTGAGAGACCGAAATGTTTCATAGATAAGACAGTTCAGCACTTTAACAACGTATGGATGGATAGCTGGATGCGTAGCTGGATGCATAGCTAGATGGATGGATGGATGGATGAATAGTTGGATGCATAGCTGCATGCGTAGCTGGATGCATAGCTAGATGGATAGCTAGCTGGAGGGATGGATGGATGGATGGATGGATGGATAGCTGGATGAATGGATGGATTGATGGATAGCTAGATTGATAGCTGGATGATGGATAGATTTACAGATAGATAGATGGCTAGATAGATTGCTGGGTAGATGGAAAGATAGATGGATAGATTTACAGATGGGTGGACCGACAGATGGATGGATGGATATGGCATCGGCAGTAGGTAGTACTGATGACTTCACAGTACAGCGACATGCGAATGTCGCTTAATATCTCAGGCTAAGAAAACAAAAAACTTATTCCTGCTGTATTACCTGTACACTGAACAATCTCATGCAGAGCAGCATGTATGGAGATGAATGTAAATCTGAAACTATAATGAAAGGACCTGGTTCCTTGCTGATTAGTTGTAAATCCATGTCGAGCGCTTCTGAATCAACCCACTGACCAGCAGTACGTACTGCTTTAGTAATAATGTGATCATCCAGGAGCTGTGATGGCTCATGGGCTAGAAATGTAGTTTGCTTTCTAATTTCTTCTAACTGATAAATCTGAATGAACCTGATGAATAAAAAACGATCATGTCTGTGTTCCAGGTGACGTATAAAGCCCCAGAACCAAAGGGCGAGCACTTCTTTGCCGAGTCATTCGATAAAGGAACACTGGACGGGTGAGACGTTAAAGCATTATAGAGCAGATTTATCAGGGTCAGAAATAACACGTTTCAACTGCTTTTGTGTAATCTTTTTCACAGGTGGGTTTTATCCCAGGCTAAGAAGGAGGGCATCGATGAGGAAATCGCCAAGTATGATGGTAAGCTTGTTGGAGAGCTCTTCATGAGGCAGGGTTTGAATGCTTATGTTGAATCAAACCCTGGTACATTTTCCATTTCATTGAAGCAGCTGAGAACACGGCAGTCCAAGAGCCTCTCATGTTTCAGCCCTGATTCAATCCTCATGAAGTGAACAACACGGATCATGTATTCTGAGAGCTGTAGTGCTGCCGTTCTTGTTTTAAAATGATCTATGTAATTGTTTAGTATTGAGCACCAGCTCTGTGGCCTTCATGCTCAGGTGATTGTTGGGATCTGAGTACGTTTTCAGCACTGCATGATCCTGAAAACAAACCAAATAACCTGCTAAACAACAGCATCAAATTTAGTTCTGATTCAGACTAATAGGTGTGAACGCATCTTTAATCTTATAACAGGTCGCTGAACCACTTTGGATTTTAATAATGTTCATAAATTCAGCTCTCAAGGGCTTATAATTAAGCAACTTGATATTAACAGTAACGTAGTTACAGTGAATGGTGGCACGATGTTCAGTATAACAGCATGATAGTGTGTGATTGCTTTTATGCAACAGTTCTATTAACAAAAAATTCCTATCCATGAAGTGACATTTCAGACACAACATGGTTGAATATTCTGTTTATTTTTGCGTCACTAGCAGAAAGTAAACCCAAAGAAGCAACACTTACTTTGACCTGCTTGCTTAGGTGGCTTATATTGATTTGCACGTGTTTGATTTGTCATATTCTAAGTGAAGAAGAACAAGCCTTTATTTTTTGTCACATATACTGTACATTGTGTTGTTCTTTCGGCTGCTCCCTGCTCGGGTTCGCCATGGCAGATCATTTGGTCCGCATGTTTGGATTTGGCACAGGTTATACGCCGGATGCCCTTCCTGACGTAACCCTCCCGTTTTATCCGGGCTTGGGACCGCCACTGAGAGTTAACTCTTCAGTGGCTGGGTTAGCTCCCTGCCCGGGAAACGAACCCGGGCCGCAGCAACGAGAGCACGGGATCCTACCGCTGGAGCACCAGGAATCTCATATACTGTACATGCACAGTGGAATTATTTCTTCACATAACCCAGCTTTGGATGTTCTGGTCAGAGAGCAGGGTCAGCCATGATACAGCGCCCCAGAAGCAGAAAGGGTTAAATGCTTTGCTTAAGGCAGCACAGTTACAGGAAATAGAAGCTCTATTGGAACACTGTTCGACCAAATCAAATTAGTGGACCAGATCTAACTGTAGTATAATGAATGGTTTTGGCATAACATGTACACAGTGGGACATTTTCAGTATGTAGTAGAGATCTGAAATCTGCATGAACACTGACCATTAATATCAGCAGCACTACTGCTCATTCATAATGTTCCTGAACTAAACTGTCAAAAATACTGTCTGACTTTCCACGCTTGACATTATAAAGCTATAACATAACAGTCATGTCTGTGTACTTGATATAACATGATACTATGTGGTCACTTAGCTTGTGACGAATTCACTTCAGCAGAATGACCATCGGTCATTCAGTGGATTCATGAGCAATTTCACAAGCGTAAAGTTTCATCAAGAAAACTGGTTGTTTTACAGAGATTATCAAATAGATGATGCATTAACAATGACATCATAAAGAGAAATTGAGCCTCATGAGCAACAGTCCTCAGGGTTTGTCCCATTTTTAACAAAAAGAAAGGGGGACAATCACGGCAAGCAGAGGAGCTGAGCGGTTATGGGTTAAACGTGTGCGAAAGTTCCCAACTTTGTGTAGGATGTTTGGTTTGTAATTGTTTGGTTATTTTTCTAGAAATTGATGCTCCTGTCCTGCCTAGCGTGTGGGGAAACTACTGTATATGCCTAAAAATATTTTCTTAGAATTTTATATCTAAGCGCTTGGAAAAGTTAACTAAAGCAGCCGACTCAAGCGAAATGAGGCGTCTGATAGCTGAATTCATGTGAATTAAAAGAGCATCCATGGTTCCTGTAGAAAAAACAAAGATGTGCTGACTGAATAAATAATTAAAGAACAGCATGTGGTGATGAAACCTCACTGTGTACTTTGTGTACTCAGGTAAATGGGAGGTTGAGGAGATGAAAGACACAAAGCTGCCAGGTGATAAAGGCCTTGTGCTGAAGTCCAGAGCCAAACATCACGCCATCTCCGCTCTGCTGCTGCGACCTTTCACCTTCGACACCAAACAGCTCATCGTCCAGTGAGTGTTTACTTGTATACATGAACAAACCCATGGTTTGACAGATGCCAACGTATTTCTGTTCAGTCTATTGCTTTAAGTTAACAGTGCTAGGCATTTGCATATAATTGCGCTAGAAAATGATCCTGAACTGTTGTTGTTGTTGTTCAGATATGAGGTGAACTTCCAGAATGGAATTGACTGTGGTGGTGCCTACGTCAAGCTGCTCTCCCAGAGCGCAGACCTCAACCTGGTAAAAGACTTCCTACATGAAATTTAATGTCTAACTATTCCGATCTTTTATTAAGTCGTATTTTCTCATTGTTCCTCATTCCTGCACCATGGCCCACATTTCCAGCAATCCAGATACTTAACTGCTTGCATAACCTTTACTCTAATTGATGGGTGCTGAAAGTGGAGCTGATTTGAAAATGCTCACAGTGGCAATTATAAAGCTAGATATGAGCGAGTTTGTTTATAAATTGTTTGCAGATACAATCATAATAAAAACGTTACTCATGATTTTCAGCACAGTGGGCTAGCTAATAAATTTATTAGCAGTCTTCTCCTGTTTTGCTTAACTGCTAAATGGTGCAGAAATCTAGAGTATGTTAGTGGAGTAACAGTGTAGTAATACACTCTCTGCATCATGTGACCGAAGACGAGGGTTCCTTACTGTGTACCCGAGCAGACCACCTCCACAGTGAGCAGAGTCCTCGATTTCTCACCGTCCTTCTCCTGTCCTCTCTCCCTCATTCAGGACGAGTTTGTGGATAAGACCCCTTACACCATCATGTTCGGACCGGATAAGTGCGGCGAGGACTACAAGCTCCACTTCATCTTCCGCCACAAGAACCCCAAGACGGGCGAGTACGAGGAAAAACACGCCAAAAAGGCAGATTCAGACCTTCGCACATACTACACCGACAAGAAGACCCATCTCTACACACTGGGTAAGAAAACACTGGTCTGTAGTTGTCACTATTTAGTGAAATTGTGTGCAAATGTAAAGCAAAATGTTCCTAATAAAACAATCAGCACGTGACGATGATGTGTGTCAAGATAATTTGTGTCTCATTTTCATGCGTAAGCTGTGTGAGGTCAGTTAACTTCACACACCTTCGGTTCTGATCAGACAGCATGTTGAAGCCATTGTGGTACCGGTTCAGTGTTTCAGACCAGTCAGTGTCCTGAAGAAGTGACTTATTAAATGAACCAACAGAGCAGTAATTAACAGTGAAGTCTCTGAATGAATGATAGCTATAATAACTCTACATTATTAACTAGTGAATGGGACAGGATGAGTGCTAACATGAAGTCAATAAAAGTAAGAATGCAGACAGCTTAGTGTGACAGAATGTAATTATACAGACCGTACATAACGATTTAGTGAAATAATGAATGCCGTGTGCTGCTCCCTGTAGTGTTGAACCCAGACAATAGCTTCGAGATACTGATTGACCAGACGGTGGTGAACAGCGGAAGTCTGCTGAACGATATGACCCCCGCAGTAAACCCTCCCGCTGAGATCGAAGATCCCGATGACCACAAGCCAGAAGACTGGGACGAGAGGCCGAAGATCCAGGACCCAGATGCTGTCAAGCCTGAGGACTGGTATGTGCTGTGATCCTAAACAGAGATCAGTTCATTTAATAGTCTCAGAACTAAATGTGCCAGGTGTGTGCTCTACCCATCATGTGTTTTTGTTGCCTGGGAGCTACAGTTTATATACACTCGGAGAAGCTTACTAATAATGGGGAGGAGCCTGTTTGCTCCCAGAACAGTAGACATGTTTTCCACAGTGGTGTTCAACATCTCAATGCTAGATCTGTCATGCTTATGGACCCAGTTTGAGGTGACTTGTGCTTTGTGACATGATACAGTAGCACACTGGCATAGATTACAGCAGTCAAATCATATTAAGGGACCTAGTGTGTGCCAAGAAAACATTCCCCACACCATTACACCACCAGCAGCCTGGACATTTGACACAATGCAGGTTCCATGTGCATGTTGTAGCATAAATCGATTCATCAGGTCAAGAGAGGTTAAAAAAAATCAGAGGAGATGAATAAGGGGCTAAAATCCACCATGCTTTTAACCAGGAAATCACCTGTATGAGCAGCAGTAGCAGTAAAATTGTTGCAGCAAATTGTTTTTATGTGTAAAGCATGCTCTCAGTCACTCAGAAGCTTAACCCGAAAGGTATAAAAATGGCACCGACCTGCTTCGCCGCTGCCTATAAAATTTCACAGAATTTTCATTGTACTGAAGTCATGGACCTCCAGCATCTACTTACCCACTAAAGCAGTGGAGGATGTTGCTGCAATTGGTGTTCTGTCCTTACAAAGAGCTGGCACTTTCTAAAGTAACGGCGTCTACCACAAATATCATGATGCACTGCTGCTGTTCTAACATCTCTCTCTTTCTGTCAGGGATGAGGATGCTCCAGCTAAGATCAGTGATGAAAATGCTGTGAAGCCTGACGGCTGGCTGGACGATGAGTCCGAGTACATCGGTGACCCTAATGCCATCAAACCCGAAGACTGGTAAAGTTCCAACTGTTTATAATGTCATTAACATTAATATAAATGTCATTTATTAATGTCGTTAAAATTAACCTTAAAAAATAGCAATACAATGTAAATACTACCGCATTTAGATCTGCTTTCACTATAGTGGAGTGGCATGTAGCATGAAAGCCGTGTAGCATTAAAGTGCTCAGAGTTAGTGTTGGTAGGTGTTAAAATCTCTGCATAATATGATCATGTTGCGGGAGACAAAAACTGATCCATCTTTACTGGGCCATTTACTGAGATTTTAGCTTCATGGCCTGAGGACTTCAGGGCCATGTGCTGTTCCAGATGCAGGTCCGAATTCAATTAAAGCCATCTCCCAAGAGCAGAAAATGAGTCCAGAAATAAGTGTGTGCGTGTGTGTGTTAAATCCCTATCTATATCTGTAATTTTTTTTCCTATGCTCTGTTGCTTCCTCTCTCTATAGGGATGAGGATATGGACGGTGAGTGGGAGGCACCCCAGATCCCTAACCCCGCCTGCGAGTCTGCCCCAGGCTGTGGAAAATGGGAGAGGCCTATGATTGACAATCCCAACTACAAGGGCAAGTGGAAGCCACCAATGATCGACAACCCCAACTATCAGGTAATGGCCCAAAATCTTACTCAGAACATCAGTTACACATTTAGAAGTTTCTTCTCTCATTTCTCTAGTCTTGTTTCTCACGTTTCTCATGGAAAAGTGTAACTCTTAAATTAGAAGTGTTGCAGCTGAATTGGTGCCTGCAGCGTTAGCATCTTTAATCTGATTTGGAGTCTGTTAGGAGTGAACATAAAACTTTGCATTATTCCCCTCTTCCTGGTTGCTAGTTTCTCTTCACCTGGTTGATCAGCAAGAGTCACAACTGTAAGAATTTTTTTTTCATTCCCCCTTGAACGTTCTGAATTTTACTTCTCACTATAGGGAGTGTGGAAGCCCAGGAAGATCCCGAACCCTGACTACTTTGAGGATCTGCATCCGTTCCGCATGACGGCTGTCAGTGCTGTGGGTCTGGAGCTCTGGTCCATGTCCTCAGACATCTTTTTCGACAACTTCTTCATCACGTCAGACCGCAACGTTGCTGAGAAATGGGCAGAGGAAGGCTGGCGTCTGAAGAAAGCCGCGGAGGGAGCAGCTGAGGTACTCGTCACTCTTTCTTGTTCTCTCTGTGTGTGAAGTGGAAGAATATCTCTTGTCGCTTCTCTCACTATGTCCTCTGGGTGGCTTTGGTGCTCTAACTCACTGTTTTGGATCCAGACCTCCTTCATAACATCCAGTGAAATCTGTAATGGTGCCAAAGATTTATTTTGAATTTATGTATTTATTTCAGGCATAACAGATTTTTTTTAAAAACCCACAGAACTCAAAGCTGTTATATTATGTTAAAATGTGGATCAGATCTTGATCAGATCAGCAGTCAGGATCCAGACCCCAACAGAACCCGTGCTCATCTGGGTCAAAAAGTAGAATTGTGTAAACCAGGAAATTCATTTTAGTTTTAACATGAAGTCTATTTATCAGCTGTTCACTGCTGGAGAGCAAGACTGATGGCCGCAATAGCATCCCTAAAGCTGTCAGAGGAATTGTAGCTTTAAGCCTTCGTAGCAAAACTATTCATATGAATCGCAGGTCAAAGCCATCTGCATGGTTTCCGAGAGGTAAAATCCACCGTAATCACATGGGTCCTTATGCTGTCCATGTGGCATCATCCTCAGCAGGTTTCAAGTGATGAGACTCCAACCAGATGTAGAGCATCACGATCGGTCAGGCAGGTTCAGAGTGCAGAAGGGGGTTGGATCACAGAAGTAGCATAGAAAATGAGAAGAAGAGCAAAAAAAGTGAGATAGAAGGAGAAAGGAAGGGAAAGAGAACGAGAAACAGATTAAGATATGTTTATTCTTATGTAATGGATAAGGACAGTGTACACTGTTAACAGTCACCATGTAAGGATTGACACATGATGCATAACAAAATGATTTTTTTGGCTTAAAGTGAAGAACGACTGGATGTGCTTTTACAAACAGAACTTTTTGCTCTTAAACATTTACAAAACAAGTTACAGCGTGTGTTATAAAGCATCTCTACATAAACCTTTACCTTTACAGTTACACACTGATTTTTCATCCGTTTGTGTGACGTCTGTCATACAGATTCCTGTGCAAGTCGTTACTATGACAAACGTTGCTATGGTAATGTTCGGAAATTAACAAACACCTTCAGGATCAAGATATCTGCAGTGCCGCAGTGTCAACTTGATCTAATCTAGTTATCATTTCCTGTAGAAACATGATTTCGAGTCAGTTCAATTCAAGTGAGGAGTTGGGCTGAATCTAATGATACCTGAACTGTAGTGGCTGTTTGTAGTAGTGACTGAGATCAACTATCTTCCACTACGCTGGCTCTTCATTTAAGAAAAAAGGATGAAGAAGAAGAAAACCGCAAATGTTAAAGAAAAAAAATGCACTGGATTACAGAGGGTGTGCGCGCACACGTGTGTGCGCTTGTACTCTCAACTGCTCTGAAAACCTCTGATGTGTATCTGTTTCCATTTAACCCTGAGGCTTTCCCAAATGCGACATACTACTGCGTTCCTCTCGAGGGTGTGGGGTAGAGCTTTTGCACACACACAGTGAGAGAGAGAGAGAGAGAGAGAGAAAGACAATGCTTTAATACTCTCACATGTACATCCCATATTACTAACACTGACCTCCATGCTAGGTCCATGGTACACCTTTGTACTGCAGCCCAAACATCCGTTTCCATTATTTTCATTTTAGCAAACTGACAAGATTTAAATCCGATTGCAACCAAAGATGAAGCCTGAAATTCATGCCCACACTTTTAGTACCCCATAGTATTACCGGGCAACACCCACACTGGCCCAGACCACAACTCCACTTCCCTACAGCCCATCCTCTCTAGCAGAGAAGCTCATGAAAGTAAACAGCTTAATGTGATTGGATTTGCATCATTTCTGAATCTTTCTATTCACAGCCGATCATAAAAGTAGTCAGCTCTTCACCAGAAATGACGGAGAACTAATTGGGAAAAGCGTAGTGGGCCTTAATTGATTTTCCCTAGTTAATACATACATTATTTATAGGTTTTACTGATTTAATAAAATAGGACAAAATAGTTTTTTATATTAGTTTTGATAGTATTTTACACACTTATGATGTTTTTTTCGGCTGCTCTCTTTTTGGGGTCGCCACAGTGTCTGGGTGGTGGTAGCTCAAGTGGTTAAGGCTCTGGGTTGTTGACTGGAAGATCGCGGTTCAAGCCCCAGCACCGCCAAGCTGCCACCGTTGCAACCCTGCTCCGGGGGCACTGCATCATGGCTGCAACATGGCTCTGACCCCAACCCCCAAGGATGGGATATGTGATTTATACTTTATACTAGCTGTATACCCCGACGGATCAGCAGAACATTCTTACGTTGTGTGTATGGCGGTGTACCTGCACTGGGACCAGGCTGCTGGTCTGAGCAATGGGGCTCATACTTGTTTTTTGCGTCAGCTCTCAGGCCCAAACTCACTAGTCATACCCAACCCTCATATAGTCTTATACAAGTTTAAAACCCGGCGTAACATGCAGACGTTAACTCCGTAACCAACTGCTTCTGATGAGGCTTGAGTTTGAAATTTTAATACAAACGACTTTTAGAGCTTGAAGCCGCAGCGGCCTTTCATTTAGTCCTAGTCAATAACCCGCTTACTGCCAAGAGTTATTTTCATTCTGTTGTCATGATGTCGAATTTTGGTTAATACCCCTTGAGAATTCATAAAGGGAGTCATGAAGTCAGCCACAGATCTGCTGCAACATGCCACAACTCGGTTTACAACAGTACACATACTCAAAGAAAAGTAGTCTTCTCTAACAACAGTTCTTTTGTGTGGCATTGTGTGAATGGTAGGTATGCAGAGGAGGAAGGCGAGCGCTGCGGTGGGGGGAGGCAGGGGCAGACAGCGCTGGCTTTAAGGGTTGCTGGTGTTATAATTCACAGGGGTGGGGAGCAGAACAGCGAGATTAGCCATGTTCGGGAGCAGCTCTCGCAAACATTCCTGCTGCTCAAACGCCGTGTTTTCCCAAAGGTGAATTCCGACTATGGCAGAAGTGGCCATCTTTAGAAGGTCAGCTTGTTAGATTAGTGTGTACAAGCTAAATTTAAATTCTCTGTTAGCGGTTTGCTATTCCAGTTTAATATTAATACTGTGATGATAACCACTACGTATGGCTTTTGCGCTCCCATTTTCTCTCAAATTTTGTCACCTGCCACCTTTCCTCCCACCAGCTCCCAATAGCCAGTCGTACCGCAGAATCAGTGGCAAGTGCCCAGTTTATCTGCCCTCACATCAGACTGTCTCATTGAGATTTATTTACAGACAAAAAAACACCAAAATGTCAATATTGTAACGTTCCCTTTTTTCTGGTCTGCATGAGACTATGCCTTTCATAGACCAGCTTTGAAAGATTTTTGTCTTGTAAGAAGGACCAGTCATTCTCGCCATCACGTTTCTGCAAGACTCGCTGTGTGACATCACACCACACATCAGCCAAAGCCCGCTTCAAACATGAGTACAGCTACTGAAAGTAATGACACTGGTAGGAGTTTAATAGACTTCTGCTTGTAGTTTCAGCAATTTGTGTAGTTTTCTGGAAAAAAGCACTCGTGTTGCATCCTTTTTTCCCTATTTGGCCATTTTTTTCACAAGTCAATGGAAATTCCTGGAGAGACTGGACAAAGGAAAACTTTTAATTAAAATTTTTATAGAGTTTTTATGTACAGAATCGTTTGATTTTATTTTTTTCTAAGCCGAAATGTATTGAATATTTGATTATCTGTACTTGTGTCATTGGAAAATATTTCTATTTAAGTTTTTGTGAATAGAAGTTGCTTTCGGCTGCTCCCTGTTCGGGGTCGCCACAGCGGTCCAACTGGTCCGCACATCAACTTGGCAAATGTTTTACGCCGGATGCCCTTCCTGACGCAACCCTCCCATTTTTCCGGGCTTGGGACCGGCACTGCATCCAGTGGCTGGGGTTGAGGCATTGGCTGGGAATCGAACCCGGGCCTTCCGCATGATAGACGAGAAACCTACCACTGAGCCACCAATGCCTCTTTTAAGTTTTTGTGAATAAATCAATTAAAAAATTCAAGGGAATTAGGCTATGGTTAGATGATCTGTAGTTAAATTGAAAATCTCTCTGCATTATTAGGTCATAAAATATGCAAATGCAGGCAGCGCAGGTTTATTGGACGAGGCTATTTTATCAGTTTGCCTGTTAACAGAATGTGGATTTATTTAAGAAGTGAATGGTCTGATATTTTCTGATATTTAGCATGTTTTTGAGGAAACACTGGATGGAGCAGTTTATTATTTAGTGCTTGTGGAAGCTGAGAGTCTCGTTGCTCTAAAATATAAAGCACAAGTTGTTGTTTATGGATGGTGCAGTGTGTAGCGCATGCTTTCTAGCTCAGGGATGTCTTAACGCTTCTGCTAGCATCCACAAGCCACCTGCTGGCTCGGCTAAGAATAACGTTCCTGTGCGGATTGTAGTTTAATGAGCCGTAAAGCCTCGGTTCTCTGGGTTCTAACCCAGATACACAACGATTAGCAAGCGTCATTTGCACTGCTCTCTCCGTCGTAACGCTCGTTTTCTGATGAACATCTTGTGCTAAACCTTGCCTTATTCTTCAAAGCGTGCACTTTGCACAGCGGGCTCTGTGCTCTGTCCCCTCGGGATCTGTTCTAGAGAAGAAAAGAGTAGAGCACATTCTCATAGTGTGCTGAATTAGGGAGAGTGAAGGCCTAAAGCTAAAAGCGTTTGGGTATAAATAAAGTATTATTGGTTTGGTTTTGAAGTGTGTGTGTGTGTGTGTGTGTGTGTGTGTGTGTATTGCTGGATTAAGACTCTATAATGTCTCTGCTCTGTTTGCAGCCTGGTCTCGTTAATCAGATGATGTCCGCAGCAGAAGAGAGACCCTGGCTCTGGGTGGTCTACGTCCTGACTGTGGCTCTCCCCGTCGTCCTGATCTTCATCTTCTGCTGCACTGGCAAGGTTTGTGTCTCTTTCTGTGTCTGTGTGTGTCTCTGTGTCTCTTTTTGTGTCTGTGTGTGTCTCCTTTTGTCTATCTGTGTGGTTCTGTGCCTCTTTGTGTCTGTGTCTCTCTCTCTGTATCTGTGTGTCTGTGTTTGTGTGTGTCTCTCTCTGTCTGTGTGTGTCTCTCTCTCTCTGTGTGTCCCTCTCTGTCTCTTTGTATCCCTCTCTGTCTCTCACTCTCTGTGTGTGTCTCTCTCTGTGTGTGTGTCTCTCTCTCTGTGTGTGTCTCTCACTCTGTGTGGCTCTCTCTCTCTCTTTTGTCTCTCTCTCTCTGTGTGTCTCTCTCTCTGTGTGTCTCTCTCTGTGCCCCTCTCTGTCTCTTTGTATCCCTCTCTGTCTCGCTCTGTCTGTGTGTATGTCCTCTCTCTCTTGTGTGTGTGTCTCTCTCTCTCTCTCTCTCTTCTCTCTCTCTTGCTCTCTGTGTGTGTCTCTCTCTCTCTGTGTGTGTGTCGCTCTCTCTCTGTGTGTGTGTTTTCGCTCTCTCTCTGTGTGTGTGTGTGTCGCTCTCTCTCTGTGTGTGTGTGTCGCTCTCTCTCTGTGTGTGTGTCGCTCTCTCTCTGTGTGTGTTGCTCTCTCTCTGTGTCTGTGTGTGTCTCTCTCTGGTGTGTGTCTCTCTCTCTGTGTTGCTCTCTCTCTGTTGTGTGCTCTCTCTCTGTGTGTGTGTCTCTCTCTGTGTGTGTCTCTCTGTTGTGTGTGTCTCTCTCTGTGTGTGTCTCTCTCTCTGTGTGTGTGTGTCCCCTCTCTGTGTGTGTCTCTCTCTGTGTGTCTCTGTGTGTGTTGTGCTCTGTGTGTGTCTCTTTGTGTGTGTGTCTCTCACTCTCTGTGTGTGTCTCTCACTCTCTGTGTGTTCTCTCACTCTCTGTGCCCCTCTGTGTGTCTCTCCTCTCTGTCTCTCTCTCTCTGTGTCTCTCTCTCTCTGTGTCTCTCTCTCTCTGTGCCCTCTTTGTATCCCTCTCTGTCTCGCTCTGTCTGTGTGTATGTCTCTCTCTGTGTGTGTCTCTCTCTCGTCTCTCTCTCTCTGTCTCTCTCTCTGTGTGTGTCTGTGTGTCTCTCTGTGTGTGTCTCTCTCTCTCTCGCTCTCTGTGTGTCTCTCTCTCGTGTGTGTGTGTGTCTCTCTCTCTTTTTGTGTGTCTCTCTCTCTGTGTGTGTGTCTCTCTCTGTGTGTGTGTGTGTCTCTCTCTTGTGTGTGTGTGTCTCTCTCTCTGTGTGTGTGTGTCTCTCTCTCTGTGTGTGTGTGTCTCTCTCTCTGTGTGTGTGTGTCTCTCTCTCTTGTGTGTGTCTCTCTCTGTGTTTTTCTCTCTCTGTGTGTGTGTGTGTGTCTCTCTCTCTGTGTGTGTGTGCTCTCTCTCTGTGTGTGTGTCTCTCTCTCTGTGTGTGTTTCCTCTCTCTCTGTGTGTGTCTCTCTCTGTGTGTCTCTCTCTGTGTGTGTGTGTGTGTCTCTCTCTCTGTCTCTGTGTGCCTCTGTCTTTCTGTACATCTGTGTTTGTCCTCCCCCTGGCTGTCCCCCTGGCTGTCTCCCGGTATTGCTAGGGTGTGTGTGTGTGTGTGTGTGTGTGTGTGTGTGATGATTGCTGTACTGCAGATCATCAGTGTTCTCTGAACCTCCCACTGTGCTGTAATTTACAGAAGAAGCCAGCGACCTCTGCTGCTGAGTACAAGAAGACTGACGAGCCTCAGCCTGACGTGAAGGAGGAGGAGGAGGAGGAAGAAGATGAAGAGGATCAGGAAGAAGAGGCCAGGAAGGAAGAGTCAGGTATTTACACTAAGCAAACTGAAGCATGGCTCGATTTTCAATCCAAAAAGGAGTTGGACATCGAGTCCTCCATCTAGCCATTTTGCTGTGTAGGAAATAGAAATGCCAGTTTATTAGGTACATCCACTATGTACCCTATGAACCATTATATTAAATATCACCTAAAGGGTCCAGCTTGGTATATACTGACTGAGTGTTTAACTGCGTATCATTAAAGTGACACATGCACAGCTTTGTTGTTTTCGTTTGAATGAACGAGTACGGCTGTTCTCCCCTTTAGAGAAGAGCGTTGATGCAGAGGAAAGCCCTGCAGAAGCAGCTGCACCAGAGGAAGAGGAAGCAGAGAAACAGGAAAACAAATCAAATGAGGTAGGACGAGCTGTTGCAGAAATCTTTCTCAGTCTAACAGAAAATTATTCTGAGACACTTTTACCTTTCTCGAGTATGTCCTGTATTTGGTTTAGTTTGAGGAAGCACATTGTTTTTAATTATCACCATGACCACCTTCATCGTGATGAAGAGGTCGACACATGGGCCACTGTTTCAGAGGGAGGGATTTGCAAATTTGAGCGCATGGAGATAAATATATCTTAAAGGTTTTTGTTTTTTTAATATAGCAGTACACTGGATGGGCCACATATCAACATCACGTCATGTCTCAGTGTGTTTTTTTTTTTACTTTTATACCACAGCAATTTGCCAGTAATTAGGATTTTTTTTTCTTTTTTTGTTATATTTAAAAGTAACTATAAATGCATAAAAAGTAGGACTTATTCATAATGTTGTGGAATCATTTACATCATTAATCACTCGTAATGTAGCATCTATAAGCAGTCAAAAAACTTAACTGAATAGCTTTAGCTGCAGAATCACTGCCGGACTCCTCCTGTAACACTCAATAAACATCATCTTGCAGGAAAAAAAAAACTGTGGAGCATCTGCTATGACTTTTTAGAAGAGTGCATTAAATGTGAACCATGTAGCATAGCTGCAGTAATAGAAAAATCAATCAAAGCCTTCTGACCATTCAGGATCCATAATTCAACAGTGCTGTGGTGTAAGAGCGAATAAAGCCGTGCTCAAGGTGACTGTTTTCTTTTTTTTTTTTTCTGTGTAGAAACAAGAGGATGATGTTCTGAGAAGGTCCCCGAGAAGCAAAGTGAAAGCTAGGAAGGACTGATGGACTTTTGCTAAATCTGCTCAACCGCAGCCCCTCTTCTGTGTTTCTCTTTCCCCGACTCCCTCCCTCCATCCCTTCCTCACTCTCTCCTATTACCCTTGATCTGTCCTCCAGTCTTCTGCTCCGTCCTCACCCAAGTGACTGCATAGAGAAAGAAACAAAATGGTCCGATGAAAAGAAAGAAATGTTGCCACTTCGGACTAGTGTGAGGAAGAGGAGGAGCACGACGATGATGTTGATGACAACCATAAATAGAGTAGAAAACTTTTTTGTTTTACTAAAAAGAAAAGGATAAAACATGATTGTTCCTTAAATATGCTGATGCTAATGTAAATCCTCCTCTCTGTCCTTTTCCCAGCTGTCTATCTCACTCTTTCTCTCTCACTTACACACACACACACACCTGCTGGCCTCCGGCTGGCATCTCGCTACTCGTCTTGCTAGCGTAATTCAGCGAAAGCGTCAGATCGTGGCAACACTACAGCACCCATGCTTCAGGCTCGGATTTTAAGCAGACAGGCTCATAAATCAGAATGTGAATCAGGAGAAATCAGACGTTTGGTTTGATCTCCTTCTGGAAACGTAGATGGGAAGGAAGGTTGTTGGGATGCGACCATCATCGGTTCCATGTACTCGGTTTTAAGAAACGATTCCTCGAAGCCCACATGCCTCCTTTACACTCATTCCACAAAGATCTTGTTTTATTTTCGAACATTTCTTGTCATGATCTAGAGAACCCCTTGTACTTGCACTGTGGGGTGTCCACAGAGAACACCTTTAGCACATTTAGTTAGGCTTTAGGTTTTAGCACACTGCCTTATTTGTAGAACGCAGTTAGCTCCTTTATTTTTGTGAATGTACTGTGAGTTGTGTTTTGTTCCGTTCTACATGTTTGTTTCTAATATCTTTTGTTTGCAACAATTTTCTTTGTACTAAATGATGAGTTTT
The DNA here is from genome assembly GCA_033459395.1 of Hemibagrus guttatus. Classification (NCBI taxonomy): domain Eukaryota; kingdom Metazoa; phylum Chordata; class Actinopteri; order Siluriformes; family Bagridae; genus Hemibagrus; species Hemibagrus guttatus. Next base: position 8,490,385 of record JAUCMX010000009.1, on the reverse strand, counting down.
AATTTTTTAATTTTTTTTTTTTTTTTATTTTAATTTTGAACTTGGAAAGCAGTGAATTTTTCGAAAACAAATTTTTTTGGACAAGCACAGTGTAACAGGGCTAGCCACCCATGTAGGGGTTGTAGTTTGAGATGAATAAGAGGCAGAAAGCTGAGAATAATTTTGTGACCAGGATATGAAATATTTAGTGAGTAAGGCTCACGGCCTTGCCCGGGATGAATCATAAGTGTATCTGTGCCACCTCTTTCATTTTTCCACTAGTGCCCCAAGTCGAACCATTTCTGACGAGTGACTCAACTATCCTCACTTCCTGCGTCATCATTTTTTGCCTGAGCAGCAGCAGCAGCAAAGCAAATGCGTCTTTTTTTTTTAATCCTTTTTTTTGGTCTCTGAATAGCATTTTCATTCTGTACAGGAAAAAAAATGGATTCTGATGCAGTTTTGCATTTTTCTTTATTTGCTGCCATTTTGCTACAAAAAATGTGTACTTCCCTCCAAACTTTAACCCCCAAAGACATGAAAAAGGCACTATAACATGGCAATACTTAAGCGCTGCCTAAAGACTCCATGAAATTTTACCGAAGTTGCTGACCTCCAGCATCCACTTGCCCTCTAAAGCAGTGGAGGATGTTGCTGCAATTGGTGTTCTGTCCAAATTTTACAGACCTGGCGCTTTCTAAAGTAAAGGAGTCTATCATTTAAAGTCACAGCCACTAATATCATGCTGTACTGCTGCTATTCTAACCTCTCTCTCTCTCTCTCTCTCACACACACTCTCTCTCCTCTCTCTCTCACACACACTCTCACTCTCACTCACTCAGCATCCTCTCTGGCTTTTACTTCCTGCATCTTGTCTTGTCCAGTAGTGTTTCATTTTTTTTTAACCGTTTCATGTACATTGCATTGGCCTAACCTGGATAAATGTGCTTATGTGAAGAATGATGGAATGAATATCCCTAGTAGCATAGTGAGATTATGAAAATCTTGTGATTGACTATGTATATTTGAGAGAATGGTATGGAGGTCGGGCTGGGGGAGGGAAGGGAGAGGGTTCAAAATCCATCATGTTACTTATAAAACTAAAAATAAATGGATTCTATGAAAGATGTATGTCTTTTCAATCTAAACTTTGTCTGCTGATTTATTTCTTTTTCAGTCACCCCCCCTTTTTTATTGTGATTGATTTTTCTATTTAGTTTATTTTAGCATATTCTTTATTTTATTTTTTATTTTTTTTTACAATCTAATGTTAAAGGAAACAACCTTCTAATATGGATGTCCATGATGAAAGCTTTGCTTCTATCTTTTTTTTTTTTTTTTTTTTTGCTCTAACACAGGAATTGTATGAGTAAAGGTGACATGCCCCAGATACAGTCATCTCATTGTTTCGATGAATAAAAATAAATAAACTAATGAGAAAAAAAAGTGTGCAATGTGCAACAATATTCAGAATTTGTGGCTTTTGTTCAATACACAGTAGTTGTATCAAATCACTTGAACAGGGCTATAAATGACTGCACTTTATTGCCGTATTTGAAGTCCCTTAAAAGTGTCTTACAGAATGAGGTTTTCTTAGGGCAAAGTTCTGCATGAACATCGTGTGATTTGCTATCACATGACCTTAACATCTCATTGATGTGTTGAACGATCTAAAATTAACTCCAACAGTAGGAAGTAGGTCATGAGACAGGATTATTTTAGGAACTGTGTGCAATTAGTAAATTTTGAGTTGTGTAATTTTGCATTATATGGGTCAACCAGTGCTTTGGCCAGGAACTTGGTTGTTGAAGTTGGTTAAGCTGTTTTGGTTAATCAGTGTTTACCATCTGACCCCACTCTGTTTCCCTGAACATCCGAGGCATGATTATTTTTTTTAAATCAATGATGAGAGGAGCATTAGTGTAAGCCAAAGGGACCAAGTTCCTTGCCTTTAATTGTAATAATATAAGATTCCTCTACATTTGTTCACAAATGTCTTTTTTATGCATTCTTGCACAAATAATAGCAGGGTGGTGTAGTGTGTATGGTCACATCACAACTGGTCCCTGGTTCGACATAGGGGTGACGGTCACTGGTGTTTTGAGTGGTCTTCCTGTGTCTGTGGTTTCCTCCAAGTTTTCCCTTCTTTTGTCTCCCAAAAACATGCCAGTAGGTGGACTGGATGCCTGTGTGAGTGAGTGTCTTTGGATCCATCACAAAACAATATAAAGAATGTATTGAAGGTGAATGAATAAATTAATGAAAAAAAAAAACAATTATGACTTATATTATCCTTAATATTAAAATAAGAATGATTTAGCTTATTTAAATATTAATCGTGGATAACCAAGTTTAATCTCTTTCATTAAAAAAAACTTTTCCCGTTCAAAATTTCACACAAACCATTCATTATATTAAAAAAAAAAAAAAAAAAAACCCCCACAATGATGGACTTTATCATTCACACTCGCGGAAACTAGGAGAAACTACGTGACAGTCGATCGTGCGTTTCCTAAGATAGTGGAATGTTTTTTTCCGTGAGTGTGTTCACGTCACTGAGAAATCCTATTTTGATTGGCTGTTTGTACTGCTAATCATCGAAAGAGGGCGGGGACAAAAACGTGCGGCCAGTGACGCTTTTCTAAAAAAAAAAAAAAAGGAGAAGAAAAAGAAAAAAAAAAACTTGTTACAAGATGGCGACGGCGAACTGCTTGTACATTGGAAAACAATAGAAACAGCAGAGTGAGAGTAGAGTTTATTTGTTTGCTCTTGCGTTTTCTTTTCGCTCTGTTAATTCAGACACCGGGTCCGTGTTGGTTGTTTTGGGGTGTGAGTAACTTTTACTGCTCGCTATCGGTGAAAGTGATTTATTTATTCCAGCATGCTTTGTTATTAGGGCTAGTTAGCGCTAGCTTGCTAGCTTAGCTACATCCGTAGCTTTGCTCAGTACTATCTAGCTCTATAGTTTTAATACAGATCAGCTGTTAGCTAGCTAGCTATTTAAGAAGAAAAAAAAAGTTGTAAAAGTGGTTAACTTCCTGCTTTAATCCTTTAATGGATGAGGACCATTTTTGTTGGGTTTTTACACGATATAATTGTTTGTGTCAGAAATGTTGATCGTCTGAAAGTTTGATTGAGAGGAGAGTCCATTCTGCTGGAAGAGGCTAAGTTGGGTGAAAAGTCTGTAGAAGAGGAACGCTAGATCATCCCAGGACTCATCGCAGGACTTGAGACACACACACACACACTCGTGTGATATTTTTTCCTCCTCTCTCCTGTAAAGAGATGGTTTACTTCTGATGTCTTTCCTAGACCAGCTAGTTTAATAACTAAAACTAACAGCAGTTTGATCGTGTTGATAGTCTTGATAAACCGTGTCCACTTCTGCACTGAAAGTTGGACTGCTCAAAAGCTCATGATTTTATTCCTGGTGTTACTGAAGAAAAAATTTAACATCTCTTATGGATTTAAGGTTATAAAACTTCTTTTTTTTTTTTTTTTTTTTTTTTGAAGCTGTGGATGGTTGAATGGATGGCTTAACTTTTACCATCGAGATGCCTTGGAAATGAGAAAAGTCTGTACTGATTGAATAAATAGTGTAAAATAGATTAGACTAGCTTGACTTGGATTTATATGATCGGGGTTTAAAAGTCTTGTGTACTTTTTTTTCCGCATGGAAATACTGAATTTTTTTTTCTTGCTGTGATTTGTGTAGGCGTGTGTGAGCTCTCAGGCTAGCCCGACAGTTAACGGCAAATCGCTAAACTATGTCGGATTTGTTGTTGTTGTTGTGGTGCTAGAGCACTATTTGGCAAATATTGACTGAAATGGAGGCAGTTGAGTGTGTTTTGTAAAAAAGAAAAAGTCAAAGGGCAGGGGGTTCGAGTAGCGCACACACAGAGAGAGGGGGGAAAAAGCCAGCTGAAATCCGCGACACTGAAGTTTGCGCTGACTTTTTTTTTTAAAGGGAAAAATAAAGCGTCTCGATCCCGGGTTGAGGTAGCGCCTGAAACGCCATGGCGGATTATGTGGTGTCGCGGCACAGCGCGGTGATGGAGCGGCTCCGACGGCGCATCGAGCTCTTCCGGCGGCATCACAACAGCTGCGAGAGCCGCTACGACAACACGGCCATGGATCGCCTCGAACTCGAGAGGCAGCAAACTTTCGCCCTGCACCAGCGCTGTTTGCAGACCAAAGCTAAGCGCTCCAACAAACACCGACAGCCGCAGACGGGAAGCGAGCAGGCGGCGCAGAGAAGCACCGGGAACGCGGAGAGCACGGAGGGAGGAGGAGGAGGAGGAGGAGGAAGCGCGCCTGGAGAGCTGAGCCGTAACAGCACTCTGATCGCGGTAAGGACACTTTAACCTTTTCCATACGAGATCAGAGTTTGAACTGGAGGATACACATCTTTACTGATCCTCCAGAAAAGTTTCTATCGGTGAGTTATCACAGCTGTGCACACGTCTCTCTGGTTCTTCCCCAAACTCTTACCACACAGTAGTACAAAAAGTACACTGTTGCCAAAGGTTTTGGGACACCCCGATAAATCATTGAATTCAGGGCTTTGGTTTTGGTCCCTTAGTTCCACTGAAAGGAACTCTTGATGCTTCAGCATACCACAGACATTTTGCACAATTTCATGCTCCCAACTTTGTGGGAACAGTTTGGGGATGACCCCTTCCTGTTCCAACATCACTGTACACCATGACAGTGCACAAAGCAAGGTCCATAAAGACATGGATGAGCGAGTTTGGTGTGGAGGAACTTCAGAGTACTGACCTCAACCTGATAGAACACCTTTGGGATGAATTAGCGCGGAGACTGCGAGCCAGGCCTTCTCGTCCAATATCAGTGCCTGACCTCACAAATGCGCTTCTAGAGGAATGGTCAAAAATTCCCATAAACGCACTCCTAAACCTTGTGGGAATCCTTCCAAGAAGAGTTGAAGCTGTTATAGCTGCAAAGGGCTGGACAACTCCATATTACATTCATGTGCATGTAAAGGCAGACGTCCCAGTTTTGGCCTGGCTCACAGTCTCCACTCTAATTCATTCCAAAGGTGTTCTATCAGGTTGAGGTCAGGACTCTGTGCAGGCCAGTCAAGTTCCTCCACACTAAACTCGCTCATCCATGTCATTCAGGACCTTGCTTTGTGCACTGGTGTGCAGTCATGTTGGAACAGGAAGGGGTCAACCCCAAACTGTTCCCACAAAGTTGAGAGCATGAAATTGTCCAAAATGTCTTGGTATGCTGAAGCATTAAGAGTTCCTTTCACTGGAATTAAGGGGCCAAGCCGAACCCCTGAATTCAGTGATTTGTAGGGGCAATATAGTGTATTTGTATGCTGCTTTCTGACTTCACTAATGCTCTTAGGGTAGAATGAGCACAAATCCCTACAGCAATGCTGCAAAGCGCATCAGAAAGCCTTTTCAGAAGAGTGGAGGTTCATGTAACAGTAAAGTAGGGCTTCATCTGGAGTGGGATGTTCAACAAACACACGTGGACAGGTGTTCACAAACTTCAGGCAATATAGCATATAGGTACAGGTTTGAGTCATGCAAGATCTAAGTTGTACACATCATCAGACATTTCCATGCACTCGTTTAGTAGATGCTTTTCTTCATATGGATGTACCATTGAGCTGGTTACAGGATTAAAAATCAATCAACTCAGTCAAGTTTCCAAAAGCATAGCATCGTCAAGTGGTAAAGTGAGCATCATATCGAATCCTCTCGGTCTCTTCCTGTTAAGATGATCGCAACTATAGCCCTGTTCAGATTGGACTTGTTTATCAGGGGGACGTCTGTAATAAATCTTTTACATATCTCCTTGGTGATAACTCACACACACAGGCACCAATAAAATGACCGCAAGAGTAGTGTTTTTTAGAGGGTTGTGTTTTCTAAGAACGAGAATGTTTGTTTGTCCCATGCATCAGCTCATTAAACATCTAATGTTAAATGCAGATCAATTAATAACTGTAAATAGTTAGCAGTATGAATCTAAACGGTTGAATCATTAATAAGCAGTATTAATTTTCAGCACTTAATGTTAGATAGTTGATGAACTGGCTGTGATGCAACTAGTCATTATTTATAGAAGAATGAAAGCTAATGACAGTGTATACATGAATATAAAGTAATGCTTTATACCTCTACCTGGCTTTATAACACTCCTTTAATCAGCCTACTAGGTCTCTCTTTTCTGAGTATTTTTAATATTTTTCTCCTTCTGAAAATGCTTATACAGGTCACGTGTGTAGTTAAGGTTCAGGAAGTGTGTAATATCTGGTAGAGGATTTCTGATGTGCACATTACATTACTACATACAACAAAAAGCAGCAGTCGGGGGGTTCAGGCTTCAAACATGAGGCAACATTTGTGTAGAAAAATCATGCAAGTCTTACTAATACTTTTCATGCTGTTTAGATTTGAAAAAACAGTCGGTAATTCAGCCTGTAATTTTATCCGAAGAGGACGGAGAAAAACACAGGAATGGCCGATCCAGATGGAGAAAAAAAATCTTAGAGTAGCACCTGTAAAATGCACCTGTGTGTGTAATCCAATGGTCAAGTCAGAAAATGCAGTTCTCTTTACAGATTTTATTCGATTTAAAATAACCGAGGTGGTCAGAGTACAAATGGAGTATCCTTTATTCTTGACAGACATGCAGATATTCATTTTGTAAGAACTTAATGCAGTCCAAACTCTTGCTGTTTGCTTCCTGAACCAGAAATAATGTAAAACTTGTCAATAACACAAGCAGTGCAATTAAAAAGCCAAATTCTCTGACTGGACTCTGACGCTTCCTGTTGTCATGGTTACGGTGACACAAACCCACCTCCCTTCATGCACATAACTTTGGATGGGATTACGTGTAATTTGCATAAAAATGCAGATTATCTGCAGTGACGATTATTGGACATTGACAAAGTTGTTATTTTAGCTGGTTGAAAAAAAAATATGAGCTCAAAGTGCAGATTTTCACCTTTGTTTGCTGTGTGTTTAATGTCCAGCTGAAGTCTGACCCTGGGTTTCTTCCTTGGCCTTTGTGCTCCTTTACTGCAGATGCATTCAGTTTCTCTTCGTTTTCGGAGCATTTTACCTTCCGTAAGTGAAATGCGTGCTCGGTTGGATTCAGGTCAGGTGACTGACTTGTCCGTTGCAGAACATTCCGGTTGCTTCTAAAGTAAGCTTTGGGTCATTGACCACCAACAGCATGAAGCACCATCCTTTGAAATTGGAATTTGGCTGAATCTGAGCTGACAGTATAGCCCCGTACACTTCAGAATTCATCCTGCTGCTTTAGTCAGCAGTCACATCGTCAATAAACGCAAGGGAAGCAGTTCCTCTGGCAGCCTTACATGCCTGTGTCAAAATGTGAGGTGGAATGCTTCAGATCATGACCAGTTCCTTCCTGTCTCCATACACTTCTCTTCTGCTGTGAGTTGGTTGATCTTTGTCTCATCTGTCCATAGGATGTTGTTCCAGACCCGTACAGGGTTTTTAAAAAAAAAAAAATGTCTGGAAAAAACTTGTCTAATCTGGTCTTCCTGTTTTTGAGGCTCACAAATTGATTACATATTGAGATAAACCCACTGTACTTACTCTGCAGAAGTCTTCTCTTTACTGTTTTGTTTTTTTTTGCTTCTCTTTACTTTGATACAGATGCATCTAGCGCCTAGAGCATCTGTTTTTCTTCTCCAGGAAGAAGAATTATTAATCCCTGCGTAATGTTGGGTGGATAAATGATTTTAGATATTGGGACTTTTAATTCTGAGAGTTAACAACAATCTGCTTACGTATTGGTAAAATATTGACGAAAATGCCGACACTACTGGTCATGAAGTAGCAGCCAATTGTACAATTTGGCCTTTGCGCCTTTTAAAAGCTATTATATGCATTATTTAATTTAACTTCCTGTGTAATGTGATGGACATCAAAGATAATCATATCTTTGTCAGCGTCCGAATATCTATAGACTTGACTGTATATAAACAGTTCCTGAAAAAGCTAGCCACTGATCCAGCCATTCGGGACCGCATCAGCCCAGATATTTGTACTCGGTGTCACATAAGTACATCTTTAGTGGTAAACAAGCCTCATGGTTTACTTGCAAATGATACGTTAAGTGCCGTTGGTGATATTGTAATGGCGGTAAATTAGACCGTGTGGCTCTTGTGTAAGTGTTAAAATGTGCTTGAGAGCTGACGAGTGAGCGCTGGTATCTGACTGACCATTGCTGTGTTGCCTGTTTTGATAAAGTACAGTGACCTCTAGCATTAGAGCTGCATGCGATCTCCTCCAGGATAGAACCAGCACCACATAGGTTCTTCACCACTTGTCCAAATATGTTACGTACTGACTAATAAAGTTTGTTCAATCTCGCACAATATTGCTTGCTAAGGACACAGTTTTGACTCAGCTCTTAGCATCATGAATAAATAATACGTTTTTATTAAATCCCAGCATGCCCTGCAGTAGGATGGTGGTCATACTCTATCCAGTCTACTACTACTGTTTGGAGGAAAGAAGTAGTAGAACATCATTTGGTAAACTGGGACAGAGAAGCGGAGTTTATTAGAAATTTGATCCAGCTTGCTTTTAAACAGCAGACTTTTGGCCTCTTTGCAGAATTTGGTTGTTCATTTGGTAGATTTGGTCATGCTGCAGATGAACTGCTTAACCAAAGACACGTCTTGCTTAATGTCAGCTATGTAAAAGAGAGAGAAGTGCAGTTTCCTTCCCTATAAACACACTGATGTTGTGACAGAGCGAATGCAGCCTGCAGTGAATGACTAGACTGTGCCTCGTACCCGCATCCCCCGGGTAGCTGTTTTACATAAACGCATGGTTTTGTCTGTGTAGCACAGCAGTGGAATGGATTATATATGTAATCTACTTTTTCTTTTGCTAACTGTATTTATATAATTCACTGCAAAACATCTAATTCCCTTCTTTTTGGTTAAAAGACAGCTTTTATATTGTTAAATCTGAGCCAGATATCCTTTATTGATTTGATAATGTCTTCCTTCAGGCTTTTACAGAACTTTTCGAAAGTTAGATCAGTTAATTTCCATAGTTTCTAGCTTAGTGCCGGTATTCTGGCTGGGAAAGTGTTGTGAAGGTGTACTGACCCTGTAGACTGTTCACACTGTGAGCCTTGCATTCAACATTCATTTACTTAAAGCAGGAAGTTTCATGCTTCACCATTACACGTTGACTTCAGTCAGCTGGACAGACACACTAGATATGGAGTCAAACTCCCTGAAATCGGATTTTGTCATTCATTTCATTGTATTTTTAACACTTCAGTAAGATGAAGATGGCAGACTGCACACATTCCTCTTGCCCTGACCTGTAGTGGGAACACAACCTAAATAAAATAAATACTATGCAGTATTGCGACACGGGAAGAAATCCGTAATGATTGTGCTTAATTAACAAACCGGTGATCTCTGTATGTATCTCAGAGGTGGGATTGTCTTAAAAAAAAATCCATAAAACACTTTTTCATACAGACTGATTGGTCATTCTTGTTATTAGTGCCTGTTGTAGTACACGTAGGCCATGTCCACACTAATGTTTTTGTTTAAAACATATTAAACGAGGGGGGCACGGTGGCTTAGTGGTTAGCACGTTTGCCTCACACCTCCAGGGTTGGGGGTTTGATTCCCACCTCCGCCTTGTGTGTGTGTGTGTGTGTGGGGGGGAGTTTGCATGTTCTCCCTGTGCCTCGGGGGTTTTCTCCGGGTACTCCGGCTTCCTCCCCCGGTCCAAAGACATGCATTGTAGGTTGATTGGCATCTCTAAATTGTCCGTAGTGTGTGAGTGAATGAGAGTGAGTGTGTGTGTGTGTGTGCCATGCGATGGGTTGGCACTCTGTCCAGGGTGTATCCTGCCTTGATGCCCAATGACGCCTGAGATAGGCACAGGCTCCCCGTGACCCGAGAATAGGTCGGATAAGTGGTAGACAATGAATGAATGACATTAAACGAAACGATGCCATTTTCGCGTCGCAGTGTGGACTGTGAAAACGGAGGCTTTTGAAACGAAGGCACTTTTTTAGTCATGTGACGCAGACATGTGACCAATTCAGCTAAGATGAAGTCTACGTTCTTGCTTGCTTTTGCAACTGTATTCTCCTGTTACTCGCAGCAACATCCACATCACTGTCGGCCGATTAAAAACAAAAAGAAAAAAACAAAATCCCCAGCGTTTTTCTTCGACATATTGCTGCAACGTTTCAAAGAGCCGAAAGTAAATGAGCGGCAGGCGGAAATGAGACAGGTCGAAGCATCTTACTCCTGTGCAGTACAGGGACGTAAGCGTTTTCAGGCGCTTCAATGTGGATGACCAACTAGTGGGAAACGATTGAAAACGTTAATGTGGACGCGGAGCGTTTTTAGACAAACACCATTTTCAATTTTATCCGGATTAGTGTAGATGTAGTCGGAGTTGCACAACTTATGCTTGGTCATTAGTAGGTTATTACATACCCATAACATGTAGCCAAGCTTTACTCACACTAGGAACACTCGAAAAATCATTTTATGTTGTCCGGACAAACATCACCAACTTCAGAAATATCTCTGTCTATGCAGAACTTCTGTGTGTCATACAATGTTATACGCCTCAGCAGTAACGTTAAGAGTGAGACTGAGTGGAGGAGAAGGTGGAGTGCAAAAAAAAACCCCACATGGCTAAATGTCTTTCATTCATCTTCAGTACCCACAAGGTGAGCATTCGTGTAGACTGATGATTAAGGGACTGCTACTTAAGGTCACTCAGGACCTGGATGAGCGGTGGATTCAGAAGCAATAGGGCACGTATCTTATTCTAGCACTTCAGCATGCTGTTGCAATGAATCAAAGGCGAAACTAAACTGCAAACCCATTATCAAGTAGTCCACAGTAAGCAGCAGTGGATCCACAGTGATAGTCACTCATTAATGTGAATGTAGGATTAGCCGACAGCTGGCTATATCCAGGTATGCCCGGTGGATACACACAACACACTTTCATCCAAGAAAACAAGGTTAATATGCAGCATTTTGCAGGACCAAGGCATCGATGTGTGAAAGGCTGGGAAAGAGAACCATACACCCGTCTACCCTCAGCGTTAACCATAGCATGCAAATCCACTACAAAGCCTTGATGAACAGAAAGACCTCTTCAGTTGCAGAGTGCTGTAAAATCTGAGCCATACCTCTGCCAGAATGATAGGACAAGGACAGTTTGGAGCTGAAAAAAAACACATGACTGCTGCAGTCTACATTCTGAAAGTTGCAGAAGCATCATATGGACTCCTCTCCAACCAAATGCCTGAAAAATTGGCTGCACCTTAAAGCAGCTTGATAAGAGGAAACATGATACCAGTGAACCAGTTTGTCTCGCTACCTGAATTGAACCCAACTCACTCGCATGACAAGCTTAACATCATTTATGTCACGATAGACTACGCTACTCGTATTCATATTACTGTCTGACCCTGACTCCGTGTCTGACCCTGACTCCGTGTCTGACCCTGACTCTGTTTCTGCCTCGGTGTGGAAATTCTGAAGTCTACAGTCTGGTCAAACAGTAAAAATCTGTCACTGCAGTAGTTTTGCCACATTCTTTTGAATAATTTGGGAAGTCACAAAGTTAGTCCCTAGCATATGATTACAAGTATTATTACATGATAACGAAAGAGTCAGTCAGGTTCCAGTGTTTTAATGCTAGGGTTTATGAACATGTAAACTTTTTTTTTTCAAACTTTTACCTTCATACTGAAAAATTCATCATATAACCTACTGGGCAAGTAAAAGGTTCAGGGCACATGGTGATCTGGTTATCTTGTTCAATACCTTAATTAAAAAGCCTAACCCTTACAGTAGTGCAAGAGGTAGTTGGCAGTTGTTTCCTCCACCCTATGAAGTTGTTTTTAATCTCGCCTTGTCTTCATCATCGTCTCAGCTCTGCATACAATGACTGTTTCATATGTCACCACACCCACTTTTAGAGCTGGCTGTATGCTGGTCTCATGTGTGTCAGAATTACAATATTAGTAAGTCTTTATTGAAATATGGAGATCTTGTTTGGTTATTTTAGTCCATATAGGTTTGTGCATGTTATTTTTTCAGTATTTGCCACTAACAGCAGTTTTCCAGGGTTTAACTGCTTCTACAGATTATTCAGATCTCTAGGTCTACACCTCGCACCTACGCACAGTTTTGCCAGACTGATGCCGTACAGGGAACCGGCTGGACTTTGTTCTGTTAAGCATTTGGACAGAGAACTGGGGGGTAGGATTGGGTAGAGGATTTCACATTCTTTTAAAACACCAGAAACGCCCTTTAAGTGACCGAGTAAAAGCACAATAACAGACTTGCCACACCTTGTCATTTTTCAGTGTGGTTATCCTTATTTATTGAAGATCAGTTGTCTGAAGCACATTAATAGGTAGGTGGCATTGGATTAGGTGAGACTCGACAAAAATACTGTAGTGGAAGTGGGGAGCCAGAAACAAAGCCTGGTTCATGCTGATCGATGATGTTAGCATCATCAGGTTTTAATTCCAACTCTATTGACAGGATCTTTTTCATATTATCTGACATGAACGCAAGCTATTGCAGACTGATATAGACTTGAGCTTTGGGATTTGGACTGTAATTGAACGTTCGGGTGTCAAACAATGGACATTGATTACATGACTGCAAAGTTCACAGCCCGTGGTGGTGATTGTTACACACACAAAATGCTTGCCAAGATTCTGTCTTAATTGAGCTGGCTGCTTTCTTTGAATACAAATAAGTTTGAGAGTTCAAACAGTTAGTTAGCAGATGCTTACAACAAAGCGGGGTGTGAAGCCCACAGTGTCGCTTGTAATAAAAGCATAAAACTTGGCATGATGGGTATTGAGGCTTTGAAATCCGATATGCAACACATCAAGCACAGAATAGTGCCAACTGCCAAGATCACATTTCTGAGCCATCTTCAGCACCACAGCTAATTACACATCAGGCCATCGCTGGATGACATTAACATGACTTTTAACAGTCTCTCCAGATGATGGTCGAGAGCATTATCGCTGTGGTTTTAATTATCTTTTAAATTTCGTCACAAATCATTAAAACGGTACTTAAACGTCTTGAACCCCCAGGTCATGTGTAAATCCTTCACATTTTGTTAATGGAGGAATCCATATAGAGCCTCTTGCTAGCTTGCAGTAAATCATCCAGCTCTCTGTGCTGCATTGAACTGCTGTCCAAAGGAAAAGAGGCTGATTGGGGGACTTTTAGGATGACTCGGGTCTACCCCTCCCCCTAGCTCGCCCACATAGATGACTCACCATTGTTCCCAATGCCCCAGGACAGCTGTGTGTGTTGATGCAAGTGTCCATACTGGTCCCTTACCCTGCAACAGGAAATATACATATTCTGCACACTGCTTAGGCCAAAGTTCACTGTGCATAACGTATAGCATCCTCTTCTTTTTCATAAATGATTTTTAGAAATTCTCCCTTTGGTCTAATTTGCAGCATGTTGATGTAGGGTCAGTAGAGCTTTAGCAATAATGACGCTCCCTTCCATGCCAGAATGACTCAGTACTCAAACTCATCTTACCTGCTAAGCAGTTGGCCAACATTTGCTCTTACTCAGCTGCTGATACTGTGAAAGTCGGCCTACAATACGAGTAAACATAAAAGGTTGTTTCCGCCACACAAATATTGCTTTCCCTTCTAATATCATTTTAAATGGCAACATTTTTATTCGTGTTTTGGGAAATGCAAAACTAGTTCCAAGACTTCTTTTGTAATTATATACTTGCTGTGTAAGAGCACTGTCAGCATCTGAGCAGTCCTTGTCAGCTTGCTGCTTGGCGTAATGTAACACTAAAGCTACAGTGCTGCCAAGCAGCTTCCAGTGGTCTGCGTGCCTGGTTTGGTGGCGCTTGGCCGAGGTGGGCAGCCCTCACTTTGCCTCATTGTGGCCTCAAAGGCAAGCAGCACCCGGCCAGGAATTCGGCACGCTCTTTCAACCCCACTGCAGCCACAGCACCGCCTCTTTTGTTGTGGTTCGTACATCCATACACATGGTAATTAGCCTCATGTGGCTCAGCCCTGTGGTGGCCATGGTTGTGACGAGGGGGAGTCATGAAGGCAGAAAGAGGGGAAAGGGGGTTTAGTGAAAAAGATTAAGAGCAGAGGCGACAGAGGTGGTTTAGTAATAGGTCTTGGGAATAAGTTTTGGGGATGTGAGAAAGGGTGTGTATGCGTAACTTGAGGGAGATGATGCCGGCACAAGCATGCATAAAGAGAGACCAGTTTTTCTGGTTCAGAAAGCCCTGCAGGAACTCGCCTCTCAATGGTTTTACGTGTGTGTGTTGGAGGAGGGTGTTAAGAAAGGCTTGGCAAACTACTAGCTCAGCTCTGCTTGTGTGCAGATGAAACTGCTACATCAGCTAGCTGGGACTGAAGATTAAACACAAGGTCTGTTAAGATATGAATGCCTCGGCAATACATCGTATATATTAATTGCTCTACCTTTTGGCCCCCATTAATTGACTTGGCTGTAGACCAGTGTTATCGGTCTTGAAACAAGTGCTTGGCTCTCGAAGAACAGATTTTATTTTACATTTTATTTCAAGCTTAACATCTCTGTGTTCAGTTTATTGATATTATCTATTGCAAGAAATACTCATTGATTTTAAAATATAACACTGAATGTTTTTATTTTATGCCCTCTAGCTGCAAGAGACAGTGAAGAGGAAACTGGAGAACGCCAGCCCTCCTAGTGGCCGGGACCAGGTGAATGGATTCAGTGATGGTTACCCCCAAGCCAAAAAGTCATGTTTGGAGGATGCTTTGGGAAGTCTAAACGGGGCGTCAAATGGCGCCATGCCTCCTCTTTCACCCATGGACACCAAGCATGGTGTGGCTGCCGATTTAGCACTGAATGGTGCACCAGCTGTGGGTACTGCTGAGCAAAATGGCGTCACCCTATCCACTGAATCTGACATCCGCCTGAAGGAGCTGAAGCAAGAGCCCATGGATGATATCCTGCCTACCGGTGGGGGCAACGGCAACATCATCCTGCCTGACCTCAACCTGAATGAACAGGAATGGACTGAGCTCATGGAGGAGTTTAATCGCTCTGTGCCTTATGAAGAAATTCAAGAGCTTTTCAACGACGGTTTTGAGGACCGCAAAGAATCTGAGGTGCCGTCTGGCACTGTGGCACCTACTAGCCTTCTCCCCACAGATCTTGCTGGCACAGTTAAGGCAGAGTTTTCCCCAGCACCAGCATCTTCTGCCTTTGAACAGGACACGCGCACTGGGTCACCACATATCCCATCCACCTCATCGGGGCCTCCGATGCATGCCAGCTCTCCAATCATGCCTCCCGCCTCTGCCTCCTCACCTGCTCTGACAGGACACCAGCATACGCAGCAGCAGCCAAGCCAGCCCAGGTCCCTGCAAACCCACCGGATGCCATCCAAGGACTTGTCACCAGCACAGCAGCTGAAGCAGCTAGCTGCTCGGGAGCAGCAAAGAGCACAGCTCATGCAGAACCAGCAGCACCAGGTCCAAAAGCAGCAGAAACAACAACAGCAGCAGCCGACGCCTAAATTTCACCAGCAGTCTAATCTTCCCTCCACTTGGCAGAGTGCCCCCCCTAATCAGAGTCCGCTAGGAGGTGGCGCGTTTGGCCTGGAGAAGCCTACTAGCCCCTCTCTCTACTCTTCCGACTTCCAGAATCCCAAGCCCCTCCTGATGCCCGGCCAGCAGCCCAGTAAGGGCTCCCCAAAAGCCAGTGCCCCAGGGGCATACATGCAGCCTAGTGGGCACCCAATGATGGGTCATGGTGCAGCTGCATCTGGAACCCTCAGCCATCAACCAGCTTCTGGAGGCCAGACATCCATGTTGGACTACAACAACACCAAACCGCTGAGCCACTTTGAGGCTGGAGCACCAAGATGCCCTGTGAACACACAGAGCCAGAACAAAGCAGCAATGCTCAACCTCCTGCGGCAGCAGCAGCAGCAGCAGCAGCAGCAGCACCACCAGCAGCAGCAGCAGCAGCAGCAGCAGATGAAGCCGAGGCCCACTGGCATGCCATTCAGACCCCCAACACATCTGCCGCACTCTCAGGTGAGGATCTTCAAAGCAACTACATGCATGTTACACATTTCACAATAAGCTAATCACATTTATTTTCTGAGTTTTTGCATGATAATGTGATGTTCAATCAAAACATCGAAAACAATTATTTCCTTTCCCTTAAAGGTTATCTCCTTTGTTTTGTCCAGAAAATGTGAGTTAGTAAAACGACAGTTTACATTCCTTCATTTAACTCCATATTAACTCAGTATGTCTGAGTGTGAAACATGCTTTCAGACACTTTACTGTCATTTTACTGATATGGTTAAATGTTTGGAAGTGAACCTTCTCTAAAATATCATGTGTTTTAAGCTGCAGAACATATTGGTGACCTGATTTCCTCTACTGTAGTAACAGGCAGACCATCACGTTAGCCTTGTTTGTATAGAAATTAAAGTGAAATTCTTCTGTTTGTTAATAATAGCCTTTTCTTCCCTGTTTAAATGCCTGAATCAGGTCTGTTGCTGTGTCTTATTGAGGTTACTGCAGTTATAGATCAGTATAAGTGTCTTTTAGTTGTAATTTTGTTGGTGTTTTGGAATTGTATTGTGGATGAGTGAGTGTGTGCCTCTTGTCCCAGTGTGTCTGGCAGCAGGTCTCTTCAACCTTGGGGATGAACAGTTTGTCTGGGTCAGGCAGCTGGTTACTGAGGAGCAAAGTGCTGGCAGGCGTTCTCTCTCTCGCTCTCGCTCTCTCTCTCTCGCGCGCTCTCTCTCTCTCTCACTCACTCACTCACACTTACACTCACACTCAGACGGAGGGATGGGGGCTGGGATGGGCCAGGAGATTGCAGTCCAGCGACAGAAGAGTGAGTGGGAAGAAGGGGGACTGAGAGAGAGAGATGAAGGGAGGGACACAGGGACGACAAAGCAGTCTTTCATGCAAAGTTCCTCCCCCTCCCCTGGCTGTCGTCCCGTGAGGAGTATTTTAGGATTGGCCCCCGTCTCTCTCGCGGTTCTCCCTATTTAAATATAGCTGCTTAACCCACTTGGGTTTTTTTCCTCTTTCATGAGATGAACTTTTTGCTCTTTCACTTTCCTTCAATCCTTTTTGTAGTGCATTGGGCCATGTTTTTCTTTTTCTTTGTTTCCTTATTCCTCTGTCTCTCTATCTCTCTGTTTTTCTCTCTGCGCTTCCCTACAGTAAACTGCACATTCTTGGCTGGAGAGAACGAGAAGGAGTCTTGCTTTTGGCACCCTATTTGGCTCATGTCGC
Source organism: Hemibagrus guttatus (assembly GCA_033459395.1). NCBI lineage: Eukaryota > Metazoa > Chordata > Actinopteri > Siluriformes > Bagridae > Hemibagrus > Hemibagrus guttatus. Next base: position 8,473,049 of record JAUCMX010000009.1, on the reverse strand, counting down.
TTTTTCATGCAAACATGATGACCTTGTGTGTGTGTGCGTGTGTGAGACAGAGAGAGAATGCTTGAATGGAAAATATATGAATGGAAAGTGGCCAGGGATTGCATCCTTGATTTATTTTTAAAGCAGCTTGCAGGCACTGCTCTGTCATATTTGTCTGTGGTTAACTCAAAGTGCCGGTGTAGTTCTTGGCTGTCCAGTGTGCACACTCCATAATCAAACTCATATAAATTGTACATTCAAATCAGTCACTGTTACTCCTTTCATAGTCAAGAGTCATCTCTGCACTTCAGCAATTTCTCATGTCCTTTATGAAGGCATGAACAACACAGTGATGTGAAAGCTCAGACTCCTTTTTTTATTTTTATGGTAACTTCTAGCCAGTGACTTAAAAAAAAAAAAATATTTCTCATACTTTAGATTTAGGATTTGTCTGGTGGGGGTTCTTCTTTCCTCAATTTTGCTTATTGTTACTTCTCTCCTACTCTTGACCAAAGTTTTGGTACCCTGCCCTCTAGTGGAACAACCAAGTCAGAGTGTTCTTTAGAGAAACATGAGTAATACTTTTACGTGTCTGAAAAGGCTCATAAATGGAGAGGTCTGCTGCATTTGTAATGCTATACAGTTAACGGTTTATTTGTTACAACAATATACCAAATCCACATGCACCTTATACAGACAGTATACAAAATAAAATGATATAGTATAGCCTATTTATATATGTTTGTTGTTTGTCTTTCAGCAGGAGCCTGGTACTTACCCATCTACCCCTCATGTCCCAGGCCCTGGTGCTGCCATGGTAACACAGCCGGGTAGCAATGGCATGGCAGCTAACCACAATAATGCAGCATATCTGAGCAGCCTACAGAAGCAGCAAATGCAGATGATGACTCCGCAGCAGAAACAGTTCATCCAGAGACAGATGATGGCCGAGCAGGTCAGAGGGCAAAGGGAATATTTGTGTCTTGAAATTAAAGCCGGATTCAGAATTTCTGAAAAATGTTTTCCAGTATGCTTTATTTGACATTTTATCAGTTTGTATGAGGTTCTGTTACACAAAGCAGCCTTTTTAAGTTTCAGGGTGTAACATTACAACATGTCTAAAAGTTCATGCCTGGGTACTTATGCAAGACACTGTATTAGAGAGTGGATATAATTTGTTTGTGTTAAATGAGTTTCATAATGATAGTGGTTTTCCTTGTATCATGCTTTTCATAACCAAGCATATGAGCATTATGCTCTTCTTTTTCTTTTCTCGCAGGAGAAGCAGAGGCAGCAGCAGGAGCAGCAGATGCAGAGGCACCTAACCCGTCCACCACCTCAGTACCAAGACCAGCAGAACCCACCTACCCAGCAAAACCCATTCCAGCAGCAGCCACAGGTCTCCCAGTTTCCAGGTATCCACCTAATGTCCAGAGAGTGCAACCACATCATGCATGCATCTCACTCACACTCTCTCTCTCTCTCTCTCTCTCTCTCTCTCTCTCTCTCTCTCTCTCTCTCTCTCTTTTGCTCTCTCTCCCTCCTCCTCTTTAAAGGCCCTGTGTGTGAAATACTGCTGCGTCACTCTTTCCATACAGACACAGCTTTGTTCCCTGTAAAACCTGCCTACCTGATATGCAAAGTGTGCTTACTGACTGACTCATTAGAATCGCAAACAGCAAGGTTTAGATTCATGTGAAGTTTTTTTGAATAATTTTGTTATGGATAGAGTGCATAACATGCGCTTACAATAAATTGTGTCTTGTCTGATTGGTATTCTGGTTTAAGTCTTCAGCGGTGAAATGTACCAAGTGGTTTTGCAAGCTAAAGCTTTTAGTGTAACTTTTAGGCAGGCATTGTTGCAATATACACGTTCAACATACTTAAACTTTAGTATACTCACTATGTCTCACAATGTTTCGTTTTAGAACAGATAAAGTTATCTGAGCACAAATAGGCATGCCAGTAAAACATGCACACAGTATGCAAAACAATAAGTAGAAAATGTTTAATATCACAAGTATTAATAGTTATTAATATTATGATGCGTATTAATAGTAAAAGAGCGCGATCATTTGTAACTTCTACTTTTCTACTGGAGTTGGTCTGTGTTTATCAGTACTTTCCTCATTTCTTTCTAATTTTTGCTTTAGGCTCGTCTCAGCCAATGGGTAGCGTGAACTCCCTTGGCGGTCCAGCTCCTGGTGTCCAGCGCATGTTTCCTCAAAATCAAAGCATGATGGGAATTAATCAGGGGGGAGGTCCTGCCCCGGGTGCTCCTCCAGCAGGCAGTCAGCCAGATTTGAGCCTGTCATCGTGTGCGGGTGGACTCGAGGCCCAGCAGGTCATATACGGAAACATGCCTATGCATCCCTCCCATGCCAACCAGCAGAGACTGCCTGTTTCACCCTTGCAGAACTACAGGCACAATGTTCTAGCACAGCAGCAGGCACATCTCAAACAGCAGCAGCAGCAACAGTTGGCTCGTATGCCTAACAATATGCCCAGTGCCATGGCTAACAACATGAGCTCCATGCCCAGTTCAATGCCCAATACCATAACCAGCAACATTCAGGCTGCATTGCCTCCACAGCCCCAGTCGTGGCAGCAGCATCCAGGTCTTCAGCAGGGCATGGCTGGTCAGCCTAACACCAACAGTGGTGCCTTACCCGCTGGCTTTCCGAACTCTAGTTTCCACATGCAGCCCAGGATGACCAAGCTGCCTGGCAGTGCACCCTTCACCCAGGCTGGCTTGGGGAATGGTGCAGCAGGCAGGTCTATGGTGGGCATGAACCCGGGGCAGATGATGCCAAATGTGGCCCAGCATAGAGCCAACAGCGGCACCATGGCACAGCAGCAGCCTCAACAAGGACAGCCAGCACCACCTCAGTCACAGCAGGTGCTGCCCGACCTGGGGCCGTTTGGGCAGCCGCAGGGTGGTCAGGTGCCTACCCGTACCGCAGGCATGCAGTGCAACCAGGCCTACCAAGTCAATCGGACACCCAGTCAGCAGATGCCGTTTGCATATAACACCCAGTCAGGGGGTGGCTTAGCTAGCTTTCCTGGGGAGAGCGATCTGGTGGACTCGCTGTTAAAGAACCAGACTACACAGGAATGGATGGACGACTTGGATGAGCTGTTAGCCAGTCATCAGTGATTGGCACTCGGACTAGAAACTGAGTGATGTGGACATTGCTGACTGTTCTCTGGTCAGAACTGCTGTACTGTGGGTGGGGGGGCGTGTCTGAGTATTGGACATGAGAAGCCTGTGTGTATTGAGTATTCCTAGGGCTTTCATGACAATGTGTAAAGCTAAAAGAAAGAAAAAAAGTCTACTACTGATCCTGTGGCTCAGTACTAAAACCACTGAATCATACCCAAATTTGATGGGTCAAAACGCACACCCAAATACTCACACTGCTTTTGTTTTCCTTTTTGCTTTTCAGGCTAGATACATGTGCCTAAAATACTAGGTGTCCAGGCCAAGGCCAGAAAGACAGTCTGCATATTTGACATAATCATGGACTGTATTTGAGACCATAGACTCGTATTGAGGATAGCCACCTTCCTCACTCCTTTCAAACAATTCTCACAAGCCTTAGTCATAAATCCATGGCCTTAAATCTACTATCATACCCACACACATCTGTGACTGATTCCACAACAGGGAGTTGATTTATTTCTCCTGTTCAGTGTATTCATTTGGCAGTAGAGTTTGAAATCTTTACTTCGAGGAATTCTCGGTGTGTACTGAACGTCCCGAGTTTATTTGTTCTTGGAAAACGTTCGGTTTGAAAGTTGATGGTTCAGCATTATGCTAAAACACTAAAATGTACGTTAACACCATTTCTGTTCAACGTTACACTAAATCAAATGTTATTCCCTTTAAACGTTTCTAACCAATCAGATAGGGGATAGGGGTGTCGTCTAACCGTGTTCCCACCCCCCTCCCCCCAAAGCTCCTCTTCCTGTGTTTGTTACATTGGGGTAGATTGAATGTTCCACCTTGAAGAAATGTGTATGCGTGTGTGCGAGTGTGTGTGCACTTGGGTCTCAGTTGACGTATGGCTTATCTGTCCGCATCTAGGAGCAAGTTTCTCAGTATCTGACAGGGCTCCGTGTTTATTTATATATATTTTTTGTATGTATGCATTTCCTAATGTTCTTAAGAAGATAGATCTTATTTTTATATGTACATTGTTGCGAATTTTTGTAAGTATTTTATACTTTTTATTATTGTTCTCTGCAAAAAACAAGAGTATTATGTAAATATAGTTCTTTAGAAACAGTTTCGTGGTGTTTTTTATGCTATGATGGTGATCTTTTGAGACTCTCAATCCACTCAAGACCTATGTGAAATTTGCTTAGCAGCAGATCAGCTTGCTGCAGTAATAATCATTGTATAACCTTCACTGTAGGTCACTAATAATCCAAGCCAAGCAATAGCTAATAGGTGGGGCTTCATCATCCATGTCAGCTCTCATAACCTTGCTATAAAATTACTATAAATCAGTTGAAGTTCTTTATTTTGAGGGGTGGGCCAATTCTTTAAATGCTTTCAGTGGAATTGGTTAGTGAGGAGAGAATTTTTTTCTAGAGCAAGCATGGCACAGCTTTCCACATGTTTTCCTTTTACAGTTTGTGATGCCAGAAATTCACCAATAGCCCAGTCCACACTCCAATAAAGAAGAAAAATAAACATTTTCTAAATTAAGGTGACAAGGGTAAAAATCTAACCCGTTTGCAATGACCTGTGTGACCTGGAGCATTATCATGTCTAAAATCTGGGATGCACATGGTCAGGAACAATACTCAGGTAGACTGTATCATTTAAACTATCCTTAACTTGTTTTAAATAGGTCCAATGTGTGGCAGGAAACCATTCAGAACTCTTAATGCTTCAGCATACCAAGACATTTTGGACAATTTTATGCTCCCAACTTTGTGGGAACAGTTTGGGGATGACCCCTTCCTGTTCCAACATGACTGCATACCAGTGCACAAAGCAAGGTCCATAAACACATGGATGAGTGAGTCTGGTGTGGAGGAACTTGATTGGTCTGCACAGAGTCCTGACCTCAACCTGATAGAACACCTTTGGGATGAATTAGAGCGGAGACTGAGAACCAGACCAAAATTGTGATATCTGCCTTTACATGCACATGAATTTAATATGGAGTTGTCCAGCCCTTTGCAGCTATAACAGCTTCAACTCTTCTGGGAAGGCTTTCCACAAGGTTTAGGAGTGTGTTTATGGGAATTTTTGACCATTCCTCTAGAAGCGCATTTGTGAGGTCAGGCACTGCTGTTGGACGAGAAGGTCTGACTCGCAGTCTCTGCTCTAATTCATCCCAAAGGTTTTGTTGGGTTGAGGTCAGGACTCCACACTAAACTCGCTCATCCATGTCTTTATGGACCTTGCTTTGTGCACTGGTGTGCAGTCATGTTGGAACAGGAAGGGGTCATCCCCAAACTGTTCCCACAAAGTTGGGAGCATGAAATTGTCCAAAATGTCTTGGTATGATGAAGCATTAAGAGTTCCTTTCACTGGAACTAAGGGGACCAAGTCCAAACCCTGAATTCAACTTTTGGAAATAGTGTAGTTCTGGAGGTGTGCAGATCCAGCAGGGTGTGCAGCTTTACACTGATGGTAGACCTGATACATTCGCCATTCTGATATTTGATATAAACATTACCTAAGGTCTTGACTTGTATCTTTGTCATTTTCGTTCATGTGCCTATGCAAGACTCAAAGGCACTGTAATTGCAATGTTTTTTTTTTTTTTTAATAGAAGAGTCCTGCCTCTGAAAGGATCATTTCATATCAAATCAAAAAGTTATTTATTTATTGTCATCTTGACCATATATAGCTGATGCAGTACATAGTGAAATGAAACGTTTCTCCAGGACCCTAGTGCTGCATAAAACAACACAGAGCTTAGGAGTGAAAAGTAAATTGTCCTAAACTGCACACACTGTATATTGTGCTTAATTTATAAATAACTTCAGTACAAAAATGTGTTTTGCTTAAACATCTAGTAACTTAAGCTTATGGACTGTTAATGTAATTGAGTAAATGACTTTTTTCTGTTCTCCGTACAGGAAAATATGCAAATCTTTCTGTGATAATCATCATACCAAATGCTACAGATTTGGTGGATAGAGCTTAGGCAGAAAAAAAATGCTGGAATATTCCCAAATGAATCAGATTACATATTACAGGAATGTTTTAGTGCCCATCAAAAAAAACAGGTCCTTTTACAATATTTTCCCAAACAAATAATGCTACCGAAGAACAGCTATCAATTATAAGAGGTACTTCCTCTTCAGTACAGGTGTGTGTGCATGGGGATGGGGGTGTGTGTGTGTGTGTGTGTGTGTGTGTGCTTGTGCATGCTTACACCTTGCACTGGGCCCTGCTCAGCACTGACCTCCGCCTACATGAGGATGAGGTAGTATCAATCTAGGAAGGACCGTGTAGATGATCGTGGATCTGACCTGCTGTGCATTTCTGCTGAACCATGCTTGACCAGGTGGTGTGGGTTGCTGCTGTTACAGTGCTTGGAGTGCTGGAGCAAGGTAAGAAAGCCTCCAACCACACCTGAATGACTATATGTTCTAGTAGAGGTTATTTTTAACATGGCGTGACCATGGTTAATATATAATTAAAAATACAGAATATGAATTAAACTTCCTGAGATCAAGAAGTACTTCCTGTGACGAGTAATATAAAATCATCGATACATGGAAAAATCTATTAAATGAGATCATAGCAGCCACAGGAACCTAAGCAGCGAGATGAATATAATAGATAATATCACACTTTAGTCTTGGACTAATAGAAAGAAAATACACTCTTGAGTTGAGAAGAACTAACTGCACTTTTACTAGTCTTCCTGATGTGTTGCTTTCACTGGTCTGTCATTTGGAACTTTAATGCATATACCATGTAGCAGGAATGATGCAGATAGTTTAAAAGTTAATTAAAGGCACAAGACATCTAATTGTGTAGCTTAAATTGGCAATCAAAAATATTTTTTGGTGGGTGAAGGTCAGGAAAAAAAAGCTTTTTAATCAATAAAATATCCCAAAATGAACCAAGAAATTATGTGGAATTATTATCATGAGCCAGCAAAATGTGTGCAGTAGAGGGTTAAGATCATTAATTTGTGGCTTTAGAATATAGCTCATGGTTTTATTATATTAATGTTAATTTGTGGCTACACCTCACTCGGAAACAAGCACCGTGCCATATCACAGGCTGTTCACAAACAACCTTTCAACATTACTTTTTGATAAGAAAGGTATTTGAATGCGCTTTGAATGTTTTCATGATGCATATATACAAAAACCTACTGCTGGTAGTAGCCTATGAATGAAGTCTTTATTACTCTCTCTGTCTCTGCCAGCGTACTTTTCCCTGAAAGTGATCTACGCTCGACGGAAATACTCCATCCCCCCTCCGGCCACCACGGGACACCCCGATTTTGAGAGAGTTTTCAGAGCGCAGTGAGTGTTTATGCGCACATCCGTCTTACAGTCAGGACTTTTTGTAATTATTATTAACGTAATTAATGCTATGCCTACATCCAATTATTGATTTATTAATTTATTTATAAAAAGCCGTTTTCCTTTTCCGCTCGAATGTCCACAGAAGTCCAAATCTATTAGACATTCCATTCCTGTAGTGCCATTTGTTCCCCCCACTTGTTCATAAAAAAAACATATATTTGCATATATTATGTGATAAGTCATATTATATTGTCATGGCTACTCATTAGTAATGTTTTCCTTTCTGAATGTAGAGCAAATTGTTCCGAATATTTCCCCTTATTCGTGATTACCCTTTGGGTGGCTGGACTTTTCTTTAGCCAAGGTAAGCACTTAAAAACAGACGAAAGAGAAGGAAAAAGCCTGCAATTGTCTATCCTGTCACAACATAACATGGCATCTTGTATTTGCATAAACACAATAACTTGTGTGTGATACGTGGCATGTAAAATAGGTTGCAGTTAAATAGGACTGCACTAATACATCAGTGACATTACTGAGCAGCTTGCAGGAAGTCTAATTAGTTGTAGATACTTTGCATTGATGAGAAGATTTTGAAAAATGGAGGAACAAACCAAATCATTATGGGAAGCTTTACATCCTAGTGGACTGCTCACTCTCAGAAATAACTGTATTGAGCTGTACTTTCTCTTCTTGTCTTATATCATTAGAATCCCTAATAAAGGGAATTATAACTTAAAACATATGTTAAGGTCGACCTTAGGGATCACTCATTTGCTGTTCAAGCTTTATACAACTAATTGAAGATGAACCACATGCACCTTCCCATGTAAAATATAGATAATAAAATACAACACATTAAGCTCTAACTTTATAATTCCATTCCAACAACCAGGAAATGCATAGTTGGTACATTTATTTCTGAGCGTTTTATTATTAATGAAGCATTTAATGACTATTTACATATTGAGTGTGATCTTTATTTTTAAACATTATTTCTTCTTTAATTCCTCTAGCTCTGTCTGCTTTGCTTGGGTTCCTGTACATTTATGGACGATATCAGTACTTCCACGGATATGCAGAGTCTGCACAGGGAAGGTACAGGGTTACAGTACCTCCTTCCTCTTTGTGTTGGTATGAAATTTCACGATGGTTGAACCTCTCTCTCTCTCTCTCTCTCTCTCTCTCTCTCTCTCTCTCTCTCTCTCTCTCTCTCTCTCTCTCTCTCTCTCTCTCTCTCTCTCTCTCTCTCTCTCTCTCACAGACTGGCCCCTCTGTACTTCACAGCGAAGGTGCAGTGGGGGCTAATCGCCTTGTCAGCCTTCGGTGTGCTCTGCTGTATGAGTCGGCTGCATTTGGGTGTGGATCTTCTCGGCTCTCTGTGTGAAGTGCTCGGCCTGAATCAACTCGAGTGAATGCAGGCATCAGAAAACTCATTTCACCATAGCTTTTTAATAATGAGTTAAGAGTCTGTTTAATAAAGAATTTTAATATGCATTGGAGCTTTGGATTTTTTCTCCCACACACCAGATATTTCTTTGTTTTTTATCTGATTGTTTAAGTAATGAATAAATCACTTGAGCTGTGATGTTTTGGAAAAAAACCCTGTCCTAAAGACTTTCCTGTGTCAGGAAGCTTACAGTTACAGCTTTACCTGTGTTTCAAAATACTGACACTAGAGACTCCTTAAATAAATGTGAATAAATTAATCACATCTGGTTACAGAAAACTTTGCAAAGATTGCATGTTTTTAATCCATTTGTGTGTAAAGTCTTTCATAAAAGTTGATATAACACTAAGGGCATTAATATAAACCTGTAAATTTCTCCTGAAGCCAGATTAGTTTCTGATCATTTAGAATTAAGCAGCACTGTGGCATAGCAAAAATATCCATACCGAAGTTGGACCCTTTGCTGTTACAATAAACTCTAGTCTTCTGGGAGACTTTCCACCAGATTTTGGAATGTGGCTGTGGAGATTTGTGCTCATTCAGCTACAAGAGTATTAGTGAGGTCAGGCACTGATGGTATGTGAGAAGACCTGGACTACAGCCAGCTTTCCAGTTCATCCCAAAGGTGTTCAGTGGGGATCAGGTCAGGTCTCTGTGCGGGAAACAAAAGTTTTTCCACACCAAACTTGACAAACCGTGTCTTCATGAAGTTCACTTGGTATAGAGTGTCATTGTCACGCTGGAACAATTTTGGGACTCTTGGTTCCAGTGAACTGTAATTGTTTTAAGAGTTTATTTGAATTATTATTATTATTAGGTAGAAATGATATGGAATGATAGTTTTTAAGCCAGGTGTGTGATTTAGTCATACAGTTTGAACAATGCTAAACTGCTAGCAAATATAGCAACCAGGGATAACATTATGACCACCTGCCTAATATTGTGTTGGTCCCCCTTTTGCTGCCAAAACAGCCCTGACCCGTCATGCACTGTGTATTCTGACACCTTTCTATCAGAACCAGCATTAACTTCTTCAGCAATTTAAGCAACAGTAGCTCGTCTGTTGGATCGGCTCACACAGGCCAGCATTCTCTCACCTCATGCATCAGTAAGTCTTGGCCACTTATGACCCTGTCACCGGTTCACCACTGTTCCTTCCTTGGACCACTTTTGATAGATACTGACCACTGCAGACCGGGAACACCCCACAAGCGCTGCAGTTTTGGAGATGCTCTGATCCAGTCGTCTGGCCATCACAATTTGGCCCTTGTCAAACTCGCTCAAATCCTTACACTGCCCATTTTTCCTGCTTCTAACACATCAACTTTGAGGACAAAATGTTCACTTCCTGCCAAATATATCCCACCCACTAACAGCTGCCATGATGAGGAGATGATCAGTGTTATTCACTTCACCTCTCACTGCTCACAATGTTATGCCTGATTGGTGTATTTCCCTCAATTGTCAGTAACATTAGTTTGGTAGTAGTGATAATTTAAAGAATCAAACTATTATTCTCCAACACCACATGACTGACTGAGTGTTTTAGTCAATAGAAAATTGTGCAAAATTAGCTTTGGATAAATGCACCGACTAAATGAATACAAATAAATATACGCTATATTGTTTCTGAATGAACGAGCTAACTGTTAGCATGATACTGGATAGCTAAATGATTTGACCAGCAACATACTTTTATTACATTTCCCCTACGTTTTTAGTTATTTTGTTTGACGTTATACAAATGGCTTGTTAAAATGGTTTAAACGTGCGTCGTTTCCCTGAATATACAGGTTTGACTGGTTTAACTGGTTAAGTCTGTGTTCACCGCTAGAGGGCACCAACGCCCCTTGCAACAAATACACAGCCTCTGGTTCCGTCTGGTTGCTGCCCTGTGAAGGTATATGACAAGGCCTAGTTATATCGTCGTTTTAAAATAAAATAAAATAAAATTTTGTGGATCAGGGTAAGAACTGGTTTTGGTTTTAGCCAAATTACATCAGAAATAAACATATTCTAGCTGTTTAATTGCATTATTCATCAAACAACAAACCCTTTTTGGACACATAAGAGAACACTGTGGAAGTTACGTATAATTTTCTGGAGTTGTAGACTTAAATAGTATTGGTAAATGGTTTAAAAAAAAAAAAAAGCAAGTTCATGCGTTCATTTCTCTCAGTTGCTCTTTTTGGTTTCGTCTTATTCCACATCTTGTGCACGTATGTGCGTTAGTTAGGGTTTCGGATGAAAAAACAAGGATAGACAAGGCTGGTGGAAGGAGTTTTTTTTTAAGAGGATCTAGACAGGAAATAAGGGTTTCCAGATGGGAAAAAAAGAGACATAGAACTCCACAGCTTTGACTTTGTTGACCTTTGAGTCAGACAAAATCTAATCTAACAAAAAAAAAGTGTCATTTGCAGGTTTATTTTAATGGAAAGAATGCATTTGGATCCTGGAATGGACATTATTATTGTGGAAAAGTTATGTTTAGGTATAAAGAAAAGGAGTAACATCTTATAGGAATAAAGTAGGTATAACGCTAAAGTCAATAAAACCTTAAATTATGAACTACAGATACTTTAACCAAGGAAACACTAGGTTACAGTTTCCTAAGCATTAGACAGATATAATTATCATGAATATTTGTGTGTTTTAGGACTCAGTAGCAATTAAGTACCTTGTCTGTTTTAAAATTGATTTGTGTACACTCATTTTATTTTTGGTCTTAAAAAATATTCATTCATTCATTGTCTGCCGCTTATCCGATCTACACTCGGGTCACAGGGAGCCTGTGCCTATCTCAGGCGTCATAGGGCATCAAGGCAGGATACACCCTGGACGGAGTGCCAACCCATCGCAGGGCACACACACACTCTCATTCACTCACTACGGACAATTTAGAGATGCCAATCAACCTACCATGCATGTCTTTGGACCGGGGGAGGAAACCGGAGCACCTGGAGGAAACCCCCGAGGCACGGGGAGAACATGCAAACTCCACACACACGGCAGGGGCGGGAATCGAACCCCCAACCCTGGAGGTGTGAGGCAAACGTGCTAACCACTAAGCCACTGTGCCCCCGTCTTAAAAAATATTTATTAAAAAAAAGATTAATGTGAACTTAACATCAATAAGTTTTCTGAGTGCAAAATTCAGAAAGTTCTATGGCTCCAATAAATCAGCCAAAATATTACTATACACATTTAAATGATATTATTATATAATTTAAAATGTAGAATTTTAACATTTAAATATAATATATTATTATATTATAACACTTGGATTATGTGTGTAGAATAAATCTTCACTACTAGTTCATAAGAATTTAATTATTGTTCATTTTATTATTTATGGTGAAAGGTGTCCCTAATTACAAAAAGTGTATGATTTTGCTTGTTGTTTAAATATATAGGCTTTGTGGAATTCTGCATATAGTGGACTGCAGAAACACTAGGGGTCACCTCGCTATTTGTGTTTTAAACACATGCTTGTGTCTGCGTATAACTATAAGAAATAATATGTGGAAATGATGCTAATATGTAATGCTAGTGTAATAAAAATACCTCAGTCTCACCAAAAGAAGGGTATCCTGTGTTTGCTATAGTACACAATTTGAATGCTAACCTACTGTAGTCCATTGCAAATGTCCTCACTGGGCTCGCCCTAGCCTAATAGTGCACAATGTAGTGAATAGGGCATTGTTTTGGATGTAGTGTGTTATGTATATCTGCAGATACAGGTTAGCCTACAGATATAAAACGTTACAATATATTACAATGTGCAAGTCTTCACGTACACTGTCTGTAATCGAATTTGTCTTCTGGCTAATCGGCCATGCTTTCCGAAGATTCCCGGCGGAAGGGAAAAGCTTGGAGGAAGTCCGTGCTTCCTCTTGAGTAAACTACTGCAAGCGTTATTTATTCACTATCTAGGCCATGCCATATCTAGGTTACTATTTAAAGGCGTCTTGTATCCAGTGACCTTCAGGACCAAGGACCCACCCCCCTTGTATTTTGTTTAAACAGCTCATGTTTATAAGGTTGGGGAGAAACTTGTTTAAATCTGGTATGCTTATTAAAGTGAAGATATTCTCTCTGCAAGAGAAGGATACAGAGGTCTGTCATGTGGAGTTCTGTGTATAAGGTTGACTGTAACAGTCAGATAATTAGACGTTTGACAGTGTAGGCGTTTGTAAGCTTGCAGCTTGTTTACTTCAAGATGAAGATGATTATCTCTCAGGCTGAAAGTGAACCTGATGTTTATCTCAGTTTAATGTTAGAGCATAAACTACAGAAGAGCTGTGCACTGAAAGAACATTATCACTTACTTTATAAGCTCAAAAATGTTTTAAATCTTTAGAAGATTTGAGTTAAGTATGTCCATACATAAAACACAATACATTCTGCTGAACATTCATTCATTGTCTACCGCTTATCCGCTCTACTCTCAGGTCACAGGGAGCCTGTGCCTATCTCAGGCATCATTGGGCATCAAGGCAGGATACACCCTAGACGGAGTGCCAACCCATCGCAGGGCACACACACTCTCATTCACTCACACACTATGGACAATTTAGAGATGCCAATCAACCTACAATGCATGTCTTTGGACCAGGGGTGAGGAAACCCCCGAGGCACGGGGAGAACATGCAAACTCCACACACACATGGCAGAGGCAGGAATCGAACCCCCAACGCTGGAGGTGTGAGGCAAACATGCTAACCACCAAGCCACCGTGCCCTCCTCTGCTGAGCATTTATAATATTTTTAAAAATATTATTCGACAAATGTAAGTCGACGTTCCACTGATTTGCTTGCCTTCACCATGGGACAGAGTGTGCAGTGCTCCATTTAGCTCTTCAGACTTATTATTAAACCTAGTGGTCAAAATGGGAACTGCAACAAGTGTGCTAACAATTGCAAGAGGCCCATTAGAGAAGGAAACAAAGACTGCAAACCTGTAAAATATAGTTTAATTTCAGGTATTGTGAATGATGATCAAAATGATTTGAATGTAGTATTTATTTCAATGGTTGGTAGAGAGAAAGGGGAATTATGGCGTAGATAGTGTCTGTACACTTCAACTTTGAGAACGAAATGTTCACTTGCTGCCTAATATATCCCACCCGCTAACAGGTGCCATGATGAGGAGATAATCAGTGTTCTTCACGTCACCTGTCACTGCTCATAATGTTATGCCTGATCAGTGTATGGCTATATTTTGATACAGCATGTGTGTTCCCATTAGCATTAACCATAGTTGCCATCTTATTCCAGAACTCATGTGGGTGTGATGATCAGATGTCCACATACTTCTGGCCTTGTTGTGTACATCTAAAACCACCCAAAACAAGCTGCCAGTCTGTAATGATGTAGACTCTCAACCTCCTTTTATAAGGTTATTCACTAGATGGTAGTATAAAGTCTGATAGCCTCTCAACTTAATTCTGTTTAAGGCTAGGTTGTTATTAATGTTGTTATCTTTGGTCACACTCTTCTGCTGCTAATCACTCAGTGTTTATCTAAAACCTTTCGCTCCACTCAATACACTGCTACATCACTGTCCTCCCTTTGCCCAAACATTTGTGGCACTGAAAATTCACGTTGTCAGCAAATGAAACAATGATCAATAACAAAGTGTGTGATGAAACAACAGACCATCTGCTGACTCTCTCTGTCCTCTTCCTCTCACTCTCACACACTGTTCTGTCTTCTCTCGTTCCTCTGTCTGTCCCCGTCTCATCCTCATACTGTCGCTATCATTACACACTGTTTTAGTTTGTGTAATGGGTGTGTATTTTGCATATGTGTGTCGTATGATAGTGTCTTTATTGTGTGTGTGTGTGTGTGTGTGTGTGTGTGTGTGTGTGTGTGTGTGTGTTTGTTAAATGTTGTTTTTGGCTCTTATCAGTGGCAGGATGCAGCGAGCTGCAGTAAAAGGTGCCGTGTCACCACTCAGTGATGCTGAAAGATGCCTCTTCCTCTCATGAGGTTGAGCTGCTGTGTGTTTTACCGCCACTATGGACTGCAGAGTGAATTATTATATAGTGACAGGAAACTAACTCTGAATCTGTATATAGTTTATAGTGTATTCTTTACACAGTAATCTAACACCGTAGGTATTAAATTCTCTTTTACATGCTCATGGATTTCAGATTTTTGTTTTGGCTGAGATTTTTTGCTTGTGCAGTGTAAAATGATTTGGGTGTCTGGTTCTTCACATCATCACATATATCACAACGGATGAGACAAGATCATTTTTCAAATCCTGATCTCAAAGGTGTTCTGACTAATCCCACCCTCTCTTGCAGTTTTTATTTTAGTTTTTACTGACTGTGATATTTTCTGCTTCCCCAGAACAAATTATTAATCAAACCACAGCAACACTAAAAATCACTTACTAAGTATGAATGATAAAATACCGTAAACACACTGTGCAGAGCTCCCACTATGCTCCCATGTTAAGAACTGTGGCTTATTTTGCTTTCACAACCTTTTTGCATTACCCCCGCACTCAAACACATTATTTTAGAAATCATTCCCCCTTTTAAATGGCTGACTCTGCTTAAATATACTGATGTTTGGGTAAAATTGACCCCAGTGCTAAAGTCACATTTTATAATGGTCCAGGGAATGTTATGTACAGTCTCAGTCCATGATGTCATAAAATAAACCACAGAGTTTTTGACCAATCATGTTGAAGACTAGAGGATGACATCATACCCCCCATACTGCCTTAGCTAATGTTTGTGATGAACAAATGATTGTTATGAGAAACGTGACTTTAAAAGTTTACTGTAAATTAAATTACAGTTCAAATTGAGACTATAGAAATAAAGCTAGTTTACTAGCATTGTGTTTGCTACCTAGATGGCTAGTTACTAGTACATTTTCAAATTTTCAGCCAATTTTCAAATTGTTCTGTATATTCTGACCATTTTAATGAGATTAAAAGCATATAGGCCATTTTTAAGGCTGTCTTAAGCATAATAAAAATTATTTACTATATTATTTTACACTAATTATTTTTATTTGGGGATTTATTACATTTAACTTGATGACAAATGACTAATCTGACCTGAATCATTGTTCCTTTGATTACCATGTGGTCATGAGCAAGGAAAAGCCCCCTTTTTCATATTTAGCAGCATATTATGATTTTATGCCGCATTAATTTATTTATCTATTTATTATTTATTTAGTCATACTGATATCCGCTGAAATGACGGGACTTTACGCTGCCCAGCAGGAATCAAGCGACTCAGATCAGCAGGAGAGTGATATGAATAGAAAGATATGGACTCCATTGTCTTGCTCACTTACTCACTCACACGCTCACTAGCACTTGACATTGATTTCAACACTGACCTGCATTGGACAGGAAGTCATTTTTTTGCTGCTCCAAAAGAAATACCATATGGGAATTTTCTCTTCCTGTTGCAGGAAACTCGTTCAAGGATGCAGAAGGTGGTGGTGGAGGACTGAGGTTTTGTGTGTGTGTGGTGTGTGTGTGTGTGAGTTGGGCTCTATAGACGGGCTAATTAGTTAGATTAGAAGGGCTAATATGGTCAGTCTGGTGCGCACACACACATTAGCTCTTGTTGGCTGTAAATCTCAGACCTTCATCTCCTCTTGTCAAACTGCTATAAAGTCTGTCTTGGCAGACGCTCATGCAGAGGCCAATAATGCATCATTAGGTCTGCAGACAACATCAGTTGCTCGTGGGGGACTTGGGCAACACTGGTGGTTTAACATTCCACACAAAAACTAGAGTTGCACTTCTGATTTTAGGCATTGAGGGCCCTGCTTTGCATTAGTGTCACTTCCTTCTGCATTAATACTTCACCGCTTTTTAAAACTAATCACTGTGGTATATGTGTGATTTCTGTGAACAGTGACCCTGTATTTGTTTAGTCAAATAACAAAAGTTTGAAATGATCTAAAATCAGTAACTTAATTAAACTGATAAGGCTATTAAACAGTGGTTAAATTCAGGAATAAAGATATCAATGAAATCTATAAGATATGGAATTGTTCAGTGTTTCATACTTCATACTGAGCTGAGGGATTCAAATGGACTGGAATCATGAAGCATTCTACATGAATCTTAAGTTTTATCACATGAAAACTACATGAAATCTTACTACATGGTTTTCATTCATTTTTGTAAGGAACCATAATGGTGGTAGATGGATTGTGCTTCCTGACAGGTTTATAAAAAGCCACATGAGAGTCTTGATCAGTTCTCTCAAAAGATTAGAACGAAAGTGTTTCTGGAGTGTGTTATATTAAAGTCGTGCGTGCCTTCAGACTGATTATAGGGACACCGCTGAATGAAACAAATGAATGGCTTGAATTGAAAATAACTCAGAAAAGTGGAACAGTATGTGTATGGCTGTTACCGCCGTATCGTCCTGTCTGTCCTTGCACATCAACCCCCTCCCCATGCCACCCCCACTTCTTTTGTGATTAGTCATCCTGTAAAAGCCTTGATCTTTATCTTGCCATTAACAGCCAGGTCACCGCTCCAGCCATATCCTGAACTCACACACACAAACATACACACTGGTCTCAGTATCCACTGGTTTTTACACAATACAAACTCACTACAGCAATCAGACATATTGTGTACACAATACAGCCTGTAGTGTCTATTCACCTTTCGGCTTATTCGCGTCTGCAGTGTTTAAAGGTTACTCGCTGCTCACTGCAGGCTCACACAATGAGCCAGTCTTGTCAGTATGGTGAAGATGGCTTTAAGAGGCTCTATTCATGTTTTCACCACAGGGTTAGTCACATGTTCTATGAGAGGTTTTAGAGAGATCTTGAAGGTGTCCTCACGGTTAGGGTTCCTGGGCACACAAAAGAGTTGTTGATGTGTGTGTGTGTGTGTGTGTGTGTGTGTGTATGTGTGTGTGAGAGAGAGAGAGAGAGAGAGAAAGAAAGAGAGAGAGAGAGAAAGAGAAAGAGAGAGTATCTCTCATCAGCAAAAAAGAAAACAAAAAGTTGAAAGGGTTAAACTACAGCATCTAAGCAACTTTCTGAAATTCATCGTTCATGTTTTCTGTAGGGGGGGCACGGTGGCTTAGTGGTTAGCACGTTTGCCTCACACCTCCAGGGTTGGGGGTTCGATTCCTGCCTCCGCCGTGTGTGTGGAGTTTGCATGTTCTCCCTGTGCCTCGGGGGTTTCCTCCGGGTACTCCGGTTTCCTCCCCCGGTCCAAAGACATGCATTGTAGGTTGATTGGCATCTCTAAATTGTCCGTAGAGTGTGTGTGTGTCCCCTGCGATGGGTTGGCACTCCGTCCAGGGTGTATCCTGCCTTGATGCCCAATGATGCCTGAGATAGGCACAGGCTCCCTGTGAACCGAGAATAGTTCGGATAAGCGGTAGACAATGAATGAATGTTTTTTGTAAATGTCTCCATCATTATTTCTACTACTGAAACAGAACAATGTTTAAAGTAATCATTCTGCAAAATATCAAATCCCTGATCTAAGACTTTCTTGTCTTTATTTCTTGTTTGATGTCTGCTTGTTTAGTTTTGCACTCTTTTTTCACTAAAGATTAAAGTATTAGCACCCTGGCTTGTGTTTGCGAGTGTGGGCAGCCATTAAAGAGATAGTTTGCTCTTCTTTACTCTCACTAAACATTAAGAATATTGTACTGCTTGTGTTAGTGTGAAGGGGTACTGCAGGACTAGCTTAAAGACACAGTGGCCTAAAACATATCGACATGACTGAAGAGACGTGTTTGTGGGTTGAGGCAGATGTTTATATGTAAGACAGATGTTTATACTTGTTACGTTTTTTTTTAGTTACATTAGCCTTCATGCTCAAGGGCAAAACTAAGAAGCAATAATCAGGCAACAAACATGTCTGAATTTAGATCAGTTGTGAGGTAAAGTATAAACTCTATGAATTTGAATTTGTTCCTGAACTACTTTTTTATTATGAGGTGTATAAAGAATATAAAGATACTGGATGACACCAAATGAATTTCTGGTGTAGATTGTAATAGAATACATTCATTTTTCATTTCCCAGTTTCCTTTCTGTTTTTTTTAATATATAACGTTTTTAAAAAAAATGATAAAAGAAATCAAGGCAAAGCAATCACAGCATGCTTGTTATCCCATGCCATGTCAAAGGGGCTGTAACTACAGCTGAATCTGGAGAGCTAAAGTGTTCATCCTCAGGAAAAGGACAGGGTGTGTGTTTCATTTGTGTGTGTATGTGTGCGTGTTACCTATCCTGCCCAGCTGCTGAAGTGAATTCCTGACCCTAACTAAAACATTACTGCCAGAAATCACTACACCTTTGAATGGTATAGAGGTGCAATCACATGCCAGAGGGAACAAACACACAGATATGAACATTTGGTCTCATTTAGGGTCTTTGTTCCAGGTCTATTGTGCCTCATTCTTTCGAAAATCTTTTCTATCTCCTAAATTCCTGCCTGCCTCAAGTTTTTTGTTCTTTTCGTAAGATCACTCTTCTAAGCAATGCTCAAACTTTATTTGGTATTAAGTAAGGAACGCATCTCTTTGGTTCTTGTTGTTACAGAAAAAATAATCAATGACATGGTTGTGGGATGCAGTTTGAAGTTCTTGCTACAATCATAGAGTTGATTATTTTCCATTAACATCAGGCACATCATTTTTCTTCCTCTTATACTACAGCAATTTACCAGCCATTACATTTATCTATCTATCTATCTATCTATCTATCTATCTATCTATCTATCTATCTATCTATCTATCTATCTATCTATCTATCTATCTATCTATCTGTTTGTTTATTTATTTATTTGTTTGTTTGTTTGTTGGTTAGTTTTTAATAAATGATTTTAATGAATGATCATATTATTAATGAATGATACCTCATAATTTACATTGTTATGACATGAGAAATTGATAAACAATTCTAAACCTCATTTTTTCTCATTTTCATTTTTTAATCAGACCAAAAAAAGCAATTATTACAAAGAAACAAAAAATGTCTGGAAGACTTTCCCATGGTGGACATTGACGTTTACTGCTGTTGCAAAGTGCTGAAACTGGAGATTCTTTCCAAGAAAATGTGTTATGGAAATCTTCATACTATTACATACCTTATTACAATATCCTGTGAATTAGCAGGAGAAACAATAACATATTAAGATGAATGCATTAATGTAAACCTGTGATTTGAATCACAGCTGCTGTTAAAGATCAACGCCAAGTGAATCAACACCTTCTGACCATTCAGCAAAGTAGTTTACTAGACAGTATATACACGTTATAATCTCACAATCTCATGCAGTGTGGAAGGATTTCTGTATTCCTTTGTTGTAACTTCCACATTGCAGCACTCAAAATAAAGTGCCTTGTTTATCAGATGTGCATAGTTTGGGCGAGTATCTGTTCAGAGATAAGCGCTGGTCAGTCTGTAAGGAATGTGTTGTGGCTTCATGCAACAGGACAGTGAAAGCACTGTTTACGTGCATCTCCGCATCCTGCGTCTCCAACAGTGACAACTATCTCTAACAGTAACAACAGTAAACAGGTTCCGAAATAGCAAAATTCACCAATAAGTCATAAACACTTCCCTGTTTTTCTTTTTTTTTGGCCATTGTTCAAGCAACACAATGAAGTTTAGGTCTTCTAACTCAGCCCACTCGGAAAAAGAGAGGATGGAAGTGATTGTAGGGGAAGGAGGGGGGGTTAATGGGTTGAGGGGAGTGAGGGTGGAAGAGGGCTATGGGATTTGGGGATGTAGATGAAAAGCTACTCACACATTGTGTCTGAAATGTGGTGCGTTTTAAGTCACATATGTAGTTTTAAAGGCAAGCTAAGAAATGTGGCAAGCAGACTCTGTAGCTCTGGGGAGACAAAAAAGAGACAGAGGTAATAGGGAAAAAAGATTTTTGTTTAGTTGCAGTTCATTTGTAGATAACTTGGTTTACTTGGCTTTAAAGAGGCACAGTGTATACGCAAGAGCAGTACTTTCTGCCAAGAAATGCATTTTTTTTTGCACGTTTTTGAGTATTTTTAGTTAATGTTACTGAAGCTTGTAAAGCAAGTACACAGAATAGAGCCCATCCTTTAAGTTTTCCCTCCAAAACAGTGACCCACATTTTTTTTCTATTTGAAAGGTTTTTGGGGCTTTATAACAAATTAATTCAATTTAACCTTTGAGGTCATAAAACAGTTTTATTTTTATATGAAATATAGACCATATATCTGGAGTTTTCCCCGTGCTTGGTGGGTTTACTCCGGGTACTCCGGTTTCCTCCCACAGTCCAAAGACATTCTTCTAGGCTGATTGGAGTCTCTAAATTATCCGTAGTGTTTGATCGCGTGAGCGAATGAGTGTGTGTGTGTGCCCTGCAATGGGTTGGCACTCTGTCCAGGGTGTATCTTGCCTTGATGCCCGATGAGGCCTGAGATAGACACAGGCTCCCCGTGACCCGATGATAGAACGGATAAGCGGAACAGACAATGAAACATAGACCATATATCAATTATTAATATAGTCACTGTGTTTCTGGTTCTGTTCTGAAAAGATATAAGATATTCCATTAACTAGTGTTCTCTGGTGTTTTGATGATTGTGGTAGAAAGCTTTTTCAAAAATGTCAATTTTAGGATGAGATCTGATGACTGTGAAGCTCATAACATATGGTTGCGTCATTATCAGACCATCATCAGTAAGTCCTCATGCTCGTGGATGTCACTCTGGTGGTGGCCACTCCTATCAGAATATTAATGTTTCATCACTGGATAAAGGTGATACAATTACACTGTATTCATCTGCACTGATCCTTCAAATGACAAATGGAGCCAAATCATGTTAGCAAACATAAATGCCCCTCACAGTATAACAGAGGCACAAATCCTCCACTGTGTCAGCCTGAGAGAAGTTTTGAGAAGTTTTTGATCTGCACGAGCTCACTTCTGCTCTACTAACCGTCATGCTCTATTTCATTGCAGATACTATAGGGTTGCACTGTCTCTGTGATTTAGTCATGAACGCAGTCCAATCTGTAGACAAGAGGGAAAGGGTACAGACTAACACACAAGAGAGAGAGAGAGAGAGAGAGAGAGAGAGAGAGAGAGAGAGAGAGAATGCAAGTGACTGATTTCTAGAGCGCCTCACAAATGGAGTTAATTAAAGGCAGGATTTGTGTGAAAAGGATCCTCCATTTGTTTAGGAGATAAAGCCTAATGGCATAGATAGACCTCTGCACTCTGAACACACACACACACACACACACACACACACACACACACACACACACACACACACACACACACACACACACACACACACACACAGAGCTCCTTAACACATATGATTCATACACGGAAACTAAGAATAATAAAGCCAGGCTATCAGAGTCTTTATGGTATTAGACTCTCTCAGTGTTATCAGGATTTATTGGCCTTTTTGAATATAGTTTAAGTAAAACCGACTGGCTAGCTCCTCTCCATCACATTCTTCATGGGAATGAAGCTTAAGCATAACTAAAACTAATAACTTATATCTATCAGTACTGCTTCAGTCAACCAAGATATATGGTGCTATTTTATTTCCCAAATCCAAATGCACAGCAGTGTAAGTCTTCTGCCTTCACACAGATTTCATTTACTCTTGTACAAACTTAAATATTCACACAACATTTTCCATCTGTTACACCAGTTTGCTTGACTTACACACACCATTATTATTTCATTTCTCTCGCTCACATTTTCTTAAAACTAAGAAAGAGAAGCATTTCCCAAACAAACACTATATTGCTTGTGACACTGGGCAGTTAACCCTTACTGATATGAATGAAAATGGTCAATATTTCTGGATTGCAATGTATGCACTTGCTTTTCATATTTATAAACACTATTTGGTTATGTACACCATCTAAATGTTAAAGTTTCTGAGTTGTTTGATATCCTGAATGTGATATCTGAAGATATTAGTAATAAAAGTTACTGTAATGTCATATTGCATGAACACAAACGTTCTAATGACATATTTTACTTGCAAACATGCATGTGTGAAAGATAGTGTTCAAATGTGATTGTATTAATAACAGATAAGGATACTATGGCTTGATAGTCCTTTCTGGATTGTCCTTTCTCTATGCATTCAAATCTAGTCTTCTTTATTTTACTGTTGTGTAGCGGGCTTCAACAGATGACAGTCTTTTCTACCATTGTTTCTATAAGATATAACAACAAATAATTGACAGACAGAGACCTGCCTCCTTTAGAATGAACTGCCTGATTGATCACTACAGATGAGCCACTTTGTAATGCGAAGTTGCTGATTACAGAACCTAGGCTGGCCACAAGGCCTTTTTTCTCAAAGCACATATTTTCATGATTGCTGTAATGATGTCATGATGCCAAGATGGTGTAGTCAAATTGTTAAGCTCGTGTTTCCCATAGTAATGAGAATGTAGGAAAGTAGCAACTCTCTCGCTGATTAAAGCTGTAATCGATTCTGATTTTCCGATTCTTATTGCTTTTTGCAGTGCACATCTACACACATGAACAAAAAAACAAAACAAACAAAAAATCTTAACATGAAATTGTATTTATCCAATTTATCCAAAGCAGCTTGGCCAATGTTGGAATTTAAACTTACAACCTTCTGATGAATTCCCAAGGCCTTAAACTCAAACAGCAATGTAAAATGACAGGAATCTGGTTATCTGCTGGATACGCAAATCTACACCGCAAAGTTAATATATGAAAGAAATCACGATAATGGTATCCTTAGGGTACCAGAGTTTTGTCATTTAAAGTAATACTGTACATTTTACCAGTACAGACAGGCTATGCTGGAATTATTTGGCAGTTAAATCATTAAATAGTTTTAAAACTTTAACTGGAGTTAAATTCTTGCTTGTGATTATCACTAATTAAGCTTAGATGAGATAATCCTTCTTTAACTAAAACACATCCCACATTTCTGTGTAAATTTGAGATTAGCATTTCACCAGTTACCTTTGTGTGTAGTGCTAGTTATCTGGGTTTGAGATAGCATCAGTGCTCATAGTGGATAAAAGTTTAGAGCAGGGTCTTGTTACAGTTCTCAGGAATCCCTCAAGGTTCTACTTTGGGTGCTACTCTGATTACCGATGACAGGAGCCACAGACGGCTGTTCTTAATGCATTTGTTTAGACAGGGACAAAAAAGAGAAAAGGCATGAAGTGCTGCAGGCAGAGAACAAGAGAAATGGGATCATATTACTTTAAATTCACACTGCAAGGCACATTTTTTCCTTAAGGGGTGGAGTTTTTACTCTGACTTCATTTGATTGGCTCACTGTATCCCCCCCGCAAATTAACCTACTATCCTCTGAGTTCCTCACTTCCACACTGAGAAAAGTTGTGAGGCATGGAATCAGGATCTGTGTGTGAGTGAGTAATACATTTGGATAGTGCTGCTTGATAGAGAGAAGCTGTTAGATTGTAATCTAATGGATTGTATTGTATGTAGATATTGACAGAACACTTCAACAATATATTTCTTTTAGCAATTGTTCATTTCTTTTAAATAATAATGCTGGAAATAGAAAGGAACTTTGTGTATAATTTTTTTTTAGCTATGATATGATTTGAACTCATAGTTCAACTCAGAATTTATAGTGATATCACACTTGCTGTTCATAATGAAAAGAATTGCTCATTTATTTTAAATTGTATGTAATGTCTAACTTATTTTAGAGTTAATGCAATCATTTATTTTTCTATGTCTTTGTAAAGAGATTAAAGTAGCTTGAGACCTAGGGAACTAGACAGACAGTTCAAGATAGAGAATATTTGTAAAAGTGTAATATAAAAAGTTTTATAGGCCTTATTACAATCATTTTATTTATTTATTTAATTTCTTTTGTGTATTGGAATGGTTATCTAAGTACTAGCAATTACTAAACTCTCACACAGCCATGCTTCAGTTCTGGCTTCTGTTTGTGGCCAGTTTTAATTTCTGCGAGGGTCAGTATCTCGACAATGCTCCCATCATTATCCAGTATAATGTCTGGGAAGAACAACCAGCAGGCACAAGGGTGGGTCGCCTGTTGGACAACCTACGTCAGAAAGGAGAGACCGGATCACTGGAGGACTTCCGGATTGTGGAGCATGGTCAGGCCCTACCATTCACTGTGGCCAAAAGAGATGGGATGGTGTCAACACTAGGCCAGCTGGACCGGGAGGAATTGTGTCGTGGTGCTGACCAGTGTGAACTGGCCTTTAGTGTTCTCTATAGGAAAAGTGGAGCAGTACGCTTCCTGCGTGTTAGAGTGGAGGTGATGGACATGAATGACCACAGTCCTGTCTTCCCTAACAAAGTGCAGGAGGTGGAGATCTCAGAAACTGTGGGTCTGAGGATGCGTATTCCACTGGACCGTGCTGAGGATCCAGATGCAGGTTTCAATGGCCTGCAGACCTATTCTCTTTCTCCAAGTCATCACTTTGCTCTGGATGTACGTCCCTCTGGAGGTGCCAAACAGCCAGAATTGGTGGTTATTAAAGAACTGGACCGGGAGATGGAATCATCATTTGAATTAACATTGTTTGCTTGGGACAAAGGGAATCCACCCAAATCTGGCAGCACCAAAGTAAATGTCATAGTCTTGGACTCCAATGACAACAGTCCCATGTTTGAAGAGAATGCTCCAATAGTTGACCTTCCTGAAGATGTGGTACGAGGCACAGTAGTTTTCAACCTTCATGCTACAGATCCTGACCAGGGTGCTAATGGAGAGGTCGTGTACTCACTCAGTAAACATGCCCCTTTAGATGTAGAGAGACTTTTTAGTGTTGATCCTCAAACAGGTGCTGTAGTTTTAAAAGGTCTTTTAGACTTTGAGGAAAAGAGATTATATGAGGTAGACATACAGGCAAAGGATCGTGGCCACAATGCTATCCCATCCCACTGCAAAATGCAAGTAAGAGTTCAAGATGTCAATGACAACGCACCTCGGATACACATTACATGGACTCCTCCAGATTCTCCTGTGGCAACTGTGTTGGAAGGGGAAACAAATGAGACCTTTCTGGCTCTTGTGATGGTGTCTGATGCTGATTCAGGTCCAAATGGGGAAGTACAAGTTCAGATTCAGCAAGGATCAGGCCCATTCCGTCTCAAGCAAATCCATGGAGACAACTACATAATTGTTACCAATGGAAGCTTAGATCGGGAGCGACAAATGAAGTATAATATTACTCTTCTTGCTCGGGACAGTGGTGTTCCTTATCTGTCTTGTGTAAGACATCTGACTGTCAATGTTTTGGATGAAAATGACAATGCGCCAGTATTTTCCAAAACTCTCTACACTGGTGTTTTCAATGAGAATAATGCACCTGGATTTCATATCTTGACTGTGGAAGCACATGATGTTGACTTGGACCTTAGTGGACGAGTGTCATACTCAATTAGGGAGTCAAATGAACTCGGGACACCAACTGCTTTCTTCTCAGTCCACCCAACCAGTGGGGCTATTATTGCTCAGCAGTCATTAGACTATGAGGAATCACCGACATACTCCTTTACTGTGGAAGCAGTAGATCATGGCTACCCTCCAATGACCAGCAGTGCTACTGTGCTTATTATGATTGAGGATGTCAATGACAACTATCCCATCATCAGGGAACCGCTTCCCAAAAAAGGTATCGCAGTAGTGAGTGTTCCAGTTAATGCAGAGAAAGGAGAGATTGTGACGGAACTTAAGGACAAAGTTCATGAAACTATAAATCCACTGAGCAATCATTCTTCCCAATTTAGACTTGAAGGCTTTTTGGCAACAACCATATTAGCAAGTGACTCTGACTCTGGTCTCAATGGAAAACTCCAATTTAAAATAATAGCAGGGAATCCCTCCAGGCTGTTCTGGTTAGACGAAACCACAGGTCACTTATATGTGAACACTACCAATGCTACAGAATTGATTGGCAAAACTTTTAAAGTGGTCATTGCAGTGTCAGACATGGGAACAACCCCACTTGTCACACAGACAACACTAGAGGTAACATTCATCAATCTTCGTGACCATCTTAAGAACTCTGCTCCTGGACAGCAGGCTAGCAGCTTCACAATGCTTTTAGCTGTCTGCATTGGGGGATCCTGCTTGCTTTTGCTCTTAGCTGTTGCTTTGGTAACCACATTCTGTCGCCCAGAAAAACGAGACACTCATGCTTACAACTGCAGACAAGCTGAATCTACCTACACTAGTCACCCTCGCAGACCACAGAAACACATTCAAAAAACAGACATACAGCTAGTTCCTGTCCTAAGGAGTAGAAAAGGTGACACACCTGAAGAAGAGTCCCAGCCACTTTCATTTAGCTCTCCTCTTCCAGAAGAACCTCACCCAGAAAACCAGCTGAGTCTGTCACCAACACTTGCTCACCTAGTACAAAGCCAAGCTTTTGCCGAAAATAATACCCTGCCATTCCCACAGAGCAAGACACTCAGGAAACCTGGGAACATAGAATGCCCACATACCCCTACAACACCCTACCAAACCCTGCGCAAGGCACGAAACCCTTCCTCCTCCTCATCCTTGCACTCACAGTCCAACACTCTGAGACGCCATAAGAAGCCTGAAGAAGTAAATACATCGACTAACTCCCAAGCTGTGGCCTCTGCTCCTTTCACACAGACCACATTGAGGAGGACAAAAAACTCAGAAAGAAATGGAAGGCCTGCGGAACAAGACCACAGACAAATACTAAGAAATTTGGTGCGACTGTCCATGGCTGCTCTTGGAGAAAACTCACTTGAGCTATCTTCGGCTTCACCT
The DNA here is from genome assembly GCA_033459395.1 of Hemibagrus guttatus. Lineage (NCBI taxonomy): Eukaryota > Metazoa > Chordata > Actinopteri > Siluriformes > Bagridae > Hemibagrus > Hemibagrus guttatus. The sequence continues at coordinate 8,445,323 of JAUCMX010000009.1, read as the reverse complement.
GAGGTGCAGGTAAGAGAGTGATGTAGTATAACATATATAGAAGTTAAAAGAAAACTTTTAGGTATTGATTTCATTTTTAGTTTAACGAGTTTCATGTATATTAAAGTTATGAGAGTCACTCATAACTGTGTTTTGTCACAGAAATAAGCTGTTTGAGTGAATGAGGGGTATCTATTGGTGGCCTGAGGGGACAGCTGACAGATGATATTGGTGTTACAGCATTGGGTTTATTCAAGCAGGTCTCAGACACTGTAACCCACACCCTTGTGCCTTAGGAGAAATTTAACAACCCTCAATATCACATGACAAACTTTTGAAATAAAAAACAGATGAACTCAAGGTCTGTCTGCTGAGCAGGAAAATGTACTTAATCTAAAACCAGATACTGTATACCATCCTAATAAAATATAATACAGTCCGGCCTTTGATGTACAAAACACAGGTTTTCAGGCAATTGGTAAAACTTGATACTTATAAACGTGTATCTGTGAAAAAAAAAACCTGGAACGTTGTTTTGTAAATGCTGTGTTGGTGAAAATTGCATTCTCTGGGAAAATTGCATTCTCTTTCATCCAAATCCTTCTCATACATGTAACAGAACACAAGAGCTGGACATGAGTTTGAGCTCCTCAAAGCAAGATCCCCCACCCCTCTATCTTTCCTTCTCTATCCACTCTCCTTCACCTACTTAGTCTAGTTGGCAGTTTGACTTAAGGAGAGACATGAGGAAATGGAGCTAAAACTTGCAGGGTCTGTGACCCTGTGGTAGAGACTGGGTTCCTAAGGTGTATCCTGTCAGGATACAGCTTGAAGAAGAATAGGCCCTGCGTAGGAACAGTTTCCTGTCTCATTTACCCAGCCTCAATGCTCTCTGCCCTCCATCTGACTTTTTTTCTTACTCAATAACCTTCTTTCCTTCCCTCTTCTTCATCTCGGGCTACATCCACCCTCTAACAATGAAGTATTAATCAGGTTTACTGAAATGTAAATTGTAAACATGTAAACATATTGCACATTACATTCTATTACCTCTTTTTCTTTCTTATTATTCCTATTCATACTTTTTCTTTAAACTTTACTGCGAGTTGTGTACTGTGTATAACTGTGTGTATGACAAATAACAATCTTGAACCTTGAACGTTGAAATGTCATGAAACTGCATAATATGTTAATATTTCAGGTTAGTAGTACTTTATACACTAATATGTGTCTTTTAATAAATATAAATGTCAATTCAGAAAGCATCAAAATTAACCACACTATATTCAAAAGAATAAGATTTAATTCTTTTTACTCCATAGCAGGTCTCTCAGCTGTTGTCTCTGCTGCATCAGGGCCAATTTCAGCCTCGACCAAATTTCCGTGGCAACAAATATTCCCATAGAGGTGGCCGGTAAGCTCTCTCATTTCTCTTTATTATATCATTTTTCTTTAGATTTTAATATTTGTAGTTGAAAATAGAAACATGCATCTTAAAAAGCATAGCACAGACATTTTATTTTATTGTGAAGCATGGAACTGGGGAACAAAAGAGCAGGTAGTTGACTCATAAAGAAGGTTCCACACAGTGAATTCCAGAAAATGGTGTCTCATAGCCCTCAATAGCCACCTTGGCACCAGGGTGATACAAGATGCATGCTTAAGCAGGACACAGTGCTCATCTCACTTATATGACTAACACATTAGCGTCAGCAAAAGATACAATCACTTCACCATTCATTCTACAGCCATTTTGTGGCTTTTATTTGGCTCCATTACAGTTAATCTAATAAATGTTATCTCAAAAAGGAAACTCGGCAGGCAGGACTTGACTAGACCAAAGACCACACCGTCATTACCAGAGCTTACACTGGTACATTCAGTTTAGCGGAAGAACGAGAAAGGTACTTTTGACACATTATTTAAGATTCAGGTACAAATGATCACATCTCGTTGTGTGGATCATCTTTACATTAGCTTTACATTTAAGATGTTAGTATAAAAATATGATAGCTTCATTTTAACCTACAGGAACCTTCTCCTTTGACTGTACTGTCTGACCTTTAGAGCTTTGTTCTGTGTTGTTTCTCAGATATTGACAGTCTTTTAAACCACTGTGCTTCTCTACTGTACCTTTTAACAAAGATTTCATACTATCACTGTGAAATAATAATTTGATCTATAATAAAACTACATTAATTTATGACTTCCCTGAGTGTCATATATTAGCATACACATACCCTTTTACACATAGGTTTTGTTCAGGGGTCCATTTGTAAAATATTTCAGAAGATAATGCATTTAAGGGAGAAAGGGGTTTGGGGTACTTACTTGTGGCTAGCATTGTGCTTGAAATGCATTTAAAAACAATTTCACACGGAGAAGAAAACTAAAGTTATCTTATCTTGTCTTATGTAGCAGGTGTAGAATGACAGCTAGCCAGCATACTAACATAATATCTTGATTAATACAATATACAGAGATGTGTTTAAATATTAAGATATTTCATTGAGATTACAAATGCAAATTATTATTTTTATAAACACCTGCCATCTTCCACTGGATAAAATACCTTTTATTGTACATCTGCAATAAGATTTAACAAATTTGTTCTGCTTTAAGATAGAGAGTGAGAGAGAGAGAGAGAGAGAGAGAGAGAGAGGAGAGAGAGAGAGAGAGAGAGAGAGAGAGAGAGAGAGAGAGCAATGTATACATTTACAATGCTTGAAACATTTTTTTTTAAAAAACAGTTAAAATTTTATGTTTTTGTAAAATGTAGGTTGAAAATTTTAAGGTAATGAAAAGTCACATTCAAAAATTAAGATGTCAGAAATTTGGGTTAAAAAATAAAAAAACAAAAAGCCAGGCTCTAATCAAACTCGATTGTAAGCCTAACGAAAAACCTAAGGAAATGAAAACTTCATTTTTTCAACTTCAAAATTTATCATTTAAAGCAAAAATAAATCCTAGCCCCAAATCACAGTGTTACTCACCCTCACCTGCAATCATTCTGCACTATGACCCCTGAGCAACATTAATGAATGTGTCATAAGATTACTGAAGCCTTTGTTTATCTCTCTCCTCTTTTGCTGGACTCAAGATCTGGAGTACAGGATGCTGATTGGCTGAGTACTAAAGACAGCGGGCATGGGGAAAGTGAACCTGGAGATGTGGACTGGGAGGCAGGCAGAGACTCCCCAGTTGACCCATTGTTGGAGGAGGACTTAACCAACCTGCTCAGCAACCATGGTTAGTGAGTCTTTAATGATTTACACTGACAGTTATGATAACATGTTAGATTTTGGGGCCAGTTACATTTTTTCATGGCATGCTAAATAAATATGAGGGTTAGGTTCACTCTAAACCATGGATTTCCTGAATTCCTAATTTCTGCCATATGCTATTCATTTAGTATGGTGTGCAATTACACAACTTTAGAACTACACAAAGTTCAAACTTACACTATTACTCCACATACAAGTGAAACATGTCAAGACAATAACAGCATCAGCCAAAATAGAGATATTGGCATGACATTTCATTTATACAACACTAGCCTTTAAGGGAATTAAATTTCACACTGTTTTTCTTCATCAGCTGTAGGTTCTCAATCAGTGCTCAGAATATTTATTTATTTTTTTCTCCCTGTTTCAACAAGCCTGCTAAGCTAATTATCATTGTGCCATGAATTGACCCAGATATACTGGCAGGGAAATCAGATAGTAGAGGTCCTCCAGGGCTTGAATCAAGATCTACTGGCCTTAAAAGCTTTGAGGTTACTTATCCTACAGTTATACTTCAACCAGAACCCTGTAATTCTCCAACCTGACAGCATAGTTTCTTAGACGATTCATTCCCAAAGGCACTATAACTAAACTGAAAACCGAAACCAGCTCACTTTCAGCTTAGTTTTTTCAAATGTCAGGTTGACCCTGATGAAACAAAACACTCATCTGGTTTGAAGTGCACATTATCATGTATAGAAATGTCACTATGGATTAATTTAAGAATCTATAACCAGCTCACAATGTCAACAAACATCCCAAGCAGGAAACATAATATTACATTATTTAAGGGAATACTTAGACACCCACATAAATATTTCTCATTTTACATTTAACTGTACTTTCTGTAGGTTCTGTAAATGCTTGACTGAATATTGAAAAGAAGTACCTTTTAAAACAGAAAGTATATGCAGCTCTCTTCGTCTCTTTACTTCTAACTTTTCAAAAATGGAGCAAATCTAAACTGAGGTTATGTTAGTATCTTAAAGACATTATGGATGTCTATAGAATGGCATATGTACAGTAAATATTCACTTAAAACACTTTGATACCATTACTGTGATAATAAATATATTTCTGGGGGTATTGTATATACATTTATAATGTAAGCACTATTGTAAGACCTGTTTGTTTTCGGCCTTTTGCATAGAGTGTTACTAAATGCTGGCATGGGCTTCCTTCCATGTATTGTTCTGAATTTTGTCGCCTTCTGACTATACTACTGCCTCAGTTCCTTCATATCAAAGACTCATGGCTTGATTTTTTCACTTGCCAGATTTTAAATGCTTTTAGGTCCTTATCCTTAGGTTGAAGCTTTTTGAAAAGTGTCTGATGGTTTTAGGTACTGTAATCTCAGAAAGGTGTGTATGTATGTGTGTATTTGTATAGCAGAGTTGAGTCAGTCTTCCTCAAGGGTATCATCTGCTGACAGGGTTTACTCATGATGATTAACAGTGACAGTGACTCTCGTCTTTAAAGCATGTTTAGTGTAGAGCGCTCAAAAGTCATAGTTTCTTTGCCCTAAGGCTATTCTTATTCTTACAGTTCTAATTACACACTTAGACACAATGGAATGAGGAGCAAAAGGACATTGTGTGTGTGTGTGTGTGACACAGTATGTATCTCTCTATCTATCTATCTATCTATCTATCTATCTATCTATCTATCTATCTATCTATCTATCTATCTATCTATCTATCTATAAATATATATAAATGTGCGTGTATGAGAACACAAGTATCTGTTTTCACATTGGTGTCTTTATCTCCCCTCAAGGTCTTCATTCCTCACTCTCTATCTCACTAAAAAGGTGACCTGGGTGATCTGATTGTATACTATTTTACATTTTTTGAGATGTCCCAGGTTTACAGGACATTGATATGCCATGCGTGGTGTGATATAAACATTGAAGTTTTCTGTAAGGAGATGTTTAGTCTCTAGTGTCAGAAACGTAGCTGTTTCAGTATAAGAAATCTTAAGGATGGAGTATTTTGCAGCTTCCCTGTAGCATTATATACAATGTTTTAGAACACCTGCATCAAAAACAACCGAATCTGTTTTTAGTAAAAATCCATTTGAATATGTTATCAAATCAAACACTGCCATTGTGAAAGTTCATAACGATTAGCCAGTTTAATCTGTTGTCTAGCCAGCTATGTAACTAGCTAGGTTGTTAATGCATGATAATTGCACCACCTGCTTATAAGATCATAAGTCAAGTGTGATAAGTATGAAGTGTGTCATTATTAATGTTGTCGTGCCCAAGAAAAATCTATGTGCACAAGCCACTGCTGCTTGTTGGTAAGTTAACATGTGAGTTTCATTGTAAGCAGGACCTGGAACTGGAAGCCTCCTGGTGTGGTGGCTGTTTGGCTGCGGTCAGGCTTTGTAGGCTTTGTCTGGTTTTAATCAGAGTGTAATTGGGTTTTGAGAGATTAATGAGATCCCCACAGTTTTACCCTGTAATTATTTGTAACAAGCAAAGAAAGAGAGATTGAGAGAATATTAGATGATTGTTTATAAGAAGGATAAGAAGGACAGATGAGGGTTTAGGGAACATGCTGCAGAGTTTGAGTCTGTGTATGTGTGTGCGTTATTAAGTGAGTAAGAACAAAGCAGAAGAAGTGAGCTGGTTTGCCTCGGCTGATGTGAGTGAGTGTGTGTGGTTAGAGGTTGTGAGTGTGTGCACTGATGTGGTCCATGTGGGTTTGTTTGATCATGGCCTACCATGTCTGAGCAGTTATACACACAAACACACCATGCCACCAGCAGCAGCTCTTTTGTTAAGTCAAATGTGTTTCCTTTGTTTCCTTTGATCCATATATATATATATATATATATAAAATATATATATATATATATATCTCAAATATATCAAATGTGTTTCCTTTGTTTCCTAACGTGCTTTAATATGTATATATATATACATATAGTGCATATATATAGCATATATATATATATATATATACATATATACAGTATATATATATATATACTGACGTGAAAGCTGGTTGTTTGCGAAAGCAGCTGGATGCTTTGCTGATTGGCGTTTGATGATTCACGTGTGGTTGTGGACCACAGGAACCTCACTCTTCCTCCTATTCAAAAATGCATGACAACAGCGAAACTTAAAATAAACAGGCTCTGGCAAGCTTAAAGAAATTTAGCTTGCTTCATTCTTGTAAGGTGAAGCACGTACAGGATGTTGTTGGATTACTTGTTGATGCACTTTGGAATGATATGAACAGGAAACACACACAGAGGTATTTGAGGCTGTTTAGCTTATACATTCTCAAATTTGCCTGTGAGTATGTGTGTGCGTGTGTGTGTGTGTGTGTGTGAGAGAGAGAGAGAGAGAGAGAGAGAGAGAGAGAGAGAGAAAATGTTGGAAAAAAGCTGGTAGTGATTATTTTAGCTAGGTTTTTAAGGTTGTAGGTGTCCTAAGGCCATGGTCCTCATTAGTCCAACAGATAGGAAACAGGCTAGCAAAATCCAGCTGCCTTTTCCGAGGCCAAGGTCAAAACACAGCTTGCTGAAAGTAACCTGAGACACTTTTTTCATTTGTTTATTACAATAATTTACTGACCAATTAGAGCTCAGTTGGCCAACATGAGAACCTGCAGTCTCTGCCTTGCCAGCAGTTTCATGCATCTTCTGACATATAAGGAGAAAATATCGATATTTTAAAGGAGGCACAGGAAAGTGGTATTTTATTGCATCTTTTTTTGTGGGATAAGTAATGAACCTCTCTCAGAACTGATACACTTAAGAAGGGAATTAGTGGCTAACTAAATAGAGACAAATGCCACATATCTTCACCATTTCCTCCCATCCTGTTATTCCTTCATGTTTACTCATTTGGGCTTTGAAAGAGGAAGAGCATGAATACTGTATCCATTGTATATGCTGCTTTAAAAAGGCTTTGAGTGGAAGTGGACTCATCCCACAACAGTTTCCACACTCAAGAAAATAATGATACCATTTAAACCTCAAAAATGAATGGTAAACCGCAGAAAAACATGTCTGACATGTAAAAAGTCTAAACCATGTTTCTCTCTCTTCTCCAGATGATGTGTTCTTGGACACCCCTGATCCAGCGTGGATGGCTCGGCTGTCCCTTCCTCTGACCAGCGATTATCATGACAACCTTTATGTACCTGATGGGCTACCACCCTCAGAAGAACAGAGCTCCACTTTAGGTGGCCCAAATGACTCTGCTTCCTTCTCCACCTTCGGTAAAGCTTCAGAGAAGAGTGTACTTTTAGGAGGTGAAAATCTGCTTTCGGAAGTCAGCACACTGTTTGAAATGCTGATGACACAGAAGGCTGATGCTCAGCCACGGTCAGACATCCTTTACAGACTTTCTGCAGCTTATCGCCGCTCCCTCGGCCTCGATGGCCACCAAGGGCCAAATGAAAAATCTCCTATAATACGTTGTGCCACTCCAAACCGTTACTGAAGTTCAAGTCTCATGTGAACACTCACCTTTGCCTTCCATTATCACTGAATTTTGTTCACTGATGCAGTTCTGTCTCAAACTGGTGTTCGTTTTAAGCAACTTTGTCATATCATCATCAGTCTCTCTGGGAGGTCTGTCTGGTACAGGCCAGCAAAGGCAAAATTCAAAGATCTGTTTCATATTTCCAGGAATAAACTCTATGTACTCTTTTGCAGCAAAGTGAAACTGTGATAAGGAGACAAAGAGGCAGTTTACCCTCTGCTTCAGACTGTAACACAATTTACTCTAAAATGGTGCTTTTCTTACAAAGTAGTTTATGAGACCTATGGCTTTGTATGGGCTTAGAAAAGGAAATGGCTCTTTGTCTTTTTTTGAGACTAAACACCAACAGAACAAATCCTGTCTCTGAGGAGGAATGTGTGAAATTTTCAACCACAATGGATTATAAGCAGCCTTGCTTCCTCTGCCATAGCCATACTCCTGATTATTGTTTCCTGAGTCTCTTTTGTAAATAATCTATTAAACAAAATTTAGTATTTGATTGATTGAAGACCGTAAATAATACTTGTCAGGTAGACTTAATGTCATTATGTTTGGCCTAAATCTGTGATATCTGAGATACAAAAAGGCATGCAGCTGTTATGGCAATGATTCATTGATTTGTATTGACTCAGTAACCCCATTCTACACATTCTATTGTTTCGAAAATAATACAGTAAACTAAAAGAAACTGTCAGAGACACAAAACCTTACACATGATTTGTGTGAGACTTAACTGGGAAAGGTGTTGTAAGTTATTGACCTTGAAACACTAGACATTAATGTAATTTCCACATGCATTATTAGGAATTACATGTGTATATTTCTACATGTGAGCACTTTGTACATAGCTTTTTTGTATACAATACGAATGAAATAAACACTTATGAACATTTCTTAAAAGTCTTTCAAATTTGTTGAAAGCCAAAACAACGACTCCAGTGTTTAATGAAAATATAAATATATAGCACACAGTTCCTAAAGAGAAAAAAAGAACCAAACAGTATTGGTTCGTATCTGTTTTTGTTTGTAACTAGTATTTTGGGGAGAAAACACACACATACAGATGTGGAAAAGGTCACCAATCTTTTAGGCATCACACACACACACAAAAACACACATTCACATATAGGGGTGCTATTCACATTTGAGCAACCAATGTACCTACTCCCTGTATTTAGGAGGAAACCAGAGACCTCAAAGAGAAACACACACACACACACACACACACACACACACACACACACACACACACACTTATTGTGAGGATATCATTTGGGGCTCCAAACAGACAGTAACCTGAGCTCAGGATTAAGCCAGGAACAGTGGAGCTGTGAAGTGACAACGTGACCCACCACACCACTGTGCACATTTATTTTTATATTTGCTCATGGATGAATGTCTATGTGACATTATATCTGATTTTTTCCATGTCTTTAACCTGTTGGATAGTATAGTCCTTGCAATGGTGTACTCTGATACAACCTGTGCTCCAGCTTCACTATGTCTGCAAATGTGGTGATGCCTGTAATTGAGTGACTGTGGTTATGCTCATACTGCTTATTTACATTTACATTTCTGGGATTTGACAGACGCCCTTATCCAGAATGACTTACATTTTACCTCATTTTATACAACTGAGCAATTGAGGGTTAAGGTCCTTGCTCAGTGGCCCAGCAGCAGCAGCAGCTTGGTGGACTTGGGATTAGAACTCACAACCTTCTAATCAGTAGTTCAATACCTTAACCACTAAGCTACCACATCCCTATTATTTGGTAATGTGCTGGCTTTCTACACTTTTCACGTTAATCCTGCTCTACATAGAAGTGTAAACACATTACCCCTATTCTTGCTTCACTTCACTGGCTACCGGTGTGCTATAGAATTGAACTCTCCTACTATTTTACAAATCTCTCCACACTCCCCCTAGAACTCTCAGGTCATGTGGTATGTTGTTCTTAAAGGTGCTATTTAAATAAATTTGTCACTGAAGCATTTTTAGCACTCTGGGTTTGCATATTGGCACCAACATGGCCAAGTTCTGTTCTGTGTAACTCTACTTTCATCTGCTGATGTGGTTTTTGAAATCCAGACTTTTGGGAATATTGTGATAGTTTCTTTCACAAACAAGAAGTTGTGACTCTTTTTGAGTGAACAAATTGGTATTGTTACTGCCAAGTGCTGTGTGTGCTGTGTCTGATAAATTTGTATTTCTGCCAACTCCTTTTCTCTGCTTTCCAACTTACTCCTCCTTTTCCTGGGGTCTGAATAGCTGAACCTCCTGCCTGTTTCTTTTCCTAACACAACAATGCAGCAGAGGAGCATACCTGTGTCTGAAGCTGTGTCTTCTATTTACTTCACTTGCTACTGCCACCACACAGCATCAGAGTATTCACATATCCTACAAACTTCTCACATTGCTGCAGTTAGGGCTCTTTAAGTGCTTGCTGGAGATGCTCTGGATCCTAACAATTCAAACTTTAATCACTGTCTATCATCCAGCTCAATCAGTGGCTGGGCAGAACAAATAGCTTCACATCCTGTATTGAAATATAAGGGTTTAAACAGGTGTGTGTTAATAATTGAAAGATTTATAAGTAAAAACGTAGCATGATACGTAGGATTAGATTGCTATAGTTGCTAGCTTTGAATTTGCTTCCTCAAACAGACAAGATTGCAGATTTTGTTGCAAATAGAGAAGACTGGGGTGATGGTCAATTTATTTACTCAGCAAGCAAACACATACACAGAAATTAATATATTAATTTTAATATTTACAATATCAATATAGGGGGGCATGGTGGCTTGGTGGTTAGCACGTTTGCCTCACACTTCCAGGGTTGGGGGCTCGATTCCCGTGTGTGTGTGCGCGTGTGTGTGAGTGAATCCTATCCTATCCTATCCTATCCTATCCGTTGGTATTCCCCACAAAATATAATATTCAATTTATCATCATTAAAAGAATGTAAAAGTTTACAGGTCAGCTAGTTTAGTGAAGAATTACGACATTTTGTTGTAAGCATGTTGCTTCATGCAGTCTGAGTATGAGGTCATAGCCCTATTGTCACATCTGAGACTCAGAAAATGGTATAGGCTCCATGTGCTGGAGTTTTTATCAAAAACTTTACACAAAAACCAAGAGGAAATGTTGACAAACAGGCCATAAACAAGTCAAACTAAAGAAAATCCACAGTGTAAACCTGTTAACACCTGTTTAAATACGTAATATATTCAAATTGACACATTTCAAACTTGACACTGGGCTTCACATCGCTTAATCTTCTATTTCTACATGAAAAATAATTTTCAAACAACTTTCATTTATTTATACTGGAGTTAGTAAACACGTTTAAGTGTCACTGGTGCTCAGTGGGAATACTAACTGCCCTAGTGATTGCCATGGGGTAATATTATCCCTCTTGCTCCTTATATAAAAAAAAAAAGTAATATTAAAAGTAATATTATCCCTCTTGCTCCTTATATCAACCATTTTTCTTTCTTAGACACCCGGCATGTGGCGTTGGGATTCGAACTTGTTATCTTCTGAATTAATTTCTTCGAGCTGATGGATTTTCTTTTGACAAATTTATAATTATAAAAGAGGTTCTCAGTTCAGGCACTGAAGGCATCCTTAACCAAAGATTTAATAGTTAAAATCTAAATTTAAGTAAACTGTGTGAATCAATAAATAAATGATTTTCTGCAGGTGTTGTTCCAGCCACCCTATCTCTTCTGAGATCTGTTGGTCACAAGTATTATCTGATCAAGACAAAAGTGACATGGCCAGAAGCTCAGAATTACTGCAGGGAAACATATGCTGACTTGGCTACAGACGAAAGTGACCTTGACTGGTTAAGACTAAAGAAAGTATTGGCAAGGGAAGGTCTGAGAGACGTCGCCTGAGTCGGCTTGTACAATGATATCGACAGTTGGCTCTGGTCCTTTAATGATGTCCCAGTGAAAAATACTTATCAAGTGTGGAATTATGGACATGCTGATAATAATGATGGGCTTGAATCATGTTGTCTAATGGGCAAGTATGGATTTCTGTGGGATTACCCCTGTAAAAAAGTATATCCATTTATATGCTACAATGGTGAGTTGATTTTTATTTACTTGTTGTCTATTAATGAAAAACTTTATACAACTTGATTAATCTAATATAACAGAAACACAGTGTGTATGCAGTGCACTCCAGAAATACTGGCACCTGTCATGAAAATGAGCAAAATGAATATATAAAAGAATAACACATGTAAAAAGTGATATTTTAGCTTGATATATAGTGATATATAGTTTATCTATATGTAGGGGTGGTATATTTATTTAAACACTTTTTCCAGGCACAAAACGCTTTCCTGAGTGCAGTTTTTTTCCAAGATAGATCTTCTTCTTCTTTTGGCTTTTCCCTTCAGGGGTCGCCACAGCGAATCATCTCTCTCCACCTATCCCTATCTTCTGCATCCTCAACACTTGCACCCACTAGCTTCATATCCTCATTAATTCCATCCATATACCTCCTCTTTGGCCTTCCTCTTTGCCTCCTGCCCGGCAGCTCCATGTCCAACATTCTCCTACCATTATACTCACTCTCCCTCCTCTGAACATGTCCAAACCATCTTAATCTGGCCTCCCTAACTTTGTCCCCCAAACGTCCAACATGAGCTGTCCCTCTAATGTACTCGTTCCTAATCCTGTCCAATCTTGTCACTCCCAAAGAGAACCTCAACATCTTCAGCTCTGCTACCTCTAGCTCTGACTCCTGTCTCTTCCTCAGTGACACTGTCTCTAAACCATACAGCATGGCCGGTCTCACCACTGTCCTGTACACCTTCCCCTTGATTCTCGCTGATATTTTCCTATCACACAGAACTCCCGACACCTTTCTCCACCCATTCCAACCTGCCTGCATTCGCTTCTTTACCTCTTTCCCACACTTTCCATTACTCTGGACTGTTGACCCCAAGTACTTAAACTCCTGCACCTTCTTCATCTCTTCACCCTGTAACCTTACTGTTCCACTTCCCTCCCTTTCATTCACACACATGTACTCAGTCTTACTACGACTGACTTTCATTCCTCTTCTCTCCAGTGCAAACCTCCACCTGCTCCCTGCTCTCACTACAGATCACAATGTCATCTGCAAACATCATTGTCCAAGGAAACTCCTGTCTGACCTCCTCTGACAACTGGTCCATCACTATAGCAAACAGAAAGGGGCTCAGAGCCGATCTCTGATGCAGTCCCACCTCCATTTTGAACTCCTCTGTCTGACCTACAGCACACCTCACCACTGTCCTGCTCCTCTCATACATGTCCTGCACCACTCTGACATACTTCTCTGCTACTCCTGACTTCCTCATACAGTACCACAGCTCTTCTCTTGGCACCCTGTCATACGCTTTCTCCAAGTCTACAAACACACAGTGCAACTCCCTCTGACCATCCCTATACTTCTCCATCAAAATTCTCAGAGCAAAAATTGCATCTGCTGTGCTCTTTCTGGGCATGAAGCCATACTGCTGCTCACAAATTTCCACTACCTTCCTTAACCTAGCTTCCACTACTCTTTCCCATAGCTTCATTGTATGGCTCATCAACTTTATCCCCCTATAGTTGCTGCAACACTGCACGTCACCCTTATTCTTAAAGATCGGCACTAACACACTTCTTCTCCATTCCTCAGGCATCCTCTCACTCTCTAAAACCCTGTTGAACAAACTAGTTAAAAATTCCACTGCTGCCTCTCCTGGCCACTTCCAGACCTCCACCGGGATGTCGTCAGGACCAACTGCCTTTCCACTTTTCATCCTCTTCAAAGCCTTCCTGACTTCATCCTTTCTAATCTTATCTACTTTCTGTTCCACAGAGTTCACCCCTTCTACTCTTTTTTCCCTCTCATTTTCCTCATTCATCAGCTCCTCAAAGTACTCCTTCCATCTCCTCTGTACACTCTCCTCACTTGTGAGCACCCTTCCATCTCTATCCTTAATAACTCTAACTTGCTGCACATCCTTCCCATCTCGATCCCTCTGCCTAGCTAACCTGTACAAGTCCTTCTCTCCATCTCTAGTGTCTAACCTAGTGTACAACTCTTCATATGCCTTCTGCTTGGCCTTAGACACCTCCCTCTTCACTCTGCACTGTAACTCCTTGTATTCCTGTCTATTCTCTTCAGTCCTGTCCATGTCCCACTTCTTCTTGGCTAACCTCTTCCTCTGGATACTGTCCTGAACTTTCTCATTCCACCACCAAGTCTCCTTATCTTCTTTCCTCCTTCCAGATGACACACCCAGCACCTTTCTCCCTGTCTCCCTGATCACTTCTGCTGTAGATTCCCAGTCGTCTGGCAGCACTACCTGACCACCCAGAGCCTGCCTCAACTTCTGTCTAAATTCCTCACAACATTCCTCCTTTTTCAGCTTCCACCACTTGGTTTTCTTCTCTATCTCTATCTTTGACCTCTTCGTCTTACAGACCATCAAAGTCATCCTACACACCACCATCCTATGCTGTCTGGCTACACTTTCTCTCACAACCACTTTACAGTCACTAATCTCTTTCAGATTGCCTCTTCTACATAGGATGTAGTCTACCTGTGTTCTCCTACCTCCACTCTTGTAAGTCACTCTATGCTCCTCCCTCTTCTGAAAATAAGTGTTAACCACAGCCATGTCCATCCTCTTAGCAAAGTCTACTACCATCTGTCCTTCAAGGTTCCTTTTCTTAACTCCAAACTTGCCCATCACCTCCTCATCACCTGTGTTCCCCTCACCAACATGTCCATTAAAATCCGCTCCTATCACCACTCTCTCACCTGTGGGAATACTCTCCATCACCTCATCTAATTCACTCCAGAATCTCTCTTTCTTCTCTAACTCACAACCTACCTGTGGGGCATAACCACTAACAACATTCAACATCACCCCGTCAATCTCTAACTTCAGACTCATCACCCTGTCTGACACTCTCTTCACCTCCAGAACATTCCTCACAAACTCCTCCTTCAGGACCACACCTACCCCATTTCTCTTATTATCCATATCCTGACCAGGATAAAGCAGTTACTGAAAATAAATAAATGAATAAGATTTCTTTCCTTTTTCTGTTTTTCATCATTTCTCCCTTTCTCACATTCAGTACACATGCTCTTAATGTTATTCTTGCTGGCTCTACTGGCTTACCATAACAATGGGTGTCATTTATTCACTTGTTACAGCTGTTCCACAAATTTATGCCTTTAGTAAAAAAGACTACTCTCATAAGGGGTGCCAATAATTCTGGAGTACTGCACTTTTGATTGTCACCAGGGTGCCATCATAAAGGGGACATGTTTTGCACTAATAGTATGTAGATTTTTCATGGAAAGCTTAAAAATAATATAAGGTACATACATGGTGTGGTGTATCTTGTGTGTACCTTATATTACTTTTAATTGCAAGTTGGTTCATGGGGTTCAAATGAGAACTCAGGGTTCAAAAACACATTTGAGAGAGACAGAGGTGTGAATTTGACATGAGCATGTAAAATACAGCTCTGGTCCTTTAGACACAACCTGCTGTGTCAAGCTTTTGTTTATGGCTAATTTTGCAACAACAAATCAGAAGATGTGCATCCCAAAGTGAACTTGTTTTCCATGAAAATACTTCATAAAGCTCTAAAAGCTCTGGTTTTTGGTAGATTTTGTGAAAATTCTTGGGGTAACAACCAAAGCTTGGACAGACGGCTCATGTTTATTTAACTCTTTAATGTTTCATTTTGCTATTTACTATTGTACAACCCCCCACCCCCATTCCCCAATTACATGCTGCTAAAAGTCTATGATAACTTAAATTATTATACATTCATAATTTAGAAAATGGAATCTTAAAACACGTATTCAACACCATATTATATCATATTGATTTTGAATTCTGTGTTTTTTTTTATATTTCACAGCTAATAACAATTATGCTGACAGATTTTCTGGTGTCAGTCTTCCCTTAAGCTGGGTGGGAGCTCAGGCTTACTGCAGAAAGTTTCACACGGATTTGGCTTTTTCAATAACTGCAACAGATTACAACACAATACAGAGCATTGTATTGCATCAGGGTACATCTTGGATTGGTGCATTCAGGGACCAGGGACACATGGAAGTGGTCAGATGGAACAAACACATCGAATCTCCCATGGTTTTCTGGACAGCCTGATATTATGAAAACTGTGCTGTGCTTCAAAATGGAATGTTCAGTGACACAAAATGCGATGCGCTCCACTATTTCATCTGTTTTTTTGGGATTTGGGGGGGTTTTAGAGGAACTTTAGCTAACCATGTGATTGATCTGTTACTCTTTCCGTGTGTGTGTGTGTGGTGGTGGTTTCTGTAGCTCATCCAGTAAGGGGACAGCAAATAATGAGACTGCAAATGAAGTCTGATGGCAGCGTGTCTGATTCTACCATACAGTCGACCATTTTAGGACTTGTGAGTCACATGATGTATCCGAACTGATAAGTGTACTTTTCCAATATATTTCTTCTTAACTAAATAAGCTTTAAAATATTAACACATCATCATTTAAAAATCATTTTAGTCACATACTCTTAGAGTACTGCATGTGTATGGTTTTTAAAAAAGAGTTCAGCATAGATATTTGTAAATGTAGCACCTTTTTACCAAATCATAAAAACACCCATTAACATGGACCACTCATCCAGTCTGACTCATCTTTTTTCAAGTTGAAAAAAGTTTCAAAGCAGCTGCCTTACCTTGCATGTTCTCAGCAGATCCAAATGATCTTCCTAGAGTAATAGTAGTTTCAGACTAATATTTAATATCCCAAAGCACATTGTGTCAGACTGTGGACCTTCTAAAAAAAGATCCCTGAATGATTATTGATTTGTTCATCAATATTATATCATTAATTTAATTATCATTAATGCATTAATAACAGTGTCATGACTTTTTAATAACATTTGTAAATTGTAAAATTGGAATGATTTATTTATATCTGACACGAATATTTACACTGACCAGAATTCACATAAACTCAGATTCACAAATAACAATGATCAACTGTAAAAATCAAATGAAATATTATTTTCTACACCAACAAAATCCAATTTAAAGAAATTTTTAAAATACCCACAAACTGCACTCTCTGTGTGACGTGAGGAGAGGACGTTTTTGTCTGTGTTTCAGACTGTCAGCTAATAAGAGGCTAAGAGGATGCAAGTAAAGCAGTTTTAATGATGAGAAAGCAGACACATCCAAAACATCAGGCAAAGTCAAAACAGGCACAGATCAGGCAATCAGAAAACAGTATACAGATGGCTAAGAAAAACAAAGAAATTAGTAAACATTAAGCAAAGTCATTAGGCAAAGTCAAAACCGATTAGTCAACACAGAATATAAGGCTTTATTATGTCAGTACAGAGTGCTCAGCAGGGATGTTGCACCCGTCATTGTGTTTGAGGACTTTCTATTGAGGAGGATTCTAACATTAGCTCAGGCTTGTGAATGCAATAATAATGGCACTACTGGGACCAGCAGGTGAGCTGCCTACCTGGCCTTGACAGCTGCTGGTTGTGGAAATCAATCCACAGATCACCAGATGCTTGGCTGACGTGGTAACAAGCAGCCTTATGTGCACATCATGGAGTGCCTCGACCAGCAGGAGGAGAGGTTGGGTGCATCTGGTGAAAGTAGGTCCAAGGGTACGTTGAGATGGTTGCCATAGAGTTAATGTGATAATAAGATAATGTGAATAGATAATGTGACAGTCACACTCTAAGGACAGGCATTGGGGGAAGCCTGTGTCATTCCCCTAACATGGCTGAATGAGACTGTACAAAACTATAAGGTGCAACTTATACATTGGACAGGACCAGGAGTGTGGGTAAAAAAGGCGTGGTGGTGTGTACACAAATATCAAAGTTCATAAAAAAAACATAAAAATGCTTGCTGCATTTTCTATCTTGAAGAAATACCTAGATGCCCCTGTTTTTTGAATGACAATTTTAACTGCCTCTTCTTTCATATTTCAGAAAATCGCAATTTAAACATTGCGACCATGTTCAGTAATACATTAGCTATCAGTAGTAATCAGTTATTAGTAGTTAGTGTGCCAATAATGTATACAGAACCACATCTCTCCCTTACTGGTTCTCTCCAACAGGCGCTGAAAAAGACACAAATCAACCATCCACAATGCCATCTAGTGGTTAAAAGGAATAGAACAACTACACGTATTTACTAACTGAACTATTTTTGGTTACATTCTGGACAAAGCGTGTGCCCATCATCACTGAAGATTACAGTTACAAAAGATTACATTAACAACAATACAGTCTAGAATACAGCTGTTTGAACTACCCAAAACATGTATTACTCTCAATATTAAACAAATAGTGGAACAAAAGTACATTATATTCATTATATGCAAAAATCTGATTACTTCAACCCATTAAGTTCTCATTTGTACCTCAACCAAATCAGACCACTGCTACATTTCCATTACCCTCAGAGGAGAAGAGTTTGAAATAGTATAATCATGGAAAATATGGACATGGCCTGATCTTTAACTGACACAATACAGCCTCTTTATGTGTTGTCCATGAAACTAGTTACATTACAAACAACCTAATTTAATGTGTCAGGTTGAAGATATCTGTGTTTTTGGTTCATATTTTCCCCCCAGAGGTTTATGTCAGGAACTGCAATATCCGTTCTGTGTTTTACAGTCCTTAAAGGCAAACCATAAAATATCAGATCAGCTTTCAAATCAGGGTACAATAGTTCACATCAGCATTTTGTCGAAACAACAAGCAGCAAAAGCAGCAAGTTTTATGTCATAGTAGTCAGTCAGGGGAACTGAAACTTCAAACAAGAAATGATATCAGTAACAAAAATATAGAGGAAGGAATACAATACAATATTCTAGGGTTGCTTACAAGGCTTACTTTACAGAATGGAACTTGCTTAGGATATTGAAATAATTTGATTATTGAGCCCAAAGATTCACACCCCTGCTGTTGAGGGGTTTAGTTACTTTTGCCTGTTTGTATTATTAAGTTTTATAAGCCAATTTCAAGAGCCCCTAAACAGCTTGCCTGTTAAAATATCTCCCTGTGATAATGGAAACATTTTACAAAGGTTTTACAAATTTCCAAATGAATTTTATTTGATTAAAAAACATAAGCTTAAAAATCCTGTTCCTATTCTGTAGATCAAGAAGAAGCTAGAGGGACATGGCATGCTGAAGAACACCACAGTGACCTGGAGGGTGTTGTCAAATGGTCAAGTCTTTTACAAGAAAAAAACACCTCTTATTGCTGATCTCTGTTAATTATAATTTAATATATTATATTATATTATATTATATTATATTATATTATATTATATTATATTATATTATATTATATTATATTATATTATGCCCACATTTTAAAGCCACTTCTTTAAAAACACACAATATTCACACAATTTACAATTTACTTAAAGTTCAAATCTACATTTGAACTTTCTTTGCTGTTAATATAATTATTATATATGATCAGGAATGAAAAAGGTAGACAATTATATACATAATTAATGAATGTGAGCAAATGTGATGCTTTGTTTCTATAGATCAGGCTTATTTAATGTTAATTTAATCATGGGAAATATTCTGGCCTCTTGAGGGAATTGAGGGTACGAAAGACTGTGTCTGCTATTTACTTCACTTCCTGGTGCCACCACATAGCGCAGGGGTGTCAAACCTTATCCACAAACGGCCAGTGTGGTTGCAGGTTTTCGTTCCAACTGAACGAAATCCACATCTGAGTCTACTGAAAGCCAAGATCAGTTGATTATACAGGTGGAATCAGGTGTGGCTAAGGTTATGGTTATTATTAACCCTAACCCCAACCCTAACCCTAAATTGGCATGAAAACCTGCACCCACACCAGCCCTTTGTGGATAAAGTTCGGCATCCCTGACATAGCGTTATATACCCTGCAAGTTTCAAACATTGCTATCATTTCTATGCTACAATTAAGGCAAGGCTCTAAGTGCTTGATGGAGATGATTTGGTCAAAAACAATTTAAATACAATTTAAATAATTACTGTCCATCATCAACTCCACCAGGGCCTGGCAGAGCAAACAGCTTTTGATTTATATATTTGATTTTTATATGTAAAGGTTTGGGAAATGTCAACAATTCACAAGTTATGAATTTACATAATTTACAACTGCTACACAGAAACACATACACTGTAGACCATGTGTCTGTAATAAGGACATAATCAACCATGCTGAGAATAATAATAATAAGTCAAACACCAGAATTCTCTTGTTAATTATTTATCTAGGTTATATTTTTTCTTTTTACAATTTCTGTTTTTTCTGTTCTTTTCTTTAAAAAATAATTCATAAAAAAATATTTTTGCTGTTTAAAGGGTTCCCACTGCCAGTTGGTTGATGGTGGCACATTTTTTTTTTCTTGCTTGACATGTAAATTATCACTCAGTTGTATACATAGTTGTAGAGAATATGAATAATTATGGCTTGCTAAGTAAATCTATTTAAATAGTTAATTTGTTTAAGAAAGTAGCCCTGGCCTGGTTATATCTCATAAATCTTTTATTATTTATGATTCTTTAAAGTTTTAGGAACAGTTATGTATGATTATCAGAATTAAAATAAATGCTTCCACCAATTCCTCTGCACTGAGGTTTTTTTTTTTTTTTTTTATCTTTGAGGGGTAGGGACTAAAAGAAAAATCTCTGCCAAAAAAGCTTACTGAATGCTTGATTTTGTAAATGTCAGTGTACGATTCTCGAAGTGAATTGCAAAAGCAGCCGAGGTTTTAATATTGTCATGGTTGGCAAAGTTCCCTGTTGGGCCACTAGGGGGCTTCTAGCAGGGGTTTTGTTTCTCTGTGCCATGTGTGTTTGTGTTGACATTTTAGCCCCGCCTGTTCCCACCTCTGTTCACCTGTCCCTTGTGTTCCTTTGATTATTATCCCTATTTATATTGGTTGTCGTACCTGTGTTTGTGGCTAGTCCTCGTCATTATTGTGAGTCTTTGTTCTGTGTTTGGTTTTCTTCCCCTGTATTCCGGTGCTCTGTTTCACCTGGTACCACCGGTATGTGACAGAAGGACTAGCCACAACTATACAGACCCAGCGGGATAGTCTAGCCAAGCACTCACAGATTTTTTGACTTTTTTTTGTTTGCTGGGGACATCGCTCTGCTTCTGTTCCTGTGGGGGATGTCGCTCCACTTCCTGTTTTCCATGGAGGACGGCGCCTCACTACTCGTCGGCGGAGGATGTTACCGGCTGCACCTGTATCTTTGGGATACTTTTTGTTGTCTCCCCTGGACCTTTTCCTGCCTGGTTTCGGGCTCGGGTGGGAGGATGTATCCCTCCCTCCCTCCCTTCGGGGTTTTTGTTCTGCCCCAGCTGGGCTGAGGCTCTTCTGCTTGGCGTTGGACGTTTCCCGGCTCTTCTGCTCGGCGGTGGACGTCTCCCGGCTCTTCTGCTCGGCGGTGGACGTCGCCCAGCTCTTCTGCTCGGCGTTGGACGTCACCCGGCTCTTCTGCTCGGCGGTGGACGTCGCCCGGCTCTTCTGCTCAGCGGTGGATGCCGCCCAGCTTTTCTGCTCGGCCGTGGACGTCACTCGATGATGGACGTCGCTCGGATCTTATGCTTGCCGGTGGACGTTGCTTGCCGGTGGACGTCGCTCGACGGTGGACGTCGCTCGGCGGTGGACGTCACTCGACGGTGGACGTCGCTCGGCTCTTCTGCTCGGCGGTGGACGTTACTTGGCTCTTCTGCTTGCCGGTGGACGTCGCTCGGCTCTTCTGCTCGGCTGTGGACGTCGCTGGGGACCCTTTGGCCTTGCCACCATATCCTTCGCTCCCCCCACTTGCCTCTCCTTGCTCCTCGCTCCTTCCTGGTTCTCACCGGACCCACAACCCTTCCAGACTTTCAGGAATCGCTCGACGGTGGACGTCGCTCGGCGGTGGACGTCGCTCGGCGGTGGACGTCACTCGGCGGTGGACGTCGCCCGGCTCTTCTGCTCGGCGGTGGATGTCACTCGACGGTGGACGTCACTCGACGGTGGACGTCGCTCGGCTCTTCTGCTCGGCAGTGAATGTTGCTCGGCTCTTCTGCTCAGCGGTGGACGTCGCTCGACGGTGGACGTCGCTCGGCTCTTCTGCTCGGCGGTGGACGTCGCTCGATGGTGGGCGTCACTCGGCTCTTCTGCTCGGCGGTGGACGTCGCTCGACGGTGGACGGCGCTCGGCTCTTTTGCTCGGCAGTGGACGTCACTCGGCTCTTCTGCTCGGCGGTGGACGTCGCTCGGCTCTTCTGCTTGGCGGTGGACGTCGCTCGACGGTGGACGTTTCTCGGCTCTTCTGCTCGGCGATGGACGTCGCTTGGCTCTTCTGCTCAGCTGTGGACGTCGCTTGGGACCCTTTGGCCTTACCGCCGTGTCCTTCGCTCCCCCCACTTGCCTCGCTATGCTCCTCGCTCCCCCCATTTCCTCGCTCCTTCCTGGTTCTCATCGGACCCACAGCCATTCCAGACTTTCGGGAACGGGTACGAGTTGGCGCGCCAGGAGCCGTGCCTTTGGGGGGGTACTGTCATGGTTTGTGTTTTTGGCTAGTCCTCGTCGTTATTGTGAGTCTTTGTTCTGTGTTTGGTTTTCTTCCCCTGTGTTCCTGTGTATGAGTGTTCCTATTTTGAATAAACCCCTGTTTGATGTCTATCCCTGCATATGGGTCTGCTCCGTCTTGCCTGGTACCACTGGTATGTGACAAATATTATTTAATATCAAATTTCTTTTAACCATTTGAGGCCATTCAGATAAAAAAGTTTTGCTACAATGACACAACACAATGATGCAGGGAGGTTTCTCAGCATCCTAAAAAATTTAGGAAGTAAAACCTATGTACATTCTGAAAATACCCACAGAAAAGCCCATAAACTTTATGAAATAAATGCTCGATATGTTAAAAAAAGATGGCGCATTGGTAGACATTTCAACACGTTATTTCAGAATGTCTCTTATAATAGCCAGTGTATAGTTGGTGCTGCAAATACATTGTCTGCAAGAATTATTTCTGACTGACTCTATTCAGAAACATAGCAGACTTTGGGTGATGTCAGGGTGAGCACCTGAGGAAAAACAACCATGAGCAGCCTTCCATGTGCTCTGCATTTCGGATTTGCCAGCTCCTGTTTAAAAAACAAATAAAAAACAAAAACATGTACACATTTGAGAGAGCGAGAGAGAGAGAGGACGTTGTCTTTTAAAAAGATAGTGCTAAAGATTCAAAATACATTGGTACACCATGGTAAAATGTGAGCAAGATATCTTTTATGTTTGTCCAGTTTATCATTTTATTGTATTTTCATCAAGAACAGCAAGTTTCATTTGCATAGTTCCATCCCTGTGTAGTGTGCAGTAGGGTCATCATTGTGGATTTTGCCATCCTAATAGTTCACACTTAATTCTTGAGGCACTTCTTTTTCTTCATGTTTTTCTTTCAGTAAAATTACTGTCATTGTAAACAGCAATGCTGTGATGCAGGCTGTGGGTGCTTGTGAACATTATACACTACAGCCTTGCATGTACTTCTATTTTGGTAACAGAATGATTTGCACTGGTATGAATGAATCTGCAGCACTGTGTTTCTGGTCAGCAGTTTCTTTTTGGTTATGGATGGATGGACCAGAGTTTTTACTGTTTGTTATTTAGACTTTTTTGTAATAATTGCATAATTTAAGAATGCATTTTATACATTTCTGTACTTATTAGTAAACACACTGACTGATGAAATGAATATAGATAGATAGATAGATAGATAGATAGAGTGATAGATAGATAGATAGATAGATAGATAGATAGATAGATAGATAGATAGATAGATAGATAGAGTGATAGATAGATAGATAGATAGATAGATAGATAGATAGATAGATAGATAGAAGTAGATAGAGTGATGGATAGAGTGATAGATGGATAGAGTGATAGATGGATAGAGTGATAGATAGAGTGATAGATGGATAGAGTGATAGATGGATAGAGTGATGGATAGAGTGATAGATAGAGTGATGGAGTTCAATTTAATGTAGCAGGGCAGATATAAAACACAATTGTGACTAAACATATTTACATCATATGTACATTATTCTGTGACAATGACAACTGTCAAGGGGTGGGATATATTAGGCAGCAAGTCAGTTGACAAAGTACAATTTTTGGAAGCAGGAAAAATAGAAAGGTGTCAGATCACACAGTGTATCATGATTTGCTGCGTAAGAGCAATGCTGACCCTTGATCCAGCAAAAAGCCTATAATGGGCACATGGGCTTCAGAACTGGACTCAGGAGCAATGGAAGAAGGTGGCCTGGTTTGATGAATCATGTTTTTTTTCATCATGTGGATCGCTGAGTGTATGTCCGTCACTTACTTGGGGAAGAGATGGCACCAGAATGCTAATATCTTTTATTGTATTTTATGGATTCTTTTGTAAGTGTAAGTGGCACTCAAGTATATGTAGGTGTGTCACTACAGCAGCAGTATATTTATGCACATGAACTTATCTAACAACTGTGTCTACAAATTCCATGATTAAATCTACCTATGTATGTGAATGAAAAGGTGAAGAAGGTACAGGAGTTTAAGTACTTGGAGTCAACAGTCCAGAGTAATGGAGAGTGTGGGAAAGAGGTAAAGAAGCGAGTGCAGGCAGGTTGGAATGGGTGGAGAAAGGTGTCAGGAGTTCTGTGTGATAGGCAAATATCAGCGAGAATCAAGGGGAAGGTGTACAGGACAGTGGTGAAACCAGCGTCACTGAGGAAGAGACAGGAGGCAGAGCTAGAGGTAGCAGAGCTGAAGGTTTTCTTTGGGAGTGACAAGGTTGGACAGGATTAGGAACGAGTACATCAGAGGGACAGCTCATGTTGGACATTTGGGGGAAATGTTCAGAGGAGGGAGAGTGAGTATATTGGTAGGAGAATGTTGGACATGGAGCTGCCAGGCAGGAGGCAAAGAGGAAGGCCAAAGAGGAGGTATATGGATGGAATTAATGAGGATATGAAGCTAGTGGGTGCAAGTGTTGAGGATGCAGAAGATAGGGATAGGTGGAGAGAGATGATTCGCTGTGGCGACCCCTGAAGGGAAAAGCCGAAAGAAGAAGAAGAAGAAGAAATCTACTTATGTAGAAGCAAGTTGTTTAACAAAAAAGGCACAAAATACACAACTAAATGTTTGTAAGGTATATTTAAACAGAGATTGATTACAATTTGAATATAATTTCACAGATTGTTCCACAGTAACAAATATAATATTTTATATATATATATAGTATAATATAAAATATAATATATATATTTTATATATATATTATATTATATTTAACAATAATTTGTTAAATTATAAAACTAAACACGTTGCATGATTTTTGATAGTGGCAGTGATGTGCATCCAATACAACAGTGGATTGACTTTAACTTGTCTTTTTAACCCATGTGCAAAACACTTTGTTTAGCATTTTAAAGAATTTACATTACAATTTGCATTATTTCATCTCTGTGAAGCCCAAGGTCAGGTAATAACGTCACTTTCTTTTCTTTAATAAAGACACTTTATTTTCTATATTTTACTTCTGGCAAAATACAACTAGATTGTAAAAATCACTGTATCTTGCCAGCAGTTTCTTTCCATTGATGAAGTCCATTGAGGAATGGAATAGAGATGAACAAATTATATGCAGTTGTCTCGTTATGTTATTGTCTTGTATGTTGCCAGAAGTACATACATACCTTGTTGTTTGCATGCTATTTTAGTTTTGACAGCATACTAGTCTAGCATATTTCATATGTGATTTTGTGTACTCTGTATTCTAAAAACATTTGAAAAAAAAAAAAGCTAATCTGAACTTAATTTTCAACCAATAGTTGTACATGTTTTTGTTTTGGTAAGGAATAATAAAATCTATTTGTGTGTAATACTCCAGTGACAAGCTGTGTGGAAAAGCAGCAGCCTATGTTTCATAGATCCTCTATTATTATACTGCTTGTATGATTAGCATGGTACAGCGCATCTGGGAAGTATTCACAGCGCTTCATTTTTCCACATTTTGTTATGTTACAGCCTTATTCCAAAATGGATTAAATTAATTATTTTCCACAAAATTCTACAAACAATACCCCATAATGACAACATGAAAGAAGTTTGTTTGAAATCTTTCTAAATTTATTAAAAATAAAAAACTAAAAAAAAAAACAGATTTACATAAGTATTTACAGCCTTTGACATAATCTAGCCATGGGGGTCACAGTCCAGTGACTTCTGTGCCGGTCCCAAGCCCGGATAAATAGAGAGGGTTGCGTCAGGAAGGGCATCCGGCGTAAAACATTGCCAAATTTAACCATGCGAATCGTCAGTACGAATTTCATACCGGATCGGTCGAGGCCCGGGTTAACAACGACCGCCATCGGCGCCGTTGACCTACAGGGCGCCGGTGGAAATTGGGCTACTGTTGATCGAAGAAGTAGAGGAGGGAGGAGAGTGCACAGACAGAGAGAGAAGAGAAAAGGTAAGAGTGTAGGACTGAGAATAGGAACTCTGAATGTTGGTACTATGACAGGGAAAGGTAGAGAGCTGGCTGATATGATGGAGAGAAGGAAGGTGGATATACTGTGTGTACAGGAGACCAGGTGGAAGGGTAGCAAGGCTCGTAGTATAGGAGCAGGATTCAAGCTGTTTTATTATGGTGTGGATAGTAAGAGAAATGGGGTCGGTGTGGTCCTGAAGGAGGAGTTTGTGAGGAATGTTCTGGAGGTGAAGAGAGTGTCAGACAGGGTGATGAGTCTGAAGTTAGAGATTGATGGGGTGATGTTGAATGTTGTTAGTGGTTATGCCCCACAGGTAGGTTGTGAGTTAGAGAAGAAAGAGAGATTCTGGAGTGAATTAGATGAGGTGATGGAGAGTATTCCCACAGGTGAGAGAGTGGTGATAGGAGCGGATTTTAATGGACATGTTGGTGAGGGGAACACAGGTGATGAGGAGGTGATGGGCAAGTTTGGAGTTAAGGAAAGGAACCTTGAAGGACAGATGGTAGTGGACTTTGCTAAGAGGATGGACATGGGTGTGGTTAACACTTATTTTCAGAAGAGGGAGGAGCATAGAGTGACTTACAAGAGTGGAGGTAGGAGAACACAGGTAGACTACATCCTATGTAGAAGAGGCAATCTGAAAGAGATTAGTGACTGTAAAGTGGTTGTGAGAGAAAGTGTAGCCAGACAGCATAGGATGGTGGTGTGTAGGATGACTTTGATGGTCTGTAAGACGAAGAGGTCAAAGATAGAGATAGAGAAGAAAACCAAGTGGTGGAAGCTGAAAAAGGAGGAATGTTGTGAGGAATTTAGACAGAAGTTGAGGCAGGCTCTGGGTGGTCAGGTAGTGCTGCCAGATGACTGGGAATCTACAGCAGAAGTGATCAGGGAGACAGGGAGAAAGGTGCTGGGTGTGTCATCTGGAAGGAGGAAAGAAGATAAGGAGACTTGGTGGTGGAATGAGGAAGTTCAGGACAGTATCCAGAGGAAGAGGTTAGCCAAGAAGAAGTGGGACATGGACAGGACTGAAGAGAATAGACAGGAATACAAGGAGTTACAGCGCAGAGTGAAGAGGGAGGTGTCTAAGGCCAAGCAGAAGGCATATGAAGAGTTGTACACTAGGTTAGACACTAGAGAAGGAGAGAAGGACTTGTACAGGTTAGCTAGGCAGAGGGATCGAGATGGGAAGGATGTGCAGCAAGTTAGAGTTATTAAGGATAGAGATGGAAAGGTGCTCACAAGTGAGGAGAGTGTACAGAGGAGATGGAAGGAGTACTTTGAGGAGCTGATGAATGAGGAAAATGAGAGGGAAAAAAGAGTTAAAGGGGTGAACTCTGTGGAACAGAAAGTAGATAAGATTAGAAAGGATGAAGTCAGGAAGGCTTTGAAGAGGATGAAAAGTGGGAAGGCAGTTCGTCCTGACGACATCCCGGTGGAGGTCTGGAAGTGTCTGGGAGAGGCAGCAGTGGAATTTTTAGCTAGTTTGTTCAACAGGGTTTTAGAGAGTGAGAGGATGCCTGAGGAATGGAGAAGAAGTGTGTTAGTGCCGATCTTTAAGAATAAGGGTGACGTGCAGTGTTGCAGCAGTCAGAGGAGTGCGACCAGTTGTCAGAGGAGGTCAGACAGGAGTCTCCTTGGACAATGATGTTTGCAGATGACATTGTGATCTGTAGTGAGAGCAGGGAGCAGGTGGAGGAAAACCTGGAGAGGTGGAGGTTTGCGCTGGAGAGAAGAGGAATGAAAGTCTGTCGTAGTAAGACTGAGTACATGTGTGTGAATGAAAGGGAGGGAAGTGGAACAGTAAGGTTACAGGGTGAAGAGGTGAAGAAGGTACAGGAGTTTAAGTACTTGGGGTCAACAGTCCAGAGTAATGGAGAGTGTGGGAAAGAGGTAAAGAAGCGAGTGCAGGCAGGTTGGAATGGGTGGAGAAAGGTGTCGGGAGTTCTGTGTGATAGGAAAATATCAGCGAGAATCAAGGAGAAGGTGTACAGGACAGTGGTGAGACCGGCCATGCTGTATGGTTTAGAGACAGTGTCACTGAGGAAGAGACAGGAGTCAGAGCTAGAGGTAGCAGAGCTGAAGATGTTGAGGTTCTCTTTGGGAGTGACAAGATTGGACAGGATTAGGAATGAGTACATCAGAGGGACAGCTCATGTTGGATGTTTGGGGGACAAAGTTAGGGAGGCCAGATTAAGATGGTTTGGACATGTTCAGAGGAGGGAGAGTGAGTATATTGGTAGGAGAATGTTGGACATGGAGCTGCCAGGCAGGAGGCAAAGAGGAAGGCCAAAGAGGAGGTATATGGATGGAATAAATGAGGATATGAAGCTAGTGGGTGCAAGTGTTGAGGATGCAGAAAATAGGGATAGGTGGAGAGAGATGATTCGCTGTGGCGATCCCTGAAGGGAAAAGCCGAAAGAAGAAGAAGAAGATTTACAGCCTTGGCCATGGCACTCAAAATTGAGCTCAGATGCATCCTGTTTCCACTGATCATCCTTGAGAGGTTTCTACAAGCTAATTGGAGTCCACCTATGGTAAATTCATGTCTATATAAGGTCCCAAAGCTAACAGTGCATGTCAGAGCACAAACCAAGCCATGTAGTCCAAGGAATTGTCTGTAGACCTGAAAAACAGGATTGTATCGAGGTACAGATCGGGGGAAGGATACAGAAAAATTTCTGCAGAATTGAAGGTTCCAATGAGCACAGTGGCCTCCATCATCCGTAAATGGAACCACCAGGACACTTCCTAGAGCAGGCCGTCCGGCCAAACCAAGCAATTGGGGGAGAAGGACCTTAGTCAGGGAGGTGACCAAAAACCCCACTGTCACTCTGAAAGAGCTCCAGAACCTTACAGAAGAACAACCATCTCTGCAGCACTACACCAATCTGGCCTGTATGGTAGAGTGGCCAGACGGAAGCCTCTCCTCAGTAAAAAGCACATGACAGTTCACATGGAGTTTGCCAAAAGGCACCTGAAGGACTCTCAGACCATGAGAAACAAAATTCTCTGGTCTGATGAAACAATCATTGAACTCTTTGGGCTGAATGGCAAGCGCCATGTCTGGAGGAAACCAGGCACCTCTTATCACCTGGCCAATACCATACCTTCCCTACAGTGAAGCATGATGGTGGCAGCGCCATGCTGTGGGGATGTTTTTCGTTGGCAGGAACTAGGAGACTAGTCAGGATCGAGAGGAAGATGAATGCAGCAAGGTACAGAGACAGCCTTAATGAAAACCTGCTCCAGAGTGCTCTGGACCTCAGACTGGGCAACGGTTCCTCTTCCAACAGGACAACGACCCTAAGCACACAGAAAAGATAACAAAGGAGTGGCTACAGGACAACTCTGTGAATGTTCTTGAGCGGCCCAGCCAGAGTCCAGACTTGAACCCAATTGAACATCTCTGGAGAGATCTGAAAATGTCTGTGCACTGATGCTCCCCATCCAACCTGATGGGGAACATGAGAGGTCCTGTAAAGAAGAATGGGAGAAACTGGCCAAAAATAGGCGTGCCAAGCTTCATAGCATCATACTCAAAAGACATGAGGCTGTAATTGGTGCCAAAGGTGCTTCAACAAAGTATTGAGCAAAGACTGTGAATACTTATGTACATGTGATTTTTTCCCTTTTTTATCTGTAATAAATTTGCAAAGATTTCAAACAAACCTGATATTTTTTTAAATATATATGTAATATATTTCTATTTAGATATTTGTATAATTCTAAAAGTGAAACGCACACACCCCCGTTTCACTGCCGACATCTGACGTTAAGAGATGTTGCTCAGAAACAAAATATTTGTTTTTGTGTACATAAGCAGACTTGCGTCTCACTGAAGATGAAAATGTAATTCAGCCTCTGTGGATGTTGTTTTTTTGTTGTTGTAAACTGTTTGTTTGTAGATACTCAAGACTGATTTACATAAGACTATTAGTATTTAAGGTCCCAGTCTCCAGGTAAACTTTTTAGAAACTTTTAGCAGTGAGGAAACAGAGCTTCTACAACAGTGGACTTTAACTGACACTAATTGGAATACAGGTATGCTTTCATGCTGAGCTTTAGTATTTGCATGGCTTTTCTGGTTATAGTTCGATGTCTTCATTTATTTTAACAATTTTTGAAATTCGAAATAATTATGTCCCAAATTATATGTTCTATTTTCCACACAATTTCCTCACAATATTTCCACACAATATTTTCAGTATTTCTCTGTAGTTTCAATAGACAACTTAAATGTGATTGTCTTAACATGTGTGGTTTGAACAATATTTTAATAACTAAAAAACTGATTCATTAAATGAAACTGAATGTTTCTGCTGTAGGGCATTTTATGGTGTTCTTACTGAAAAATGTCATAAGCAGATACAGTAAAATTGGCAAATAAAAAAATAAACAAATCTTTAAACTGATAACTTAAAATGTCCTTTTTTCTTACTCCATAGCTACCTAGTCCATTATGAGGGCATATCTTTCTCCTAAGTATCATAGGTGAGTGTTTTACTCACTAATTATTTATTAATAATGTCTATAAAATATTATGTTAAAAATATCTATTATATCTATTTTCCAGGGTACAAGTAAATTTATAACTAATAGTAAAATAACTAATAGATTTTAAAATCATTTCGACATATGGACCTCAAAACATATAGATCTTATGGTATAGTGGATAAATCACTCCTGTTTTAATGGCACGTTTTTGTGATGAAACCAAGATTGATTTTGTCAGAACTATTTCCACCCTCATTGTGAAATTAAGAAAAATTTTAGTGAACATTTTTTAGGAAAAACTTAGAACAACCTTATCAATAACCTAGTTGCATAAGTGTGCACACACCTTAACTAATACTTTGTTGAAGCACCTTTCAAAATTTTATTACACTTCTGAGTGTTTTGGGGTTTGGCTGTATCAGTATGGCACATTTTAACTTGCCAATATTTCCCAATCTTTCTTGCAGGAACATTCGAGATCCATCAAACGTTAATCTCTAATCTATCAGGTCATCCCACAGATTTTTAATTGGATTCAGGTCTGTGCTCTGGCTCAGTCCTTCAAAAACTTTGATCTTCTTTTGGTTAAGCCATTCCTTTGTTGGTCTGGATGTATGATAGGGGTCATTTGTCATACTGAAAGGAGAAATTCATTTTTGTGTTCAGCTAACTAGAAGCTTTTGACACATGAAGCTTTTGTAGTAAAGGCAACTGCTATTTGTAGCTATTTATGATTCCCTTAATCATGATAAATGCCCCAGTTCTAGCTGAAGAAAGGCAGTGTAATGCATTGAGCAGCAACACCGCCGACAAACCACCAAAGGGAAACCTTGCCTGAATTCTAATGCTTCTGGGTTGAGGTTGCTTCTGGATTCACTCAATCTTCTGGGATTATCATGGACAATAAATAAGATGTGCATGCTGCTCTCTGTGTGAAGTATTGCTCTTTATAGACATACCAAGCCCTGATTTTGATATTGTAGTGATGTGTATGACCATGTTACCCATTCGGTTTAACGCTTCAGATTTGGTTTCTAGTTTGGATTGTTTTCCAGTTTTTTTTTTTACTTCTGTCACCTGCCTTACCGTTTACTCTTTTGCCTGCTGATTTGGATTAGTTTTCTTGTGTTTAATAAATCTGCACATGGATCCCAATCCTACCCTTCCTCGAGCTTCATTACAGAATACTGGATGTATGATAGGCCACTGCTGCTTTCACTTTCCTGAGAAAGCTGCCACTTCATCTAAGGTGGGCTGGAACTTCTGTTACTAGTGTTTTACACTGCCAGTAAAATTGCATCATGCTCATGACATCCGTTGTCTCTCAGTCCCAGTGGACTCCAGAGCCGTGGTGAACTTGATAGATCAATAACTCCTCGAGGATCTGTAGCTACCAACGCTACCATGCACTACCCCACTTCATCTCACAGCCATAGAAAACCAATCCATCAGAGGGTTTCATCACACATCAGACCATCCCCATCACCCATCAGGTTGGATTATTGGATATGGAAGAACTCTCCCTGTACATCATATCATCACCTTTGAAGCCCATCATACTGGGTTTTCCTTGGCTACATATTCACAACCCCTGCCTGTCCTGGGACAACAAGTTACAGATGCAATGGTCACCTTACTGAAAAAGGCTGTTGAACTGTGCCCCTGGAATATCTTGACCTCCAAGAAGTCTTCAGTAAGAAGAAAGCCAGTAAAATCTCCCCACCGCCCCTGTGACTGCGCCATCGACTTGTTACCTAATGCCATGCCACCCAAGGGCCGTATTTTTCTCTATCACAGCCAGAGAGTAAATCTATGGAGGAAAACATTAAGGTTTCCTTGGTGACAGGTTACATTCCACTGTCTACATCTTCAGTGGTGGTGGTGGTCATAGAGAACCCTCATACTTCCCTTTAATGAGGAACATCCGAAAGACTGAGCTACTTAAAGACAGTGCCCATACTCAAACACCTGGACCCAAGAGTGTCCTTTGTGGTAGAAATGGATGCCTCCAGCTGTGGCATGGGGGTGGTGTTATCACAATGTGAGACTGTGCCTATTTCTCCTGTCAGCTAACCTCAGCAGAGACAAATTAGAATGTAGGAAATTGAGAATTGCTGTCCATAAAGGAGGCACTCAAGGAGTGGTGGCATTGGCTTGAGGGGGCTCAGCATCCCGTTCAAGTAATGAAGAAGCAAGAATAGTAAAGCTGACTCACTTTCCCACTGGGGAAAACACGGGATGGTCTTTCCCACCATCTTCATGCCCAGAACACATTCTTCCCCCATTGTTTTTGGACCTGTCAGATGGGACCTCCTAGAGGAGAAATGTACCATCAGCGCTATGTCCACGAGTTATACAGTGGGTCCATGTGGCACGCAGCTCAGGTCATCCAGGTATTCAGATGACCATGGCACTTGTATGGAATGGGTTCTGGTAACGTCACTGGCCCAGGATGTTGAGGACCACGTCAAAGACTGCCCTGTCTGTGCACAGACCAACCCAAGTCACCAGCTCCCAGCGGGACTTCTGGAACCCCTGCCCATACCCCAGTGACTCTGGTATACTATTCTAGTGTCAGTAGACCGATTCTCTAAGCCTGCAGACTTATCCCCCTCAAAAGACTGCCTACAGCTATGGAATCTGACACGACCCTGTTTCATCAAGTTTTTCGAATATATGGTCTTCCGGAGGACATTGTGTCTGATCGGGGAACACAGTTTGGACCCACCACTCACAGAGTTCCACAGACTCCATCCCAGGGCTGTCCGCATTGTAGAACACCTGGAGGTGTTGTCTGGGCAGGGGAGTCATCGAGCAGATATGCCACAGACAAACCACCAGAGGGAACCCTCGCTCAAATTCTAACTCTTACAGGTTGAGGTTGCTTCTGGATTCACTCAATCTTCCGGGATTATCATGGACAATAAATACAGCGTGCATATTGTATTATTGTTGAGATTTATGTGCATGACCATGTTACGTTTACAGTTTTCACCTTTTTGGTTTTGAAAAATCAGTACTTGTCATTCTTGCAGCACCATTAATGTTACCAGGCAGCCTCCTGGTTAGTTTTTGTCTTGTCCTTTCATAAATTTGGAAAGGGATATCCTGTTCTTAGTGACATGTGGTGCTCCAGTTTTGTTGTTCATTTGTTGTTGACCTTTACAGTGTTATATGGTCCATCCAATGTTTTAAAATTTTTTTTTATTTTAACCCTCTCCTGATGGAAACCTTTTAATTTCACTTATAATTTTATTGATGACGGCTGTATGATAATTACTTTTAAACTTGAGATTTAATTCTGAACACAGCCAAATCATCTATTACAAAAGAGTGTGCACACTTATGAGGTTATGCAAACCAAACCCCATTCCCAAAATGTTTCCGGGTTTTCACTTAATTTATATGCAGTCCTTCCTAACTGCAAGAAAATTAACCATACCTACCAATTATATAATGATATAAACATAGTATCTTCTCTACATTTTGTTTCATTGTCATGACATCCAGTGATTTGTATTGCCAAGTATATTGCATTTTCAGACTTTCCAATTACAAAGAAACTTGTATATACAAAAACATGAAGGGATACAGCAGAAAGACAGTGGCATCCTCCAGCCCTGAGCTCTCTAAGAGTAGAGGCTCCTCTGAGCCTCCCAACCATAGCCTGGAGACAGAAATTGCGAGCAATGACAAATTTTCAATCAAAAATGCACTCACAAGTAAGTCTTTTTCTCCCAAGTATAGTGGCCAATCAGCCAATGAACATGAGCATGATCAGTGCTGGTCCTCTTTTTTCCCCCTCTATTTCTGCATTCTCACTGAGGTCATTTCCTTACATGAGTTTGCATAGTACTTCCATGCTGAACTTATCCTCTACTTTATACCCTCAGACAGTCATGTTTCCAGCCACTGCATCTCAGCATGTCTGGAACACATTTCATTATTGATCGTAACTCACTAGCTAGAAACTAAATCTCAGTAAGACTGAGTTGCTGTAAATTCATGGAGATCCAGATCCATACACCTTCTGACAGTGTATGTAGCCTCAGAATAGTTCTGGACAACATTGTCTTACACTACTAGCCTGACTTGGTCAAGCAGATTTCTCATTTACAAAATAATGAGGATCCTGCCTTTCCACTCTACAAAGAGATTGAGATTCTACTACAACTACAACTCAACAACACCTCACTTTTGACTCACTTGTCATCTTCTCCCACACCACTCTAAATTTCAACCATCTTCCTGTATCTGCTATCATCAGATTCAAAACTTGCTTTGCTTGCCTACAGAGCCAAATATGGACCAGAGCCTACCTACCTGAAGGCACTTATCACTACCTATTCTGCACTGCACTCCTTTCATGCCTCTAAAGGTTTTTAAAAAGGGACAAAATACTTGTTTACCGAGTACTTTAACAAATTTTAAAAATATTCCTTGTCAAGTGTTTTATTTTATGTTGTACTAAGCTCATCCAATAGTGTTAGCCTGATGTTATTCTTAGTCCCTGACCTATTAAACTAGCATGGGGATGTTTTTGACAAAGACTATAAAGCAATTCTGCAAGGCTGCATTTACATCTACTAAATGCTGTAATTGTAATTGTCATGCCCCTTCTACCACCCAGAGAACACAGCTATCATGGACACTGGTCCAGAGACTGTGGTGACATTGTTGGGATTTGAATTTGCTTTCTTCCAGTGATAGGGCAAATTCTAATAACTCTAAATGTAATAACTGTGTGAATCACTAAATAAATGATTGTCTGCAGGTGTTGTTCCATCCATTCTATATCTTCTGCAACCTGTTGGTCACAAGTATTATGTGATCAACACAAAAGTGACATGGCCAGAAGCTCAGAATTACTGCAGAAAAACGTATGTGGACTTGGCTACAATTGAAAGTGACCTTGACAGGCTAAATGAAGACTAAATGAAGAAGTGGCAAGGGATGGTCTGACGGACATTGTCTGGGTTGGATTGTACAATGATATTAACAGCTGGTGCTACTCCTTTAATGATGTTCCAATAAAAAATATTTTTAAAGAGTGGAACTCTGGACAGCCTGATAACCTTGGTGGGAACCAATCATGCTGTCTTATGGGCAAGTATGGATACTGGTGGGATTACCCCTGTGGAAACCTGTACCCATTTATATGCTATAATGGTGAGTTAGCAGCTTATTTTTTTGCTTGGTTTTTACTTGCTGTCTGGTTTAGCAGACTATAAATAAAATACTGTTCCTACAAATCCATTAATCATGATATTGAGGGCTTGTTTTTATAATTGTTGTCACATTAAAAACTGAAGCTATTTTGTTTGACAACTATATAAGGTCCGTTTCCAGTACATATAAGTTCTGAATTTGGTTCTCATAAGTGGTGGAGTAGACTGGAATGTCATCTATATATGCCACCACATGTCCCCAACATATTTCAGCATATTGAGAAACTGGAACACCAAGGGTGCACTAGAGAGCCCATATGGCATTAAGCATGCATGAAACACCCTGCTGTCAATTAGCACTGAAGAAGTTGCTTTCGGCTGCTCCCTGTTCGGGGTCGCCACAGTGGACCAACTGGTCTGCACAACAACTTGGCAAATGTTTTACACCAGATGCCCTTCCTGGTGCAACCCTCCCATTTTGGG
Organism: Hemibagrus guttatus; assembly: GCA_033459395.1. Lineage (NCBI taxonomy): Eukaryota > Metazoa > Chordata > Actinopteri > Siluriformes > Bagridae > Hemibagrus > Hemibagrus guttatus. The sequence goes on along the minus strand of JAUCMX010000009.1, from coordinate 8,408,827 downwards.
AGGGACCGGCACTGCATCCAGTGGCTGGGGTTGAGGCATTGGCTGGGAATCGAACCCAGGCCTTCCGCATGATAGGCAAGAAACCTACCACTGAGCCTGCTGTCAATTAGCACTGAAAAGACATAAACAGTGCCAGGGACTGAGACTGACTCAAAACGCTTGTTTAAAAAAATATAAACACCTCCATAATTAACATCTAACATGGCTAAGATTTGGCTGGGGAGAATAACAGCCTCCCCGTAATGTCTAACAAAGTAGCACATGTCGGACCATTTCTTTATAAAAACAGAGACTCTGCCTCTGTCTGGAAAGGGCTTAAAGCGATCACCAATTACAAGCCTAGAGCCCCCCACTCTGTGAACAACCTGCGACTGGCCAACAGACTGAATGAGTACTACTGCCGCTTTGAAAGACAATGGAACAGTCCTGACCCCCCCCCCCCCAATCCTCATCCCCATCCTCCCCCCACCAGCTATTGATCAGCAGTAGCTCCTCCTCCTACATTTTCATACCTGTATCACCCACACAGCTCCACACCTTAGCGACACCCCACCCCTCACACCTCTCACCATCAAAGAGGAAGGGGTGAATAGACGTCTAAATGTCTGAACACCCGCAAAGCTACAGGCCCGGACTCTGTCTCCCCCTCCCTCCTGAAGCACTGGGCCAATCAGCTGACCCCAGTGTTCACAGACATTTTTAATACCTCACTGGAGACCTGCCATGTGCCAGCCTGCTTCAAGACCTCAGCCATTGTCCCAGTCCCCAAAAAGACAAAGATCACAGGACTTAATGACTACAGACCCGTCGCCCTGACTTCTGTGGTCATGAAGTCTTTTGAGCGCCTCGTGTTGTCCTACCTCAAGGACATTACAGACCCTCTCCTGGATCCACGACAGTTCGCCTACAGAGCCAACAGATCTGTAGACGATGCTGTGAACATGGCCCTCCACTTCATCCTTCAGCATCTGGATTCCCCAGGATCCTATGCCAGGATACTGTTTGTGGACTTTAGTTCTGCTTTTAATACGATCATCCCAGCTCTGCTCAGAGACAAGCTCTTCCAGCTGAATGTGCCTGACTCCATGTGCAGTTGGATCACGGACTTCCTGACAGACAGACGGCAGTGGGAATGCATGTCTCTGACCTCCAGCACATCAGCACTGGATCCCCCCAAGGCTGTGTTCTTTCTCCTCTGCTATTCTCGCTTTATACCAACGGCTGCACATCTGGTCACCAGTCTGTCAAACTCCTGAAGTTTGCTGATGACACCACCCTCATCGGCCTCATCTTTGATGGGGACAAGTCGGCCTACAAGGGTGAGATGGATCGTCTGGTGTCATGGTGCAGCATGAACAACCTGGAGCTCAAATCCCTAAAGACAATGGAGATGACTTCAGGAAGGACCCAGCCCCCCTCCCCCGTCATCCTTTGTGACTCTCCGGTGACATCTGTTGAGTCCTTCCGTTTCCTAGGCACCACCATCACCAAGGACCTTAAGTGGGAGCAGAACATCAGGTCTCTCACCAAGAAGGCTCAGCAGAGGATGTATTTCCTGTGGCAGCTGAAGAAGTTTCTCCTCCCTGTGAAGATGTCGGTTAACTTCTACACTGCCATCATTGAATCTATCCTCCATCACAGTCTGGTTTGCTGCAGCTACAGCCAGGGGCAAAGCCAAACTGCAGCGTGTCATCCACTCAGCTGAGAAGGTGATTGGCTGCAGTCTCCCATCTCTCCAAGAGCTGTACGTCTCCAGGTCCCGGAGACGTGCAGCCAAGATCGCAGCCGACTCCTCTCATCCCGGAAATGAGCTCTTTCGGTCCCTCCCCTCTGGAAAGAGGCTCCGGTCCATCAGGACCAGGACCTCACGCCACAAGAACAGTTTCTTTCCCACTGCAGTCAGCTTGCTGAACAGTGCCCCACTTACCCCCCAGATGACCCCACCCAAGAACTTATTTGGTGGCTCAGTGGTAGGTTTCTCACCGATCATGCGGAAGGCCTGGGTTCGATTCCCAGCCAATGCCTCAACCCCCAGCCACTGGATGCAGTGCCGGTCCCAAACCCGGAAAAATGGGAGGGTTGCATCAGGAAGGGCATCCGGCATAAAACATTTGCCAAGTTGATGTGCGGACCAGTTGGTCCGCTGTGGCGACCCCGAACAGGGAGCAGCCAAAAGCATTAACTATTGTAAATTGCAACACGTAAGTCACTTGCTGTTAACAGCTTTATTTAATTTATTATAGTTTATTTTATTATTTTAAAATTTTATTTGTGTATATGTTTGCACCTGACACCAAGACAAATTTCTAGTACTGTAAAGTGCTCTTCGTGAACCCTTTGCTATACCTGGCAATAAAAACTTTTCTGATTCTGATTTTGATTCAAGTTCATATTTTCAGAGTGCATATGAGGATGGCCTGCTTTGATTTAACTCCCGAATGTACAGTATTATTGTATTATTGATTTGGATGAGTTTTTGAATAATCCACTTGCTGAAAGCTCTATCTATGCCCAAGTCATCACCTCTTGGCAGAGGCAACCTGTTTTTGGGCTAAAAAATCCTCGTGCTTAGTGGAATTCATGATGCCTTAAATTTTCCCAGGATCTATTAGAGAAGTGAACAATATCATATTTTTATCAGCGAGTTCGGGTGACTTTTTAGCCAGTGATTCTTGGTAAAGTTTAGGCACTGGATTTTGTGGAGGGCTCTCAGGAAAGGCATCTCTGTACTACACATACAAACAGCTTGTCTATACAGAGGTGGGGTCCAGTAGTTGACTCTGGGTTACGACTTTTTCAGGCATTTGAAATTACCATTTCCATAACTGCATTGATTATGTTTTAATTCATTTGAATTCAACTGTTTAAATTAAGATTACCTTTTTTTTTCCCATGCTGTCCTAAGGCGGATACAGGGACACATGGAAGTGGTCAGATGGGACACACACATTGAACCTCCTATGGTTTTCTGGGCAGCCTGATAATTATTATAGCAATGAGAACTGTGCTGTGCTTGATAAAGGAATGTTCAGTGACACAAAATGTACTGAGCTCAACTATTTCATCTGTCAAACCAATGAGTTGTTTCTTTTATGTGTTTCTTAAAATCTGAATGCACTTTGTAATAAGAAGTGTGCATGTGAAATGACTTCTACAGCAGTCTATTTTCGCTCTACTTGCTTATTATTTAACCTCATAATGAGGTAATGAAATGATATCAACTTTAGCCCAGTTTGGAAATCATTGTACCAAATGAACCAAAAATTGTAACCTACATATAAAAGTGACTTGTGTTAGGGAGGGAGATCTTTTCACTTATCACTCTTTCTTAATGTGTATGTGGGTTCTGTAGCTCCTCCAGTGAGGGAAAAGCAAATCCTGAGAATCCAAGTGAAGTCTGGCTTAAGCATATTTTATTCTGATGTGCAGTCGGCCATCTTAGAGCTGGTGAGTCACACAAAGTTTGCATGTTGGCATCTGGCATGCTACATGTTATAGCATGTTATATATGCTTAAAAACTCAAGCATCAGCAGCAAACCTTAGGCCAATATTTTTACATGGTTCTTAACAAGAATTTGTAGCACAATATAATAACTTTTATTAATACACATTACACACAAATAATAAATGAATTAGTTATTCAGATTTTGACAATTATAAAAAGTTAAGTTAAGTTATAAATGGCAGATTAACATGTGCATACACTATTAATTAATCATTTAATTTAAATGAGCAAATCATAAACTGATCTTTATTGAAACAATACCAAATAATCCGATCACGCATAACATTATGACCACCTGCATAATACTGTGTTGGTCCCCATTTTGCTGCCAAAACAGCCCTGACCCATCAAGGCATGTACTCCACTAGATGCATAAAGGTGTGCTGTGGTATCTAGCACCAAGATGTTAGCCACAGATCCTTTAAGTTCTGCACATGACAAATTGGTGTGAATAATTAATTGCTTGGATTTGCCAAGAATGGACCAGCACCATCTCACCAGCATTTACTCTTATTACTTCTCACACTGCAGTGAACCAGTGTTAATGTATTCATCGATAGAGACTTCAAAGCACTTTTGTACATTGATCAAGATAATGCCAGAAATGTAAATGTAAATGTAAGTATAAATGCTTTTGAAGTCGGGGTTACAATATACACTTCCTAACCTAAGGCGCATCAGCTAAGATACAGCTCATGGGATATTTCGTAAAACTCATGCACATGCAAAGTATTGGGTAGAGGGAGCAGAACACCCCCTTTGCCATCTAAACACAAAAAAGGCCAATTCATTAAGCATTAAAATCAGTGCAAAATAAGTTTCTAATTGTTAGCTGGTAGATTAACTGGTCCTACCATCTCTCAGGGTACAAGGTAGGTATGCATACAGATCCTTCTCTTTTCTGGCAGCTAGGTGGTGGAATAAACTTTCCCTAGATGTCAGAGCAGCTGAGTCACTGGCTGTTTTCAGGTGAAGACCTACTTCTTTCTGAAATACTTTAACTAGCACTTAACATGTTTTATTATTAATTATATTTAGTTTTAGACTCATGGTATCTTTAATCTATGACCTAGTGCACCAGTGCTGACGTATTAAATTGCTAGAGACTTCAAAGCATTTTTGTATGTTGCTCTGGATAAGGGCATCAGCCGAATGCTGTAAATGTAAATGTAAAATGTAGATCACTCGTCATTAGCACTCACATCCGATTGAGAGCATGTGTACTGGGTTAAAATATTTTTAATAAAAATTGGAAATACGGTTAAAAATCCTGTTGCTGTTCTGTAGGTCAAGTATAAGCTGGATGAAAATGGCACGATGGAGAACACCACAGTGACCTGGAGAGTGAAGTCAGATGGACAAATTTTTCACAAGAAAAAAACTAGATGCTAACACAATTTAAGCTCTGATAGAGATGCAATGAAAAAGAAAAAAAACAGAAAATTTCTTTTATTACTAAAATACCTCTCGTTAATAATATGGGCTATAGTTTATCTCCTGTTAATTATGTTTATAATATAGTAGCTTCTTCAGATTTCCCCATGTACATACAACTACATGTTTAATTTAAGTCGCTTTTTAAAACATTGTGATATATTATGTTCTTTTAAACATATTCTTGTCAAAATATTTGTCAAAAATGTTATGGAATATTTAGAGTAATTATTATGTATTCATATTATCGAATAATTACTGGTAGGACTGGTAGTTTTGTCTTAAGTACTTTGGGATCTTGATATTATTTTATTTTGGGAATATAAAGAAATAAAAGATTTATTGCAATAATTTAGATGTGTGTTGATTTGAAACTCCTGGCTCTCTAAGATGGCTAGTGTTGCTGTGATTGACAGGGCAGAGAGCACACGGAGAGCACAGATGATTTTGAGTTCTTGGTCTCCCAGCCACTGTGACATCTACAGGATTCAAACTTGGGCTTTCTAAATAATAGAGTAAGGGTGTTTTCTGTTGCACCACCCAGGAGCCCTCATTTTTGTTTTGAATTAATATTTAATATTAACAGTGATAATTAAAATGAACTTTTTTAATTGACATAATTACTGAATATTTACACAAGTGATCCTATCCTTCAAAACATCTGGCCTGTTTAATGGACATCCCAGATGATTCATCCCAGTTAAATGTTCACTGAAGGCTCTCTTGATTAATATGAGAGGTATAGGATAGATAAAACCGGTGAATAAAATGTGACCTTTCTCAATTCAATTAAACAATACATACAATAATTTTTAAAAAATGCTACTCTATTAATCGCCGTTGCCATCTTCTTCTTCTTTCGGCTTTTCCCTTTAGGGGTCGCCACAGCGAATCATCTCTCTCCACCTATCCCTATCTTCTGCATCCTCAACACTTGCACCCACTAGCTTCATATCCTCATTAATTCCATCCATAATCGCCGTTGCCATCTAGTGGACATAAAATGTAATCACACGTGAAAACGCTAATTCTTAGCATATACTCATAGAAAAGTGACGTTTAAAAACAAAACAATAACAACAACAAAACTTTAGATAACCTGCACTTGGTTTTGGAAAACTGCACCAAAAATATTCGTATATATACTCCAGAATCTCTCTTTCTCCTCTAACTCACAACCTACCTGTGGGGCATAACCACTAACAACATTCAACATCACCCCTTCAATCTCTAACTTCAGACTCATCACTCTGTCTGACACTCTCTTCATCTCCAGGACATTCCTCACAAACTCCTCCTTCAGGACCACACCTACCCCATTTCTCTTACTCTCCACACCATAACAAAACAGCTTGAATCCTGCTTCTATACTACAAGCCTTGCTACCCTTCCACCTGGTCTCCTGTACACACAGTATATCCACCTTCCTTCTCTCCATCATATCAGCCAACTCTCTACATTTCCCTGTCATAGTACCAACATTTAGGGTTCCTATTCTCAGTCCTACACTCTTACCTTTCCTCTTCTCTCTCTGTCTGTGCACTCTCCTCCCTCCTCTACGTCTTCGACGTAGCCCAATTTCCACCGGCGCCCTGTAGGTCAACGGTGCTGATGGTGATCGTTGTTAACCCAGGCCTCGACCGATCCGGTATGAAATTCAGAGTACTGACGATTTGCATGGTTAAATTTGGCAATGTTTTACGCCGAATGCCCTTCCTGATGCAACCCTCTCTATTTATCTGGGGTTGGGACCGGCACAGATGTCACTGGACTGTGATCCCCATGGCTAGATTAAAATAAGTTCTCATATTAATACAATAAATTACAATTACAATTTCAGCAATTATTCATTTTTTGTTGTCCAATTTTGTTGACTAATTTTCAATTATTTTTTTCTTGATCAGTCTTAACAAGATTCACACTTTTTCCCCATCACTTAAAACAATGACAGTTTTGTTTCAAAACCTTTAATCAAGATCTTCTATCAACAGCAGGTGTCCGCACTTTAAATGTGCAAAGTTAAAATGCCACATAAAATGTTTAATATTTCCAAAAATTAAATTAAAATCCAGATAGTAGTGTTTCAACTTGGTGACACCAATTTGCTACATTGAATTATAGTTTAGCCATATCCCTGAACAAGAAATGCACTGAACATTAAGGCGCTATGCAACAATGCCGAGATTATTCTGCAATATATCAAATATTGCCAAATAAAATAGAAACAACAAACATGCAAAGAACTGCATAGGAATGACAACAATAAAACAGCATATAGAATATTAATTACACATGCAAATAATTTGACAGTAATTACAACTGCATGACATCAGTAACCTTAAACTTGTCAAGAGAACCAGCCAAACCTCTCAGTCCAGGAATGTAGCACTAAAAGATTTTTGCTCATGACATCAGAAGGAACAGCGAATCAAGAACTAGAACAGTGAAGTCTCTTCACGGGTGTAGTTTAGTTTTCAAGCTCTGGGCCTTTCTTGATAGTTCAGCTGAATCTAACTCCATTATAACCTTTTGAATAACCTCAAAGGTGTAGCGAAGCTTTGACGGGTACCTCATATTTAAGGCATAAAAGAGTGCAAACAGCATGGCAGTTGCAAGGGCCACACTCTCCAGATCTTCAAGTACCACTGCACCCTCGAGGATTACTCCAACATCAGAATAGTCACTGCTGGAAGTCCCTCTGGCAACATAGATCCCCACTGTTGTACCCTCTATGGCCTTCAGTGTGTTGATATTAGCCATGTCCTGACAAAATTAAAATTATTTATATAAGGGTGAGTTACGTCTACAGGCTAGTTTTTACATTTTTGAAAAAACATTTATTATTATTATTATTTTTAAATCTGGCACTGCCTAATTTTGCACACACTCACCATGTACTCCTGCACCAGATCGTCAGGATCCTCGTTGAGGTAGATGCAGAGTCCTTTTATGACACACTCCTTAATAGCATCTATGTCATCCTCAAGACGTAGGGAAGAAAGTAAGCAGCGACAAAAAAAACCCACGAAACTGTTCTATAACAGTTATCTTGTGAGGCTGGCATCTACATAAACAATCTGAAAACCATATAAAATGCATATAAAAATGTCTCCTCTCTGTTCACCAATGGAAAATTGACAGAAAAAATGAAGACCATGAAAAAATGAAGACCATCCCTAAAAGAATTGTACACAATTTTGTTTGCTGTCTCTGTTTCACTTTGAGTTTTGTTATAAATCTTGTCCACTTCTCAACAGCACCTGTAGTGATTTAAGAATGGGGACATACTGCAAGGTTTTGTTGCATCCAAAATATATTTTACTGGTTCAACTACAATAAAGTTTGCCTTGTAATACTGCTTACGCTGATATGCATAACTCAAAGGACCACCCTACTCTAAGGCTTTATTTATTGGACTGCCTGTACACAGAGAAGTGGTTATTTCCTCTATGACTCCTCTGTCAACCTGGAGCTTCTACTTCTGAAAAATAGAACACCATCAATATGGGAACTCAAGACAGAGCCAGTTAAGTGGTGAAGCTCTAGCAAGAAATCATTAATTGCATGCTTGGTACATGGGTAAAATGTTCTAACTTTAATAAAGCTTCTGCAAATGTGTGTTCAATTATGTTTGGAATGTTCTACAGCACTATAATCTGGTTGTATATCAAAGTATGGTTCACCTATGCCATCACTTGAAGCATTTTCCACAGATTTTAAGGAAAAGGTGGATGGGGTCACAATTTCTGGTTTAAAATTTGTTAATGAATTGTGGATTCTGCTTTTGTGCAATTTAAATGTGCCATATATGTTCGTCTGAAAATTATAGTTTAAAACATGCAAGTTACAACTTCAGAGACAAGATCCTTACAAGCACACAAGTGGCACTTAAATATACAGCTTTCTGATTGATGACTAAAACCAGTCACATGAATTCTATGTAAATGAATTCCTGGCTCACTGGCTCCATTGCTACTGACAGATACTTAGCAGCACTGTAGCAGTATAGCTACTGCCATTTTACCAAATGCATCAAAGTGCCTTTCATTTACAAGATTTCAGTTTGCATGAGTAACATAGATGTCCAGCGAAAATGTAGTAGAGTAAGAGTGTACATTTTACTTTGAAAATATAGTGAAAAAAAACTTGTAGAAAAGATAATTACTCATATTTCCCAGTTGAAAATTTTAATTATGTTACAAAACAACTTTGTTAGTTTACTCTGACTAGGAGCAATGTTTTTTTTATTCCAAGCTAGTGTCAAAGACGCACACGCGCACACACACACCACAAAAACTTGAGCCCACAGTTAAAGTGCTGACTCCAGGATACGCACAGAATGAGTTTTCTGGTTAATATGCAGAAACAAGTAACAGAACAAAAAACACTTATACAACTCAGAACTGTTTTGTATTATTAAAAATAGTATATATTTATGCCAGTAAGACTGAGTATATGTGTGTAAATGAAAGGGTGGGAAGTGGAACAGTAAGGTTACAGGGTGAAGAGGTGAAGAAGGTACAGGAGTTTAAGTACTTGGGGTCAACAGACCAGAGTAATGGAGAGTGTGGGAAAGAGGTAAAGAAGCGAGTGCAGGCAGGTTGGAATGGGTGGAGAAAGGTGTCGGGAGTTCTGTGTGATAGGAAAATATCAGCGAGAATCAAGGAGAAGGTGTACAGGACAGTGGTGAGACCGGCCATGCTGTATGGTTTAGAGACAGTGTCACTGAGGAAGAGACAGGAGTCAGAGCTAGAGGTAGCAGAGCTGAAGATGTTGAGGTTCTCTTTGGGAGTGACAAGATTGGACAGGATTAGGAATGAGTACATCAGAGGGACAGCTCATGTTGGATGTTTGGGGGACAAAGTTAGGGAGGCCAGATTAAGATGGTTTGGACATGTTCAGAGGAGGGAGAGTGAGTATATTGGTAGGAGAATGTTGGACATGGAGCTGCCAGGCAGGAGGCAAAGAGGAAGGCCAAAGAGGAGGTATATGGATGGAATATGAGGCTAGTGGGTACAAGTGTTGAGGATGCAGAAGATAGGGATAGGTGGAGAGAGATGATTCGCTCTGGTGACCCCTGAAGGGAAAAGCCGAAAGAAGAAGAAGTATACATTTATACCAATCTTTTCATAGTGGTGCAGCAAGTAACCAATATATAGAGGGTGGAAAAAAATGCATACACATTTTAAGAGATGTTATCGGTATATATTGAGTATTACATTTTTAATACATTTTTTATTCTTTTTGGCACCCTTTGTATATTTCTGCATTTGAAAACAATGCACCATTTGCTGCATACAAAAAATGACACCATTTTCTTTCTTCAGTGAACATTAATAAAACAATTCAACTCAATCACTCTCTCTGACTCTCACTCATGCACACAGCATTAGTATGTTGTTGTTGGTCTTTTGGCATGCCGTTTATTTTCTTCTTAATATAACTTTGGATAAAGCCACTTCGAATTCTGTTATTTTGAGAGAAGATACACTCACCAGAGAGACTGAGCCAGAGACCACTTCTACAATTAAAAACTGTGACTCGCAAAAGTAAAGTGATATATAATTAAGAAGATTGCATAAACTTTTTATCCCTGTTATTTTACAGGGCCAGAGCCTTCTGGTGTTTTTTATTTAGAAATGTTTCTCCCATTTCTACTACAGCCACACGTTAACACTAATACTAAGAACAACACTTATTGTAAGTTCCCACCCTTATTGTAAGTTCTTCCGTTATTATTGGACAGAAATGCACAACAATGACTAGCACTGTGGTCAGTTCAGTATTAAAAGAAAATTAATGGTGTCTACTTGCAAATCTTTCACAGAGAAAATGTACTGAACTATTGAACTTCAAGTTGGAAAGGTAAAATAAATGATGCGTGGTGAAAATATCATGCAATTAATTATTGGTGACCCTGAAGACATTATACTGCATACTGTTACGCATTAGCCAATATTTAAATGTCGAAATATTAAAATTAAAACGTGATGCCGCCATCCACACTTACCAAGCTGACCTGAATGATGCTCTAAGACAGTGGCAGTGTTGCCAGATTGGACTGAAGATTTCCAGCCCAACTACAGCTTAAAACTCGGCCATTTTTAAAAAATACCAGCCCAAAATGCATACTGTGATAACTAATACAATAACAAACAGAAAACCCAAAACAAATGGGTTAGTGCAAAGGGCACTATTTACACACACACACACACACACACACACACACACACACACACACTACGTTAGCTACCTGTATATACGTTTTGTTTAATTATCAAACATGACATCAGAATTTTATAGCAGAATAATAGCGTATAAGTACGCTTACTTAAGCACTTAATGCAGAGGATCCTCGCAGAACTCATGAGATCGTCGCTCTCCCATTCTTTTCGGTAGGACTTTCTACATTTACCCAACTTTGGCATGATGATGATGATGATGATGATGATGATGATGATAAACACTTGGCTTAACAAGTACAGCGATTACAACAACCCGCCAATCAAGACTGAAGTCTGATTGGACAGGACTCTCCTGAACCTTATTGGCTAAACTGAACCATATAATTAAAACGTCAACATTACATATTATACTTTATTGTAAAGTTCGTTTGAATGGAAAATGAATAAAATATCATGTTTATAGTCAAAAATAAAAACCTGGAGTCTCTGGGACTGACCCCTGAAGGGAACCAGCTTCTAGATTCTAGTTTCTCGATTGAAGTTGTGGAGACTATATTGAATGTTAGGGCTCCCCCTACAAGGAGATGAAATGTAGGCTTTTTCACCTCTGTTGCGATTGACATTGTCAAAAGCCTGTTCACTGCCCAGTCAGTTCAGTTCTGTTTTTTATGTAGATGTGCTTCTCCAAGGGCCTAGCACCCTCTACATTGAAAATGTATGTGGCAGCCATTGCTGTAAATCATGTGTCTGTTCTCAGGGTCTTCTACAGGTCTTGGAGGGGCTGCTAGCTCCCTTTCAGCCACTTGGCAACTTGGAGGTATTGAACACAACTTTCAGCCGATGGAGTCAGGCTCTGAGACTTTTCAGACCCAAACAACGTCTCTCTTCTTAGCCTTGGTTTCCTTAAAAATTGCAGGAGACCTGCAAGCCCTGTCAGTCTCCTGCCTGGAGTTTGCTTGAGATCTGCCAGACCTTCACTTCTACTCCAACTACACCTTCATTACACAGCCAGGATTATCCTGTCACATTTCTTAGCTATAGCAACAGAAGAGATCCTACAAGTCATCCTGTCCTGCAATCCTTTGACATGCCCACTTGATCCAATCCCTTCCACAATGCTCCAGACCATCTCATAGGACCCGTCCTTCATCACTACAATTTTCAATGGTTCCATAACATCTGGTCTTTCTGAAAATCTTGAAGGCAATGTTTATAATGAACTGTCTCACTAACTATCACAGAGCAAGATCCCAACCAATCTGGCTTCAAAGCAGCACATTCCACAGAGTCTGCCCTTTTGGCTGTCACTAAGAAACTACATACTGCTAGATCAGCCAAATTGTCATCTGTCCTCATACTCATCAACGTTTCAGCAGTACTGTATTTGACACAGTCAACCACAAGACTCTCTTGTACAGCCTTAAGTGCCTTGAAATTTATGGAGCAGCATGGCAGTAGTTTGCTTCCTACTTGTAAGGTTGCTTATATCAGGTAACATGGAGGGGATAGACATCTGCATCACACAGCCTCTCCACTAATGTCCCACAAGACTCAATACTTTTCTCCTTTCTTTCTCTATAATCATTCTCTTGTCAAAGTTATCATCACATTGGGTCCCTTTCGAGGGAACTTGATGATGCATCATGGCTGACGCTATGGGAACACTTCTATGTGGAAGTTGTGTCTGAAGCTCTGTGTGAAATCACACCGATTTATTGGTTTGGGTAGGTCATGTGACGAAGTGTAAGACTATAAAAGGGCATCTATGTCACATTACTCCAGCTTCTTTGTCTTCAGGAAGTGTTCTGTATATTCATTCATTCATTGTCTGCCGCTTATCCGAACTACACTCGGGTCACGGGGAGCCTGTGCCTATCTCAGGCGTCATAGGGCATCAAGGCAGGATACACCCTGGACGGAGTGCCAACCCATTGCAGGGCACACACACACTCTCATTCACTCACGCAATCACACACTACGGACAATTTAGAGATGCCAATCAACCTACCATGCATGTCTTTGGACTGGGGGAGGAAACCGGAGCACCCGGAGGAAACCCCCGAGGCACGGGGAGAACATGCAAACTCCACACACACATGGCGGAGGCGGGAATCGAACCCCCAACCCGTGCTAACCACTAAGCCACCGTGCCCCCCGTGTTCTGTATATGTTTGTGTCAATTGTTTGTCTAGACTAGGGAAAAGAAGATAATCTAGCCATGGGGGTCACAGTCCAGTGACTTCTGTGCCGGTCCCAAGCCCGGATAAATAGAGAGGGTTGCGTCAGGAAGGGCATCCGGCGTAAAACATTGCCAAATTTAACCATGCAAATCGTCAGTACGAATTTCATACCGGATCGGTCGAGGCCCGGGTTAACAATGACCGCCATCGGCGCCGTTGACCTACAGGGCGCCGGTGGAAATTGGGCTACTGTTGGTCGAAGAAGTAGAGGAGGGAGGAGAGTGCGCAGACAGAGAGAGAAGAGGAAAGGTAAGAGTGTAGGACTGAGAATAGGAACTCTGAATGTTGATACTATGACAGGGAAAGGTAGAGATCTGGCTGATATGATGGAGAGAAGGAAGGTGGATATACTGTGTGTACAGGAGACCAGGTGGAAGGGTAGCAAGGCTCATAGTATAGGAGCAGGATTCAAGCTGTTTTATTATGGTGTGGATAGTAAGAGAAATGGGGTAGGTGTGGTCCTGAAGGAGGAGTTTGTGAGGAATGTTCTGGAGGTGAAGAGAGTGTCAGACAGGGTGATGAATCTGAAGTTAGAGTTTGAAGGGGTGATGTTGAATGTTGTTAGTGGTTATGCCCCACAGGTAGGTTGTGAGTTAGAGGAGAAAGAGAGATTCTGGAGTGAATTAGATGAGGTGATGGAGAGTATTCCCACAGTTGAGAGAGTGGTGATAGGAGCGGATTTTAATGGACATGTTGGCGATGGGAACACAGGTGATGAGGAGGTGATGGGCAAGTCTGGAGTTAAGGGAAGGAACCTAGAAGGACAGATGGTAGTGGACTTTGCTAAGAGGATGGACATGGCTGTGGTTAACACTTATTTTCAGAAGAGGGAGGAGCATAGAGTGACTTACAAGAGTGGAGGTAGGAGAACACAGGTAGACTACATTCTATGTAGAAGAGGCAATCTGAAAGAGATTAGTGACTGTAAAGTGGTAGTGGGAGAGAGTGTAGCCAGACAGCATAGGATGGTGGTGTGTAGGATGACTTTGATGGTCTGTAAGACGAAGAGGTCAAAGATAGAGAAGAAAACCAAGTGGTGGAAGCTGAAAACGGAGGAATGTTGTGAGGAATTTAGGCAGAAGTTGAGGCAGGCTCTGGGTGGTCAGGTAGTGCTGCCAGATGACTGGGAAACTACAGCAGAAGTGATCAGGGAGACAGGGAGAAAGGTGCTGGGTGTGTCATCTGGAAGGAGGAAAGAAGATAAGGAGACTTGGTGGTGGAATGAGGAAGTTCAGGATAGTATCCAGAGGAAAAGGTTAGCCAAGAAGAAGTGGGACATGGACAGGACTGAAGAGAATAGACAGGAATACAAGGAGTTACAGCGCAGAGTGAAGAGGGAGGTGTCTAAGGCCAAGCAGAAGGCATATGAAGAGTTGTACACTAGGTTAGACACTAGAAAAGGAGAGAAGGACTTGTACAGGTTAGCTAGGCAGAGGGATCGAGATGGGAAGGATGTGCAGCAAGTTAGAGTTATTAAGGATAGAGATGGAAGGGTGCTCACAAGTGAGGAGAGTGTACAGAGGAGATGGAAGGAATACTTTGAGGAGCTGATGAATGAGGAAAATGAGAGGGAAAAAAGAGTAGAAGGGGTGAACTCTGTGGAACAGAAAGTAGATAAGATTAGAAAGGATGAAGTCAGGAAGGCTTTGAAGAGGATGAAAAGTGGGAAGGCAGTTGGTCCTGATGACATCCCGGTGGAGGTCTGGAAGTGTCTGGGAGAGGCAGCAGTGGAATTTTTAGGTAATTTGTTCAACAGGGTTTTAGAGAGTGAGAGGATGCCTGAGGAATGGAGAAGAAGTGTGTTAGTGCCGATCTTTAAGAATAAGGGTGACGTGCAGAGTTGCAGTAACTATAGGGGGATAAAGTTGATGAGCCATACAATGAAGGTATGGGAAAGAGTAGTGGAAGCTAGGTTAAGGAAGGTAGTGGAAATTTGTGAGCAGCAGTATGGCTTCATGCCCAGAAAGAGCACAACGGATGCAATTTTTGCTCTGAGAATTTTGTTAGAGAAGTATAGGGATGGTCAGAAGGAGTTGCACTGTGTGTTTGTAGACTTGGAGAAAGCGTATGACAGGGTGCCAAGAGAAGAGCTGTGGTACTGTATGAGGAAGTCAGGAGTAGCGGAGAAGTATGTCAGAGTGGTGCAGGACATGTATGAGAGGAGCAGGACAGTGGTGAGGTGTGCTGTAGGTCAGACAGAGGAGTTCAATGTGGAGGTGGGACTGCATCAGGGATCAGCTCTGAGCCCCTTCCTGTTTGCTATAGTGATGGACCAGTTGTCAGAGGAGGTCAGACAGGAGTCTCCTTGGACAATGATGTTTGCAGATGACATTGTGATCTGTAGTGAGAGCAGGGAGCAGGTGGAGGAAAACCTGGAGAGGTGGAGGTTTGCGCTGGAGAGAAGAGGAATGAAAGTCAGTCGTAGTAAGACTGAGTACATGTGTGTGAATGAAAGGGAGGGAAGTGGAACAGTAAGGTTACAGGGTGAAGAGGTGAAGAAGGTACAGGAGTTTAAGTACTTGGGATCAACAGTCCAGAGTAATGGAGAGTGTGGGAAAGAGGTAAAGAAGCGAGTGCAGGCAGGTTGGAATGGGTGGAGAAAGGTGTCGGGAGTTCTGTGTGATCAGAAAATATCAGCGAGAATCAAGGGGAAGTTGTACAGGACAGTGGTGAGACCAGCCATGCTGTATGGTTTAGAGACAGTGTCACTGAGGAAGAGACAGGAGTCAGAGCTAGAGGTAGCAGAGCTGAAGATGTTGAGGTTCTCTTTGGGAGTGACAAGATTGGACAGGATTAGGAACGAGTACATCAGAGGGACAGCTCATGTTGGACGTTTGGGGGACAAAGTTAGGGAGGCCAGATTAAGATGGTTTGGACATGTTCAGAGGAGGGACAGTGAGTATATTGGTAGGAGAATGTTGGACATGGAGCTGCCAGGCAGGAGGCAAAGAGGAAGGCCAAAGAGGAGGTATATGGATGGAATTAATGAGGATATGAAGCTAGTGGGTGCAATGGTTGAGGATGCAGAAGATAGGGATAGGTGGAGAGAGATGATTCGCTGTGGCGACCCCTGAAGGGAAAAGCCGAAAGAAGAAGAAGAAGAGGGAAAAGAAGATACAGTTAGGCCCATATGTACTTGGACACTGAGACAAGTTTTTTTTATTTTAGCTGTTTACCAAAAACATATTCAAAATGCAGTTATATAATTAATATGGATTTAAAGTGCAGACTGTCTGCTGTAATTTGAGGGTATTCACATCAAAATTGGAAGAAGGCTTTAGGAATTACAGCTCCTTAATATGTAGCCGCCTCTTTTTCAAGGGACCAAGAGTAATTGGTTGATTGCCTCAAAAGCTATTTCATGGGCTGCATGGGCTGTTCCCTCATTAATCCAATATCAATTGAGCAGATAAAAGGTCTGGAATTGATTCCAGGAGTGGCATTTCTGTTTGGAAACTGTTGCTGTGAATCCCAACATGTGGTCAGAAGAACTCTCACAACACCCCTTCACAACATCCACCGAAGTGAAGAACACTCTGCAGGAATTAGGTGTATTAGTATCTACATAGTCTACCATAAAGACTACATAAATACTTTCTGCTCAGATTCAGCCAAATGTGCAAAGTTGGACAGCGCTTCACAATACAGATAGATAATGACCCAAAACATACTGCAAAAGCAACCCAGGAGTTTTTTAAGGCAAAGAAGTGGAATATTCTGCAATGGCCAAATCAATCACCAGATCTCAACCCAATCCAGCATGCATTTCACTTGCTTAAGACAAAACTTTAGGCAGAAAGACCCACCAACAAGTAACAACTGAAGACAGCTGCATTAAAGGCCTGGCATCAGGCAGTCATTGCCTCCAAAGGATTCTCAACAAAGTAATTTTATTTACAGTAATGTTAATTTGTCCAATTACTTTTGAGCCCCTGAAATGAGGTAACTCTGTATTAAAATGGTTGCAATTCCTAAATGTTTCATAGGACATTTTTTCAACCCCTCTAAATAAATCTGAAAGTTTGCCCTTCAACTGCATCTCAGTTGTTTAATTTCAAACCCAATGTGGTGGCCCATGCACAGCCCAAATCATGAAGATTGTGTCACTGTCCAAATATTTCTGGCCCAACTATATATATATATATATATATATTTAATGAATTAGGAAAGGTGGCGCATTCAGAAAGTGTGTGCATCCATGCCCTGCTATATTTCGGGGGACGACTTGTATTTTTCTGTGTTGTTTGTTTGATAGTGAAGCGTGCACTGTAAACTTCACTTGGCTGTTTCAGAGAACTATACGAGGTGAGAACAGTGAGAGGCTAACACCTCTTTCTGACCACCTGGCAGTGTGGAAGCTTCTGCCGGGTGCATCACAATGGGTTCTGTGGGAAAAGGCTAAAGAATCCAGTTTGCCTCCAGTTCTCCTTCTTTCAAGGTGTGCTGCCCACTGTTGTTGGCACAGACTCAACCTCGTTCCTCCATGAGGAACTTCTCTCGCATCTGAGAAGGGGCTGTTGAGTGCATTCCCCTCCCAGGTCGAGCCGGAATGTCTTGGTTCCCAAGAAGGACAAGGGCTACACCCAATTTTAGACATGTGTGCTCCGAATTGTATGCTGAAACATACAAGTCTGGGATGTTAACACTCAAAGTCATTGTGTTGCAGATCAGGTCCGAGGACTGATTTGCGAAAGTAATCCTGAAGGGGCGAAGCATACCAGTGCCGGGTTCTCCTTTTAGGCCTAGTCTTATAGCTCACCCTCACAGAGTGCATGGAGGCTGCTCTGGCATCATTGCACCCTGGGGCATCCATGTACTCAATTTTCCAGATGACTGGCTCAGTTTGGCTCAGTCGAGGGAAGTGGCAGCCAGGTATTGAGATGCAGTGCTTGCCCACATGAAGTCCCTTGGCCTCAACCTAGTGAAGTGTGTGTTTGCTCCCTCTCTGAGAACCACCTTCTGGGGGATAGTTTGGGATTCAGCTATGATGCGGGAATGTCTGTCTCCTGTTCTATGGAATTCCATCCTTTCTGTCGTAAAGGTCTGATTTTAAAATCTGACTAAACCAGTGCCTTTCTGCCTCTCAGGCTTAGAGAGTGCTTGGCTTATGACTGTAGCCAAAGCTATTCCTTTGGGTCTGCTACACATGAGACTGTTTCAACTCTGGCTTAGGAGCAGGGGTTTTCACCCCCCACAGACACCCTTTTCAATGTCACAAGGGTTACACGTCATGAGCTTCATGAGCTTCTTATGTGGACCGGTTTCTCACTTTTGGGTCCCACTCTTAGTGCGTGTCCTTGTCGCAGGAATCTTTTGACAGATGCCCCCCTCTCGGGCTGGGAAATGGCCTTAGATGGCTGCCCTGCCCATGGCATTTAGGAGGGCTCCTGTCTCTCATGGCACACAGATTGCCTGAAGATGAGGGCTGTTTCTAGTGCTGAAAAACGTTCTCCTGAAACTCTGGGCCTACCTTTGGAGGTCCTCTTCATCAGTCATTAGGGTGGTCTGTGTTTGTGCCCTCTGTTCAGGTTGCTGCACCAGATCTGGCCCTAGGTAGAAACCAGATTTCTGTTGCTGAGAGCTTTAGAGAATGGTATTTCCGACTGTAGGTGGCTGAATGGCCAGGCAGAAGTGGCTGCCTCTGAGGAGTCGACCCACTGTGCACGGTGCCTTTTTCTTTTCCTTTCTGGATGGTGCTCTTTGGGAGATTCCCATAAAGAGGAGCCTCCTCTCTCAGGTGCATGGGTGATTCTGCACCCTCACCCTGAGATTTAGAACCTCTGGTCTGGCCCCTGAGGGGGACCAGCTCATAGACTCTATTCATCCCAACTGAGGTTGTGGAGACTATTTTGAACTTTTGCTTCTGGTGTAATTGGTGTTGTCAGGATCTAGTTCACTGCCCTGTTAGTACAGTGCTAGAGTTCCTGCAGACTTGACACTTTGACTATCAACCACTACATTGAGGTATACATAGTAGCCATTAATGTGAGTCATGTGTCTGTTCTCTGGTCTCTCACCTCCTGCATGGTGCCAGGCCAGCTGTAGACTGTCTCCCCTCCTGGGACCTCTCTGTGGAGGGGTTTCTCCAAGCCCTCTTTGAGCAAATGAAGTCAGAGTTTCTGACCCTGGAAACAGCGCTGCTATAAGCCGGGCATCTGGCCTTTCTTCAGTCCTTCTGCCCTCCACTGCATGAGTTGGTGAAGCAGGACTGCTCTGCCCAGTTCGGGTTCTCAAGCGCAAGGCATAAGTCCTCTCCCTTTTTGTCCACTTTGGTGGCTGCAACAAAAGCAATCCGGTCTCCAAGCAGCACCTTGTGCTGGGTTGTGATAGCTATCTCCTAGGCCTATGAGGTGCGCTGTCTGGCTTCACCTTTAGGGATTACAGCTTGCTCCACTACGTGTATAGCCTTGCCCAGCACCCTGGCTAGGAGTGTTCCCCCAGGAGGTTTGTGCTGTTGCAGGTTGGTCCTCTCTGCGCACCTTTATCAGGTTCTATAACATGGACCTGGACCCCACTCCTATGTCCTGGGTCTTGCAGGGCTAATGATGCTCTGCTCCTGGCTTGTTTGTGCTCTTTCACGACCTCCAGGACATACAACTCCCGGTGTGTGACAGCGTTGGTAATGGCATTCCCATAGCATCAACCATGGCACAGCGTCAAGTTCCTTCAAAAGGGAACTATACCAGGTTACGTATGTAACAATCATTCAAATGATGTAATGATGATTGTTTGCTAGAATGATTATTGAATAAGTTCTGATTTATATTATTTTAGCATTTGAATTTTAAATCAAGGTTGCATGTTGGAAAGGCAGGGCATATCACACACCTGTTAGTCACCACCCAGTTGAGCAGTCTGAGGTGAAATAGAGACCTTAGAAATACACTGTATTCCCTAACAGTATAACAAACTCATTAAAAATAAAGTTAATTGTACTTAAAATTGTTTAACAGTTCATTCAACTTAAAACTTTTAAGTGTTTTGACTTCCAATAACTCAAATAAAATAGTTGAATTCATCCAACTTAAAAATTTTAAATATAAGTTGTTGTTTTTTTTTCAAAAGATAATGGCAAGATGTTAATGCATGGAGATTGAATGTTCCTTTTGATTGAAATAATGAATTCCTATTAAATAGTAAAACATTCTTCTGCTTCTGCATATGGAATTGCGAATTCTCTTCATTTCTAATGTTTAAGGAATTAGATTTTGTTACTGAATGTAAATTTTGAGGTAATATTTCTTAAGGCTTTGTTTTCTTTTAATGAATGAAAATGTTATTTTTAGGGAATTAAAAATTTTAAGCATTATATACTGGGGGACATGGTGGCTTGGTGGTTAGCACGTTTACCTCACAGCTCCAGAGTTGGGGGTTTGAGTTAACTTGAGTTAATCTGTTCTTATGTATTAAGTGTACTTAATTTAAAACAATTATGTTTATCTACTTAAAAAAATTGAGGAAACTTATTACCTCAAAAGTTTTGATTTATCTTAACTTCCCGGGGTTTGCAGTGTAGAGATGGTCGTAGTAGGCAAATACAGCTCCGTTAATTCCATGCACTGCATGTACTACCCCATGCCAGCCTGGTCAGACACTAAGAGAACATGTGCTGGTGGATTTTCTGGGTAAAATGCTAAGTGAGTTGCAAGTGATGAGAAACCATCTACAGGCTGAATTGCCTACCCAGCAGGAAGTCCCATACACATTCAAGCTTCTTATCTGTTTTGACTTCATCGCTGCTACTTATCCAGAGTATGTTCCACCTAACTCCTACAAACAGTCTCACTGCATATTGAGTGCAGTATTTACATCCACAAGCTGGTAGCTACATCAGACATTTGAGCATGTTGGGGCTGCTCACCTGTCTCACCCTTATGACAACTATGAGCTGGAGAGACCTAAGTATTTGACACCTATATGCAAAGACCTAAGTATTTGACACCTATACACAGGATTCCACCTTGCATCCTGATTAAAAAGAGAGCACCTATAGTGGTCCTACACCAAGCATTCCAGACTTGTCACAGGGGACCTCAGTTAGTTCAACTGGTTAAAGGTTGCTCTAGAGAACGTTTTACCTTCTGATGCTACTGGGCTGTTTTGCTATCAAATACTGATGGATCATCTGAGATTAGATGAAGCCCATCTGGTAGCTGCTTCTTATCTCAACTAATTTTCCCCCATACTGACACCCTGGAATCTCTGACAGAAAAGTTTAGACAACATTCCAGACTAGCCTTCAGGAGGACAGCTGAATTTGGCATTGTCATTTTGGAAAATGCAAGGTCTTCCCTGAAAGAGACGACGTCTGCATGGGAGCATATGTTGTTCTAGAACTTAGATATACCTTTCAGCATTGATGGTGCCTTTCCAGATGTGTAAGCTGCCCATGCCACACGCACTCATGCAACCCCATACCATCAGAGATGCAGGCTTCTAAACTGAGCGCTGATAACAACTTGGGTTGTCCTTTTGTCCTCTTTAGTACGGATGACATGGCGTCCCAGTTTTCCAAAAAAAACTTCAAATTTTGATTCGTCTGACCACAGAACAGTTTTCCATTTTGCCACAGTCCATTTTAAATGAGCCTTGGCCCAGAGAAAACGCCTGCGCTTCTGGATCATGTTTAGATATGGCTTCTTTTTTGACCTATAGAGTTTTAGCCGGCAACGGCGAATGGCACGGTGGATTGTGTTCACCGACAATGTTTTCTGGAAGTATTCCTGAGTCCATGTTGTGATTTCCATTACAGTAGCATTCCTGTATGTGATGCAGTGCCGTCTAAGGGCCCGAAGATCATGGGCATCCAGTATGGTTTTCCAGCCTTGACCCTTACGCACAGAGATTGTTTCAGATTCTCTGAATCTTTGGATGATATTATGCACTGTAGATGATGATAACTTCAAACTCTTTGCAATTTTTCTCTGAGAAACTCCTTTCTGATATTGCTCCACTATTTTTTGCTGCAGCATTGGGGGAATTGGTGATCCTCTGCCCATCTTGACTTCTGAGAGACACTGCCACTCTGAGAGGCTCTTTTTATACCCAATCATGTTGCCAATTGACCTAATAAGTTGCAAATTGGTCCTCCAGCTGTTCCTTATATGTACATTTAACTTTTCCGGCCTCTTATTGCTACCTGTCCCAACTTTTTTGGAATGTGTAGTTCTCATGAAATCCAAAATGAGCCAATATTTGGCATGACATTTCAAAATGTCTCACTTTCAACATTTGATCTGTTATCTATATTCTATTGTGAATAAAATATAAGTTTATGAGATTTGTAAATTATTGTTAAATTATTATTTTATTCACAATTTGTTCAGTGTCCCAACTTTTTTGGAATCGGGTTTGTATATATATATATATATATATATATATATATATATATATATATATATATATATATACATACAACATTCCAGACTAGCCTTCAGGAGGATAGCTGAAGGGATGGATGTTCCCAATATTTGACAAGGCAACAAGAATTACTATTACCTTAGTCAGTTTATGACATTCAGGTCCTCAGCAAACAACAGATTATAGAGAGGATCCAGAAGAACCACTGGTGGTGGTGCTGTTGGTGCACTCAGCAAACAGCCAAGTGTACCCTTAAGAAGCCAATTGCAATTGCAGGGATCTACAGATCCTGTATGAGGTTAACTCCAAACCAGTGGCTGAAGGTTAGCCTGGATAAATCAGTGATGAAGACTGTTTCTTGACCAGCCTATGTACGAAAGTTCTTCTAAAGTTTGTTCAAGATTTATTTTGCCACAGAGAAAGGACCCTTGATGCACACGTCATGGTCTCCTTCCAGATCTTCTCCTCAGCCACAGAAGGTCTTTGGGATTTTGGGGTAATGCCCGTGTGTGAACATATGTATAACATAACAAAACACAAGTTACAGCAGAAAAAAACATTTCCAAACCACCAGACAATGTAAACAAAACTTAAACATAATTAGAAAAGCTAAATTAAGTTAAGTAGCCTTTATTTGTCACATATACATTACTGCCCAGTGAAATTCGTTCTTTGCATATCCCATCCTTGGAGGGTTGGGGTCAGAGCACAGTGTCAACACGATGCACTGCTCCTTAGAGGAGGTTGGGGGTTTGGTTGTGGGCATTGCTCAAGTGCCTAACGGTGGCAGCTTGGCAGTGGCTTGAACCCTGATCTTCCAATCAACAACCCAGAGCCTTAAGCACTTGAGCTAACACCACCCCCTCATTTAGGGGAATTCGAGGTTATAATTTCTTTATACATTTGGCATATGCAAAAATAGCATATTTATATATTATTAAATTATTTTGATATATTCTTTATTTAATCTGGGTATATAAACCTAAAGGTATAAGCCTGTTTTACAAATGGTGTTATTTTACTGCTACTTTTAAAGGTAGATAGTATTTTATAGCAGTAAAACTAACAGGACTGGTTTGAAATACTGTTTATGATTTATGACTATACCAGCATTTTCTCCCTTTTTTAACAGTTGCTATTTAACAGGATTTATGCACTTCAAATGAACTTACAACTGTGTGTACAAATACTGTTTAAATCTATGTAAGTAAATTGTTCAACACAAAGTGCAAAAAATTCCCACAACTAAATGTGTCTAAGATTTAAACACATCTTAATTACAATTTATATATATTTTAAGAATTAATTTTTTTTAAAAACTTTTCTTTCAAAACGATAGTGACAGTGATGTTCATCCAATACAACAGTACATTTTCTTTAACATCATTTTTAAGCATGTGCAAGATGCTTTGTTTAGTATTTTAATGAATTTACATTAATATTTGCATAATTCCTTCTTTGTGTAGCTCAAGGTCAGGTACGAACATAATAATTCTGGATATTTGTTATTTTCATTTAGCACTTTCTTTTTCTAGTAGCTAGTTCTACTTAAGGGAAAATACAGCTTGATTGCAAATGTCATTATAGAGTATGTGAATACTTGTGAACAGTATACACTACAGCTTTGCATTTACACCTAACCATTTAGTAACAAAATGATCTGATTTTGTGTGAATCAGGCACAGCAGAGACATTGGTGTTTTTGAACACTGTGTACCTTGTCAGCAGTTTCTTTCCATTGATGAATAGGTTAGAAAGATTAAATGCAACTGTCTTGTTATATTATTGTCTTGTATGTTGCATACATACATTTGCATGCTATTTTAACACTAGCCTAACATCAATTTTTCACTGTTTTTCTGTACTCTGTATTCTAAAAGCATGGCACAAAAGCTTACCTGATCTTGAACTTGATCTTGAACTAATATTAAGCCAGCCAAAAGCTGTAGGTTTCTGTAGGTTTCATTTGTTAATAAAATTTATTCAAATATTTTGAATCTTTTTGTTTATATTACTCAAATGACAAGTTATGCAAGCAGATCTGTTTATGTCTCATAGTTTCTGTGTTGTCATGGATTCTTTGAAGTTCCTTTACAGGAACTAGTTTGTATGATTAGCAGAATTAAATAAAATGTTTCCAGTAATTCTTGTGCATTGTGATGCATTGTACCCACAGGAATGCATGGAGGTGGCTTCTTT
Source organism: Hemibagrus guttatus (assembly GCA_033459395.1). Lineage (NCBI taxonomy): Eukaryota > Metazoa > Chordata > Actinopteri > Siluriformes > Bagridae > Hemibagrus > Hemibagrus guttatus. The sequence continues at coordinate 8,383,903 of JAUCMX010000009.1, read as the reverse complement.
AGGGTTGTATGAGTGCTCCAGGTATCAGGAATTGCACTTCATTGATGGCAGCATGAGTTCATAACTAAAACTAACAATACTGAAATACAAAATACCAAAAGATAAGACAAGACCATCTCTCTATGCCCTCAGTTGCAAGGCAATCTTCATTCATTCATTGTCTACCGCTTATCCGAACTACAATCTTTCAACATGATAATGACCAAAAGCATACATCCAAGGCCACTGCTGCATTTCTGAGGAAGAACAGGGTGAAAGTGATTCAGTGGCCAAGCATGTCACCCAATTTCAACTCAACTGAGACCTGTGGGAAGTTCTGAAGAGACAGGTACTCTATCCAGCATTCAGGCTCTGAAAGAGCCCATTCTCCACAAATGGAGAACGACAGATATGGCAGTATAATTTGAGGTGTACTCATTTAAAAAAATTATTTTTTCCTATCCTGAAGGTGTTGGTGACCAACATTTTATGTTATTAATAAAACAAATAAAACAATAAACTTCAATAAAACTCAGTTTTCCCAAAATTCTGCTAATTGTTCTGGTGTTCACTGAGACTGAGATAAAAATCGTATTTTTTAAACAGCATACTGATTTATACTTAGTATAAAATATATACTTTTGTGTCAATTTCAAAGTGAAATGCACACATGCACAGACACAATCAACTACTGTATAAAAATCTGTCTACAGAATATTAAGTGTTTGATCAACTCAATTATATGAACATTACCTCAAGTATTCCAAGTATTCTAGGAAGCAGTAAAGCAATTAAACAAGTTCACAATCCTGTATTGTGACAAAGCAGTGGCTCTGTAATATTCAACATAAATTCTACATACAAGTACATTTTTCACCCCTCATTTCCATACTGACATTTCCATACTGATGATACTCAGAAACAAAATTTTTTTGACTTTGTGTATACAAGCAGACCTGTAGATGATCAAGACTGATTTACATAGCAGTATTAGTATTTAAGGGCTCAGTCTCCAGGTAAAATTTTTATAAACTGCTGGCAGTGAAGAAACACAGAGCTACTACAACAGTGGACTTTAAATGATTACAGGTATGCTTCAATGTTTTATGATGGTCTTTAATATTTCTGTAGCTTTTCTGATAATGGTGCGAGATATATATATCGTACCATTATCAGAAAAGCTATATAAATATATATATAATATATATATAAATATTCTGATATATACAGTCAAGCCTGAAATTATTCATACCCCTGGCAAAATCTGACTTAAAGTTACTTTTATTCAACCAGCAAGTTTTTTCTTGATTAGAAATGACACAGGTGTCTCCCAGAAGATAATAAGACGATGTACAAGAGGCATCATTGTGGAAAAAATTATTACTCTTTTATTTACATTTGAACAAAAAGTGGCATGTCCAAAATTATTCATACAGTTCTCAATAATCAATAGAAAAGCCTTTATTGGCTATTACAGCAATCAAACGCAAAATTGCTGACCAGCTTTTTGCATGTCTCCACTGGTATTTTTGCCCATTCATCTTTAGTGATTAGCTCCAACTCTTTCAGGTTGGAGGGTCTCCTTGCCATCACCCTGATCTTTAGCTCCCTCCACAGATTCTCAATTGGATTTAAGTCAGGACTCTGGCTGGGCCACTGCAAAACGTTAATGTTTTTGTCTGCTAACCAGTTCTTCACCACTTTTGCTGTGTGTTTTGGGTCGTCGTTGTGCTGAAATGTCCACTGGTGCCCGAAGGCCAAGTTTCTCTGCAGACTGCCTGATGATGTTGTTGTTGAGAATTTTGATGTATTGCTCCTTTTTCATGATGCCGTTTACTCTGATTAGGTTCCCTGGTCCACCGGCTGAAAAACACTCCCAAAACATTAGGTTCCCACCACCATGTTTGACAGTGGGGATGGTGTTCTTAGGGTTGAAGGCTTCTCCTTTTTTACGCCAAATAAAGACTACATCATTGTGGCCAAACAATTCAATTTTTGTTTCATCTGACCATAAAACAGAAGACCAGAAGTCTTCTTCTTTGTCCAGATGAGCATTTGCAAAGGCCAAGCGGGCTTTTGTGTGCCTTATCTGGAGAAGTGGTGTCCTCCTTGGTCTGCGTCCATGGAACCCAGCGGTGTGCAGTGTCCGTTGGACTGTCTGCCTTGAGATGTTGCCACCAGCAGAGCCCAGATTCATCAGGATTGCCTTGGTGGTGATCCTTGGATTCTTTTTTACCTCTCTCACTATCCTCCTGGCCAGCACAGGTGTCACTTTTGGCTTCCGACCACGTCCTCTGAGATTTTTCACAGTGTGGAACGTCTTGTATTTTTTAATAATACTTTGCACTGTAGCCACTGGAACTTCAAAACATTTAAATATGGTCTTATAGCCCTTTCCTGACTTGTGAGCAGCCACAATGCACAGCCGCAGATCCTCAGTGAGCTTCTTTGTCTTAGCCATGATTGTCCACAAACCAACAGCAGAGAGCTTCTGTTTTTCACCTGCTGAGTTGATTAAAACAGCTGTTCCCAATGAATCAGGGTAATTATGATGCTTTAGAACAGCTTGGACTATTTGGAATGGTACAGAACTTTGAATTTTCCCATAGACTGTGACAGTTTGCAAAGGGTATGAATAATTTTGGACATGCCACTTTTTGTTTAAATGTAAATAAAAGTTGAGAAATATTTTTTTCCACAATGATGCCTCTTGTACATCGTCTTATTATCTTTTGGGAGATGCCTGTGTCATTTCTGGTCAAAAAAAACCTTGCTGGTTGAATAAAAGTAACTAAGTCAGAATTTGCCAGGGGTATGAATAATTTCGGGCTTGACTGTGTGTATATATATATATATATATATATATATATATATATATATATATATATATATATATATATATATATATAGCACATATGTAGGTATATATCATTTTCTAAAATCTAAAAAACTATGCTCCTAATGACATGTCCACAACAGATAGTATTTCGTCATAGTTTAACAGCCTGATAATTGAAAAATGATTTATTAACTGAAACTGATTTTTTATGCAGTAGGGCATTTAATGGTGTTCCTTTTGTAAAATGTTATAAGCAGATACAGTAAAATGGACAAAATAAACAATGTTTTAAACTGATCACATAAAATGAGATTTTTTTTCTTACTCTCTAGCTACTAGTCCATTATGAAGGCATATCTCTTTCTCCTAACTTTCATAGGTGAGTGTGTAATTATAAACCTTTTACCTCAAATTTTAACTCATTGCTTTTTTTTACTTAAATGTTGGCATTTCCAGGTTACTAGTAATTTTATAACTAATAGTAAAATAACTAATTAAGATTTTGTTAAGATAACAAATGAGGTTAAGATTTGTTGGATGTTTTGATGGATCTCAAAATATATAGATCTGATAGTACAATGGAAGGTCTATACACCCTATAAAACAATCAGATTTTTTTTTTGGGGGGGGTGGGGGTGGGGGGTGGGATTAAATACAATAAGCTTATCAAGCTCTTTTAGCATGGCACATACTGATTTGGAAATATTTTCCTAATCTTTCTCACAAAAACATTCTAGATCTATCCAATTGTAAGTGCATCTCCTGTACACAGCCCACTTCAGGCCATTCCACAGATTTTTAGTTAGATTCACGGCTGGGCTCTGCCTTTGTCATTCAGAAAATTTGATCTTCCTTTGCTGGTTTGGATGTATGCTCTAGGTCAATGATGAAAGGTGAATTTCATTTTGATGTTCAGCTTACTAGCAGACCCATGAAGGTTTTGCACTGAAGGTGACGTATTTGCATCTATACATGGTTCATTCCACCTTGATAAAAGCCCCAGTTATGGCTGAAGAAAAGCAGCTCTAATACATGATGCTGCCACCACCATGCTGCACTGTGTGTATGGTGATCTTTGATGATTTGCTTTTTTCATACCAAATATACCTGTTACAACCGGCGGTGTCCGGCTGGATAGTAACAGACCCAACGCGAAGCTTCCGTGAAACAAAAAGGGGTTTTATTAAACATCAAACACAAGACATGAACATGAAACAAAAACCGCGACACCACATCGGCCTACATACAAACGAGGACTAGCAACTAATGATGACACAGACAGGACTATAAATAGGAAACATAATCAGGGAACAATCATGATACATTGGGGACAGGTGCACAGGGGAAGGAACACACATTAGGCTAGGGCGGGGCTAAAACACGCACATGGCCAAAACATAAACATAAACAGACATGACATGACAACCCCATGCTGAGAGCCCCCTAGTGGTCCATCCTCAGCCCTGCTACCCGTAACATCTCCCCCCTCTCAAAGGCGCGGCTCCCGACGCGCCAAACCCTAGCCCCTCCCAAAAAGTCCGGTCCAGCGATGGGTCCTGGGGAGGAGCTAGGAACGTAGAGAGGCCGGTGGGGGGGAGCGAGAAGCAGGGCGAGGCACTTGGGGGGGAGCGAGAAGCAAAAGCAAGGCGAGTGGGTGGAAGCGAGGACCAAGGCGAGGCAAGTGGGGGGAACGAGGATCAAGGCAAGGCACGTGGGGGGAGTGAGAAGCAGGAGCGAGACAAGTGGGGGGAGCAAAGGACCCGACGGCAAGGCCAAAGGGTCCAACGCGACGTCCACAGCCGAGCGGAGGCGCCGAGCGACGTCCACAGCCGAGCAGCAGAGCCGAGTGACGTCCACAGCCGAGCAGCAGGGCCAAGCGACGTCCACCGCCGAGCTGCAGCGCCGAGCGACGTCCACCGCCAAGCACTCGCACCGAGCGACGTCCGCCGATGAACGACGGCTCCGGGGCGACGATGTCCGTCTCGCTGGGGTCTGGAACTCCCCAAGGGGCGGGAGGGTGGGAGCAAGGTGCTGCCGGAACTCTCCTCCGCTGGCAACAGGTGGGGCAGCGCCCCCACGGAAGCTACATCATGGGGCAACGCCCCCCACAGGAACATGGGCGGAGTGAGAGTCGGAGCAAACAAAACAGTAAAAAAAAAGTTCAAGGTCCGGGGCCCTGGCCGGAACTCTCCTCTGCTGGCGAACATTGGGGCAACGCCCCCCACGGAAGCTACATCGTGGGGCAACGCCCCCCACCGGAACCTAGGCAGAGCGAGAGCCAGAAGCAAAAACTTGAAACTCCGGCCCTTGGCCGGAACTCTCCTCCGCGGAATAAAAATGGGGCCACGCCCCCCACAGAAGCTACATCGTGGGGCGACGCCCCCACGGGAACATGGATGGAGTGAGAAAAATCAAAAATCCTCCAAAATCTAAATTTTCTGTTGAAACCCTCCTCCTTTCCCTAACCACGGGCGGAGAGAGGGGCGGAATCAACAAAAACCCCCCTGAAAAACACCACTCCGAACCGGAGCGCAAAACGAAAAACCAAGCAAAAAATTATAACCCGGAAACAAAAAACTAACCTTCTCGCTGAAGCTTCGCGCTGGATCTGTTCGGTTTGTGCTAGTCCTTCTGTTACAACCGGCAGTGTCCGGCTGGATAGTAACAGAGCCAACGCGAAGCTTCCGTGAAACAAAAAGGGGTTTTATTAAACATCAAACACAAGACATGAACATGAAACAAAAACCGCGACACCACATCGGCCTACATACAAACGAGGACTAGCAACTAATGATGACACAGACAGGACTATAAATAGGAAACATAATCAGGGAACAATCATGATACATTGGGGACAGGTGCACAGGGGAAGGAACACACATTAGGCTAGGGTGGGGCTAAAACACGCACATGGCCAAAACATAAACATAAACAGACATGACATGACAACCCCATGCTGAGAGCCCCCTAGTGGTCCATCCTCAGCCCTGCTACCCGTAACAATACCTTTTGGAATTATGGAATTATTATTCCTTTGAGAATTGATATCATCATTACTGATTTTGTTTTAGCCTTTTATTGTGAGAAAAGGCTTCCATGTAGCCATCCTACCCCACAGCCAGACATGTAATGAACATGAGAGATTTTTTGTCACAGGCAAAGAGTTCTCCCTGACTGCTGATGATTTTGCCACCTTCTTCAATAAGAAAATTAACAATATCTACCAATTAGGCTTGCATTATATAAACATAGCATCTTCTCTACATCATATATTACATTGTCATGACATCCAATAATGTTTATTGGAAATTATATTACCAGACCTTCCAACCAAGAAGGTGGCTTTCTCCAGCCTTTAGCTCTCTAGTAGCAGAGGCTCCCCTGTACCTCCCAACCATAGCCTGGAAATCAGGAAAAATAATGCTAGTAAGCGTTATAAAATATAATAAAATTCTCTCAATTAACAGGTTTTCACCCAGTATAATGCCAGATCTCCCAATGAACATGTAAATCTGGAATGATGTAGGGAACTGTTCCGAATTGTCTTATATTAAGAGACACTTACTGAAAATCCTATCCACTAAGCCTTGATCTGATTGCTCTTTTAATAACCTCCGCTCTTCTGTGAAGGCTTTCCACTAGACTTTGGAGAATGTCTTTAGGAATTTTTGTTCATTCAGCCATAAGAGCTTTGGTGATGTTAGGCACTGATGTTGGTTAAATCAGCATTCCAGTACATCCCAAAAATATTAATGGGCTCAATTCTACCACATGCCTGCAGGGTCCCATTGTAACGGCGCGCCGCCAGCGCCGGAAGAAGCCGGATCCATTCGCGGAACCGGCGAAAGGGAGAGCGCGAAAGAGAAAACAGTCAGAGAGTTGGCAACGGGGAAGCGGTAAATCCAAGCATCAAAACAGAAAGGGTAATCCAATAGAGTAATCCAGAAGGCAAGCAAAGTCCAATAAACAATAAACAAACCGGAAGTGGCTCAAAACGCGGGCGACAGCTCCCTCTCGCGGTCGGATCTCGGGCGAGCTGTGACAGAGCCCCCCCCTCTAGGAACACCTCCGTGGGTTCTGCGCTGGGGCCGCACCCTGTGCCGTGGGGCGGGCCTGGTGGAGTGGTCGCGGTGGAAGTCCTCACTCAGCGAAGGATCCAAGATGTCAGAGGCATCCACCCATGACCGCTCCTCGGGGCCGTATCCCTCCCAGTCCACGAGGTATTGGAGGCGTGACTGCAGTCGTCTGGAGCCCAGCAGGGACCGCACCTGGTAAGCAGGTGACCCCTCGATGTCCAGGGGTGGCGGCGGGTCCCCACCGACCACCGACTCTCCCGCGGAAGCGTGCGCAGGCTTGAGAAGGGACGCGTGGAAGGTGGGGCAGATGCGATATGACGCCGGGAGTCGGAGTCGATACGCCACCGGATTCACCTGACGGACGATCTCGAACGGGCCGATGAACTTGGGGCTGAGCTTCCGGCAGGGCAGCCTGAGGCGGAGGTTCCGGGTGGACAACCACACCATCTGCCCGACCTGGTAGGCTGGGTGTGGGCGACGATGTCGGTCGGCCTGGATCCTCTGCCTCCTCACCGCCCTCTGCAGCCGCACATGGGCCCGCTCCCAGACCTCCTGACTGCGTCGGTACCACTCCTCCACAGCCGGGACGCTGGAGGGTTCCCCCGACCACGGGAACAGTGGGGGCTGGTACCCCAGCACACACTGAAAAGGCGTTAGGCCTGTGGAGGAGTGCGTGAGGGAGTTCTGGGTGTACTCGGCCCAGGGCAGAAACTCGCTCCATCTTTGCTGCTCCCTGCTGCAGTAACTCCGCAGGAAGCAGCCTATCTCCTGGCTAAGGCGCTCTGCCTGCCCATTATATTGGGGATGGTGACTCGAGCTCAAGCTCACCCCAATGTCCAGTCACGCGCACAGCGCTCTCCACACCCGAGAGGTGAACTGCGGGCCTCGGTCCGACACAATGTCCTCTGGGAGCCCAGAGTTCCTAAACACATGGGCGAACATGGCGTCCGCCATTTGCATGGCAGTGGGCAAACCTTTGAGGGGAACCAGCTTGCACCCCTTGGAGAAGCGGTCCACCACCACCATGATAGCCGTAAAACCCCCTGAGTCTGGCAGATCCGTGAGGAAATCCACGGAGAGGTGCGACCAGGGATGCCGTGGAACCGGAAGGGGCTCCAGTAGTCCCTCGGGACGCTGACGACTCGTCCGTGCCTGGGCACAGGTGGCACATTGTCGGACGAAGTCCTCAACATCAGGGCCCAAGGAGGGCCACCAGAACCGGCGGCTGACCAGCTGAGCGGATCGGCGGGTACCTGGATGTCCCGAGCTGGGTGCCTCGTGCACCCACCGCATCACCTGGGTCCGGAACTGCGACGGGACAAAGAGTCGGCGTGGGGGACAGTCAGCGGGAGGCAGTTCCTCGGCGTGGGCCCGCCGAATCTCGCCCAGGAGGTCCCATCGGACCGGTGCCAGCAGAGCGGTGGCCGGAAGGATGAGCTCGGGTTGTCCGAGGTCGCCAGCCCCCTCGGACTGCCGGGACAGAGCGTCCGCCTTGCCATTCTTGGACCCAGGGCGGTAGGATACGGTGAACTGGAACCGTGTGAAGAATAGGGCCCACCTGGCTTGTCTGGGGTTCAGGCGTTTGGCCCCGCGCAGGTACTCCAGATTACGGTGATCAGTCAGAACTTGGAACGGGTGGCGCGCTCCCTCCAGCCAGTGGCGCCACTCGTCCAGCGCTGCCTTGATGGCCAACAGCTCCCGGTTGCCCACATCGTAGTTGACCTCCACGGTCGTGAGCTTCCGGGAGTAGAAGGCACAGGAGTGTACCTTCCCGGGGTCGCCGTGTCGCTGGGAGAGCACCGCTCCAAGCCCGCTGCTAGAGGCATCCACCTCTACCACGAACGGCTTATCGGGGTCAGGGTGGCATAGAATGGGGGCCGAGGTGAAGCAGTGCTTGAGTCTTTGGAAGGCCGCCCGAGCCTGGTTCGTCCAGTTCAGTTTTTTGGGTTTCCCCCTTAGGAGGGACGTAAGTGGAGCAGCCACCGAACTGTAGCTCCGGATGAACCTCCGGTAGAAATTAGCGAACCCCAAGAACCGCTGTAATTCCTTAATGGTGGCTGGAGCAGGCCACTCCGACACGGCCCAAACCTTGTTCGTGTCCATCTCCACTCCCCGAGGGGAGATTACATACCCCAGGAAGGTCACCGTGGTCCGGTGGAACTCGCACTTCTCCAGTTTTACGAATAGATGAAATCGCTGCAGCCTGGCGAGCACCTCCCGGACTTGGCACACGTGTTCCTCCATGGAGGTGGAATACACCAGTATGTCATCGATGTAAGTGATGACGCCCCTCCCAGAAGGTCCCGGAACACCCCGTTAATGAGGGCCTGGAAGACCGCCGGGGCGTTGGTGAGACCAAAGGGCATCACGCAGTACTCGTAGTGCCTGTGCGTCATGTGGAACGCCGTCTTCCACTCGTCGCCCTTTTGGATATGAACCAGCTTGTAGGTGCTCCGGAGGTCGAGTTTGGTGAACACCCGGGCCCCACGCAGCTGCTCCAGTGCGGCAGGTACTAGCAGCAAGGGGTAAGGGTACCTGACGGTGATGGCGTTCAGGCCCCGGTAGTCGATGCACGGGCGGAGCCCCCCATCCTTCTTCTCAACGAAGAAGAACCCCGTGGCGGCCGGTGATGTAGATGGCCGAATGTGGCCCGCTGCCAAGGCCCCCTCGATATAGTCCTCCATAGCTTTGGACTCAGGGAGCGACAGTGGGTAAATCCGGCCCTTGGGGAGAGAAGTGTTGGGCAGCAGGTCAATGGCACAGTCCCACTCCTGATGCTCCGGCAGGTGTGACGCCCTTTCCTCACTAAACACTCTTTCAAAGTCTGTATAAGGCTGCGGAAGGCGTATGCGAGCCCCGGTGTCCACCTCCTTGACGCTGCACGTCCCACAGGACCTGGACACTGGGTTCCTCAGGCAGTTTCTCAGGCAGGCAGGTGACCAGCGCGTCAGTTCTCCCGTGCGCCAGGAGATCTGGGGGTCGTGGCGCCTTAGCCACGGGAATCCCAGAATCACAGGGTTCGCCGGGGAGGAGGTTATGTAGAAAGTCAGCCTCTCGTGATGGAAGAGGCCCACCTGGAGACCCAGTGGCTCTGTCTGTTGTCGGAGGTAGCCCTCGCCAATCGGCTGACTGTCAATGGCCGTGATCCTTAAAGATGGTACACAGGGGGAGGTGGAGATGCCCAGTTCCTCCACCAACGCCCCGTCGATAAGGTTCACGGCTGCCCCGGAGTCAATTAACACTGGAAAACGGACACAACGGTCAGAGAACAGCAGAGACACAGGAATGGTGAGACTCATAAATAGTGAGCGGTCACCCACCTGGGAATCGGCGGCCCTCTCTGGACAGCGGGGACTGAGATGGCCGGTGGACCCGCAGTTGTAGCACCACCTCGGGGGTCCCCGGGGTCGACGTTCCTCCTCTGTCAACCTGGATCTCCCCAGCTGCATGGGTTCTGGGTCCCTTTTGCCCCGCCCAGGGCAGTCCATACGGACGCGGGGACGGGCGGAGGCCATGTCGGAAGCCCCGGTACGGCGTTGGCGCCGCAGGTTGTCGAGACGAATTGCAGTGGCCACAAACTGGGAAAGGGAGGTGGCTTCCACGTGGCATGCGAGTTCAGTCTGAAGAGCGGAGTTCAAACCGGCGCGGAAAACAGCCCAGAGCGCCGCGTCGTTCCATTCAGACTGCGCCGCTAGGGTCTGGAACCGGATGGCATAATCAGCGGCGGAGTCTGAACCCTGACGGATCTCCATCAACTGGACGGATATGTCCTTGCTGCCCGCGGGATGTTCAAATACCTCACGGATCGCCTCCTCAAAGTGAGAGTAGGAAGCCCGTATCAGTGGGTCGGCGTCCCACACCGCCGAAGCCCATTCGAGGGCTTTCCCCGTAAGCAGGGACAGCAAGAACGCGCATTTGGTCCCATCTTCGCGATACATCCCCGGTTGGTGTGAAAAGAACACCCCACACTGCCGGAGAAACCCACGACAGCGATCAGCGGAACCATCAAATTTATCAGGAAGTGCTAACCGGGGTGACCGGCGATTCCCGTGGCGTGGCAGCGGTCGCGCTGCTCAGCTGGGCCGTTAGCGCTTCCAGCTGAGCCTGAAAGGCGCGGATGAGCGAGTCCTGACGCACGATGATTTCGCGCAGCTCCGCTGGATCCGTGGTAGGCGAGATATTCTGTAACAGCGCACCGCCGGCGCCGGAAGAAGCCGGATCCGTTCGCGGAACCGGCGAAAGGGAGAGCGCGAAAGAGAAAACAGTCAGAGAGTCGGAAACGGGGAAGCGGTAAATCCAAGCATCAAAACAGAAAGGGTAATCCAATAGAGTAATCCAGAAGGCAAGCAAAGTCCAATAAACAATCCACACTATGTCAGAGAAAATCCCACAGAAGAAACGAAAGCCAGTCCAGGTCATACACAGAAATCCAGCCGTAATATCACTAGGATAATGCTCAATATGTCCCATCAGAAAACAATATCTCGCGAAGAGCAGGAAGTGCGCACCCGTATTTGAGCCCGCCGAAACCGGAAGTGGCTCAAAACGCGGGCGACAGCTCCCTCTCGCGGTCAGATCTCGGGCGAGCTGTGACACCCATGCAGATCTAGTGCAGCCATTTCGATGTGTTTTCATACCAGTGTTATGCTGAAGATCTTCAACTCGTCCTCTCCTTTGTACCCTCAGACAGTCTTCTTTTCTGCATGTCTGAGGGCATAAAGGAGAGGATGGGTTGTATCTCAGCATGTCTGGAAGACATCTCATTATTGATGGTAGGTCACTAGCTAAAAACTAAATCCCAAGCAATAATGAGCTGCTGTAAATCCCTGAAAATGTAGATACCAACTTCTCACAATGTATGTAGCCTCAGGTTAGTTCTGTACAATTAATTATCCACCTTGCCTCTGCACACCACCCCACTTATGTAAATGCATAACTTTTCAACCTTGTAAACTTCTCCCATACCACACTGCATTTCCAGTACTGCCTTCCAGTATCTGCCAGCAACTGATTGAAATACTTCTTTAACAAGTTCTTGAATTAGCATGTCTATTTTAAAAAATATCAATTTCAACTGTTATATTTTATATTGTATTAACCTCATCCATTAGTGTTAGCATGATGGCATTTTTAGTTCCTAACCTATGGAACTAACATGTGGATGTTTTTGAAAAAGACTGCCAAGCAGTTCTGTAAGTTGCTCTCGATAAGGATGTCTTCTAAATGTTGTTATTATAATTGTCATGCCCCTTCTACCACCCAGAGAGCACAGCTACCATTGACACTGGGCCAGTGACCGTGGTGGCATTGTCGGGATTTGAACTTCTAGTGACAGGGCAATTGATTTTTTTTTGTGCAGCCACTGGATCTCAGAACAGCCACTGATGTTGTTTGTGCTGAAAAATGTAATAACTGTGTGAATCACTAAATAAATGATTTTCTGCAGGCATTGTCTTAGCCACCCTATCTCTTCTGCGACCTGTTGGACACAAGTATTATGTGATCAAGACTAGAGTGACATGGCCAAAAGCTCAGAATTACTGCAGGGAAACATATGCTGACTTGGCAACAGTTGAAAGTGCCCTTGACTGGTTAAGACTAAGGGAAGTAGTGGCAAGGGAAAGTCTGAAAGAAATTGCCTGGGTCGGTTTGTACAATGATATTGACAGCTGGAGCTGGAGCATTAATAATGTCTCACTGAAACATGGTTATGAAAACTGGTATACTGCACAGCCTGATAATGCTGGTGGGCACCAATCATGTTGTAACGTACACCCACTTGGACACTGGTGGGATTACCCCTGTGGAAACCTGTATCCATTCATATGTTACAATGGTGAGTTAGCAGTTTATTTTTTTTGCTTGGTTTATGTTTGCTCTCTGGTTTAGCAGACTTTTATTTATATTTTATATATAAGGTCAGTTTCTTATTCACATAAGTTGAAAGTTCAAGAAAGTTTAAACCTTTATCTGTTCAAACTCTTTTTGTTCAAAAGTACAAAAAAACATTTCACAACCTATAGTATGAAACATTGTTAGCTATGAATTTCCAAAATTGTATGTTTATGCTGAGTGGAAGAGAGGGAATGCCTGTTTCTCATTTCTATGATGTAAGCTATAATTAAGCTATAGGAACTACCAATTAAGACTAAATGTTTACAAACACATAGACTAAAATATTTAAACCAGTGTTTCACAACTCCATACAATTCGTTACCTTACAGTTCTTTTGGCAAGTCAGTTATGTAATCTACTTTGTTCACATAAGAGGTTATTTTAAAACAATCAAATAGAGACAGACATATTTTAGCTTTAATTCACTTTATCAGAATTCCACTAGGTTAAAAGTTTACATACACCAACTTTCAGGCAGAAAGTAAAAAACTTGCTCATAAATGAGTCTTTTAGACTTTGGAACAAAATGACTCAAAAGACAACAAAGAGGTAATATTCGATTGGCCATCACAAAACCCTGACGTAAATTCCATAGAAAATTTGGGAACTAACATGAAAAAGTTTTTTGAGAAACTTGTAAAAGGCTTCCCTAAGAATTAGTTTCTTGAATCTAAAAGGCAGCATCACCAAATACTACAACATATACATAAAACTTATTGTAATAATTGGGGACTTACTGTGTTATAAGGGGAATAAAACACTGGCCAAACTGTTTTATGAAAATAACATTATTATTTTTGCATAACAGCACAGTCCATCAGGTGCAATTTCTTTCTTTATTAATACATACTACACTATACAGTATTTCTGTATGTCTATATAGGTGAAACACACTAGATTCATGAAAGAGAATAGCAGCCTCTTCCTGTTGGAACACTTATTCATACAATACATTTCAAGGTTATATTTTTATAATATATTTTTATATTTTTAGTTTTTATCTACTACTGGACATGTGCAACATTATTAAAGAAATTTTTCTCTTCAGAAGTGTTTTTTCCACTCTGATGGATAAAAAAGGCACTTTGGGTTGTACATGTGTGCAACCTCATGGTCAAAGTAGAGTTCTTAAAGCATGTGAGCAATTAAAAAATTAAATAATTTCAAGGATTAATTTTTGTGACTGTACTTTTCCATGCTTGTTGTGCTAATAATATCAAGGCAAGATGTTTTGTACCTTTATTATGTATATTTTAATAGGAAATGTTTAAAAATAACAATGTATTAACTGGACCTTAATCAAGTTCTCTAAAAGCACATTACATGCATTTACCTGGGCAAAAAATTTGATAAAGGTACAAAAAATGTTGCCTTGGCCATATCACTTCATACAACTAGTAAAAAGGAAGCCTTATTTCTGAGAGGATATTTCTACTATACTAATCATACTCATTGCTATTTTACAGCTAATAACAGTTATGCTGACAGATATGTCGGTGTCAGTTCTAAATCAGACTGGGAAGGAGCTCGGGCTTACTGTAGAGAGTTTCACACAGATTTGGCTTTTGCACCAACTGCAAAAGATAACAGCGCAATACAGAGCATTGCAGCCCGTCAGGGTGCATCTTGGATTGGGGCATTCAGGGACACATGGAAGTGGTCAGATGGAGAAAACATGTCGAACCTCCTATGGGCTTCTGGACAGCCTGATAATTATTATAGCAATGAAAACTGTGCTGTGCTTGATAGAGGAATGTTTCAGGACTTAAAATGTACTGGGCTCAACTATTTCATCTGTCATATCAGTGAGTTGTTTCTTTCATGTGTTTCTAAAAATAATAATTCACTTCATAATAAGAAGTGTGCAAATGAAATGATTTCAACAACAGTCTATTTCCTCTCTACTTGCTAATTATCTAATTTCATAAATACAGTAAGGGAATTATATAAACTTCAGCCCAGTTTGGAAAACATTGCACCAAATAAACCAAAAATTCTAATATTTATTTAAAAATGACATGTGGTAAAGAATGATGAATTTTTAACTTAGAACTCTTTCTTAACGTGTTTGTCTCTGTGTATGTGGGTTCTGTAGCTCATCCAGTGAGGGAAAGGCAGATCTTGAGACTCCAAGTGAAGTCTGACTTAAGCATCTTTGATTCTGATGTGCAGTCAGACATCTTAAAGCTGGTGAGTTACACAAAGTTACTAAAATCTGGCATGTTACTTGTCAGAAATATTCAAGCATAATTAGCAAACATTAGGCCAACACACTACATTAGGCCTGGTGTTCAATGGAATTTAATGGACCAAGCCCATTAAATCAATATTGAGCTCTTGAGCTGAATCTGTATTTTATTTTGTGCATTTATGCTGCTGCTGAATGATTGGCTGGTTGGATATTTTCCAGAATGAGCAGGTGTACAGTTGTTCTTAATAAAGTAGGCAGTGATATGTATATGAAAGTTTAAGATGATTGCTGCAAGTCAAAGAGGATTCATTGCAGGTGGGAACTAAAGTTGGGAGTGGGGAAGTGAAGAAATGTTGGCCTGCACATGACAAATTGGTCTGAACAATTAATTGCTTGGGTTTGTCACTTTACTACATCATACCCAAGATGCAGAAAATTGAGAAAATATTACTTCCTAATTGTTGAGTAGTAGATCACTTGTCATTAACACTCACATCAGAATGAAAACATGTACATTAGGTTAAAATATTATTAATATAGATTGCAAAACCAGCTTAAAAATCCTGTTCCTGTTCTGTAGGTCAAGCAGAAGCTCGATGAAAATGGCATGATGGAGAACACCACAGTGACCTGGAGAGTGAAGTCAGATGGACAAATTCTTCACAAGAAAAAAACAGACCTCTAGACACTACCAGGGTTTAAGCTCTGTTATATATAGAGATCCAATGAAAAAGAAAGTGGCAGATAATGTATTTCATTACTAAAATGTCTCTTGATAGTAATGTATAGTTTATCTCTTATCAATTATTTCCCTGTTATAGTAGCATATTCACATTTCCCCATGTACATTCAACTGCATGTTTAATTTCAGAATTTTTTAAACAACCATATATATTTAGTTAACAACCTTTTTTATATATATATATATATATATATATATATATATATATATATATATATATATATATATATATATGTGGGGGTGTGTGTGGGTGTGTGTGTGTGTGTGTGGGGGTGGGTGCGTGGGTGTTATATTTAACATTTAGATAAAAGACTTCCCTGTTTTCAGAATGAATAAGAATGAGGACAAATAAACAGTGCAACTCATACTCTTTGAAGCCTCACGTGTCATCTTTCATTTCAGCACTTACCAGTTTATAATGCATTTCAAGTTTAACCTTTGAACAACCTTCAGCTATGAATGAAAACATTGGAAGCCAACCCTTTATTTGGGTTTATTCACAAATCTCATGAGTTGGCTATTAATCAGACAGGAGTAGCTCTGCCACAGCTAGAGGGGTTTATTTTTAAACAGAAAATCTGAAATGAAGAACCTAGCAAGACTGCAAAGGACTAAATTATTGATTATTCACACTTATTATATATATTGGAATGCTTCTAAACATTATCACTCAGACAGGAATACAGATATATTACCATACATATCATTTGATAATTTTGTGAATGAAAGGGAGGGAAATGGAACAGTAAGATTACAGGGTGAAGAAGGTACAGGAGTTTAAGTACTTGGGGTCAAAGAGGAAAAGAGGTAAAGAAGCGAGTGCAGGCAGGTTGGAATGGGTAGAGAAAGGTGTCGGGAGTTCTTGTGTGATAGAAAAATATCAGCAATAATCAAGGGGAAGGCGTACAAGACAGGTGAGACCGGTCATGCTGTATGGTTTAGAGACAGTGTCACTGAGGAAGAGACAGGAGTCAGAGCTAGAGGTAGCAGAGCTTTGAGGTTCTCTTTGGGAGTGACAAGGTTGGACAGGATTAGGAACGAGTACATCAGAGGGACAGCTCATGTACGTTTGGAGGACAAAGTTAGGGAGGCCAGATTAATTAGTTAGGGAGTCCAGAGTAATGGAGAGTGTGGGAAAGAGGTAAAGAAGTGAGTGCAGGCAGGTTGGAATGGGTGGAGAAAGGTGTCGGGAGTTCTGTGTGATAGAAAAATATCAGCAAGAATCAAGGGGAAGTTGTACAAGACAGTGGTGAGACCGGCCATGCTGTATGATGCTGAAGATGTTGGACAGGATTAGGAACGAGTACATCAGAGGGACAGCTCATGTTGGTCGTTTGGGGGACAAAGTTAGGGAGGCCAGATTAAGATGGTTTGGACATGTTCAGAGGAGGGAGAGTGAGTATATTGGCAGGAGAATGTTGGACATGAAGCTGCCAGGCAGGAAGCAAAGAGGAAGGCCAAAGAGGAGGTATAAGGATGTAATAAATGAGGATATGAAGCTAGTGGGTGCAAGTGTTGAGGATGCAGAAGATAGGGATAGGTGGAGAGAGATGATTCACTGTGGCGACCCCTGAAGGGAAAAGCCGAAATAATAATAATAATAAGATATCGTTTGATAATTTCTTATATAATTTATGATATAGTATTGAATATCTGCAATATCTCCCACTATGCCACTCATATGACTGAGCATTTTTTTTGCACCATATCTGCGTAGGTACAGCTGTAAGCACTCTTTCTGGACATGACAATCTTGAAACCTAAAACTTGAAACCTAAAAATTGATTATGTCCTATTCTGATAATGCCATTGACACAAGGGGATTTATGGTGTCACATTTGAAGATTAATTCATTAGGAACACCTCTATCTGCATACCTTTCATACAAAACTCTTATTTAGGTACAAAAATTGTAAGATTTATTAAATAATACAGTACAATTTCCATTTGTTTGAACTCAGAATATCACCCATTGCTTGTGTCAATCATTATACAGTAATGTGGTGTTTATTTTCATAAAGGGTGCTGAGCTGCCTATATTTTTCACAACTTAAATGCCAGCTTGTATAGTGTTAACTGTCTCAGTATTATCGCTTTCCATGTCTGCGGAGAGGGGGGTGCGGTGGCTTGGTGGTTAGCACGTTTGCCTCACACCTCCAGGGTTGGGGGTTCGATTTGTGCCTCTGCCATGTGTGTGGAGTTTGCATGTTCTCCCAGTGCCTTGGGGGTTTCCTCTGGGTACTCTGGTTTCCTCCCCCGGTCCAAAGACATGCATTGTAGGTTAATTGGCATCTCTAAATTGTCCATAGTGTGTGAATGAGAGTGTGTGTGTGTGTGTGTGTGCCCTGCGATGGGTTGGCACTCCATCCAGGGTGTATCCTGCCTTGATGCCCAATGATGCCTGAGATAGGCACAGGCTCCCCATGACCTGAGAATAGATTGGATAAGCGGCAGACAATGAATGAATGAATGAATGAATGAATGAATGAATGAATGAATGTCTGTGGAGAAAAAGAGCAAGAGCAGAACAAGCATAAACCCATGGGCTCATAACGCCCTCTTCAGCAATGCCATTTAAGTGTAACTGTGAAGATGGAAAAATCCAGGTAGGCGGGTTAGCTGCTGCTTCATGCACCTCACAGGCAAGATTGTAATTTGGCGTAATTTTTTAAGAAATGGCTGTATTGCAAGTAAATATGTTATGTAATCACCGCAATGTTTTTTAATAAAAGATTGTTTTGTTCATGTAGAAATATGAATGTTGTAAGAGTTTAAGTGTTTTATGCTGAGAAAGAAATACTTTGGATTAGTGATTTGCTAAGCAGCTAAATGAAGATAACTTTAAGTACAGTGGACTAATTCTGTACAGTTACACTATATAGCCAAAAAAATACAATTGAGAATGTGAAAATGTTGACAATATGAATGTATTTTGGGAGGAACTATAAGAATGTAACTGTGATAGTGTCACAGACACGCCAGGCTCTACACTCACCTAATCACAACGCACTCCCTCTCCTGAGTATTAACAAGCCACACCTGACACTCATCAGCACCAGTCATCACAGCAGCATAAAAGACACTCCAGAGCATTCAGTCACTGTCCGATCTCATTAACGCATACCTACCTGTTATGCTTATCTCTAGGACGCTACTAATGTTTACTTACCTGTCTCCAGCGTTCCTCGTGTCCCCTTCGTCTCCTGTGAGTGTCATTGTGTCTCGTCTGCTCCACGTCTGCCTGCATTCGCGAGCCCCGGGAAGGATAAAGACTAGTATCAGATCCAGTATCATCTTCAGTCACGAGCTTAACCTGATTTCACTCATCTGTACTCTGCCCGCCATCTCTGGTTGTTCAATAAACCCCATCTTAACTATACCTGTGTCTCCACTGCCTTCTGTATGTAACAGATAGACATGTGTGCATTTAAAACTGGGACTGAAAAAGGAATTATACATACAGATATATTTCTAGTTTATTGAAAGTGAATAAAAAGATTCAATCTGGAAGGTGAACCCAAAATTATGTAATCACTGCTGTTCAACTTTACCTGTCTGAATTTCATCTTTTTTGTTGTGGTTCTATTCATGGTAACACATTCTGAGGGCTCATCCAGGAATCATTCAGGGAACTGGATCCAGCATCAAGAAGAACCTGCACAAGCTTGCAGGAATCTTTGCAACCAGCTTGCAACATAGTATTATTAAAAATTGTGACTCACTTGTGATCACAAAACACATTTGCTGGCACTATCACATCTGAGATAATAGGTCATGCAACAGTTTCAAATGCTAAACCTGACCTGTCATCTATCATCATCACACAATGCAGTGCTCTTCCATGAACTACTACCATGGTGCATACTACAAAACAGCACACTGATCCTAGTACAGACACCAGCACTACCACTCAGAATGTAGACCAGCTTCAGATAATCCTCAGGTCCCATCTCAGTGAGAAGGCCAACACAGAAGTGTTCCAGGAATTAACGTGTAAAAAGCAAAACCATCAATAATCCCCTCACCAGTTCTGGTACTGCATGTGTGGCGAGGTGGTGATTTCAGAGGGGGAGAGAGAGATACCAAAATTCTCCACTAATAAACCCAACAAGTTCTCCCAACAAGGACCAAGAGATGTGGATAATTATGATAAAATGCTTTAATAATAAAAATGTAAATCTTTATTACACAAATAATACAAAATTATCCACTACAGTATAATCGGTATAAAAAGAAATTAAAATAGACAGAAAGAAAGGGAAAAGAAATTAATAAAAAATAGCTAAAACAGAGTAAAAAAACAGAAACATAAAAGGGGGGCAAGTAAAGCCAAAGCTTCAGCAAAAACAAGCATTACCACCTAAGCATTAGCGCCAAAGCATTAGCACTGAAGATGTAGCGCCGAAGCAGTAACGCCAAAGAATTAGCGCCGAAGCAAAACAGCAATGCTGAAGCTGCAAGCCAGGCTGTAAGCAATGCAAAGCCAAGGGCAAGAGGAAAGGCATGCTCACAGAATGATTAATTACCTAAAATGAAACAGACATTAAAACAAAACTATGGCACAGACCTTTATGGTGGGCACCAAGACAATGGGTTTCACCTACCAAACAATGCAGACCACATCATCTATCTGGCAGCCAGTTCTTCAACAGATCAATAAATAGGGAAAAACATAAAATCATACATCTAATAACGTGTATGCTACATTAAAATGCCACAAATAAGTGGGGAAGCAAAAATCCACATACCGTGCAGGCAGCAGCAGTTGTCTACGGGGTACTAGTCAATAAAGTACGCTCTTTAGTAGGGATGCATAAAATGGCAGCCAAAGAGATGCTTGACCATTGACCTTGGGTGCAGTGAACATCCATGAGGAAACATACTTCCCAAAGGAAATTAATATTAGCTAGGAGATGATAAAATGTTTACAGGTGCTAACAACTAAGAATGTGAAATGCCAAACACATACCTCTTGACAGAGGTGACAGACTTCCGGAAATGCAAACTGGAAATGACGCAACACCCGCCTGTTCTTGAAATGCCTTTTTATATCCTCTCTAACTAGGGTCCAATAATGAGTAACGAGGGCATGACCGGAAATGTAAGAACAACGAATTCCATTTCACCACACATGATTAGACTTAAACAGAAACTCTTCTTCCAGTTGAAGTAGGCAAGCACAGACCTTCGCTATGAGCCCAAAACTATTCAGGTTTTTTCTTCACACCATTTATCACAGCTTAGGATCAAAACACACAGACATAGACAGCAACTGAGGCTGTTCCTTTCAGATGACCAAGTCAGTGATGAGGCAATTCTCAGCCAACTTATGAAGATGATCAGTGACCATGAACATGACTATATATTTGGTTAGGTCCCCCACCAGTCAACAACACATGCACATTGTGTTCAGACAGATGGAGGACACTGGACCACTGAAAAGAGGGATAATGAGACTAAAGAACAGCTTAATGCACAGGTAGAGACTCTAACCAGCATGGTTCCAGCTTTAATTAACCAACAGACAGCAATCATGCAAGCAACTAACTCAGACTGTAGCTTCCCAAATACTAGTCCAACATGCAATACACCCTATCCCTAGACTCTTCCCAATGATGCACCTCCTTTCTCACCAAGCCAGGTCTCTGCTACAAGAAGAGGTCCAGCTGCATTAACTGTAGCCAACAAGGCTTAGAGAACGGTACACACTGGTTTGTATGTGGGGACTCAGGGCATCAAGCAGTTGTCTGTTTAAAAAAAAAAAAAGCAGCAGGGAATCAAGAGTCAGTCTCTGTTGAGGGACAACCAGTGTCCATTTAACAGTCCCAGTCCAACCCACTACAGCTAAAGGGGAAGGAATTTGGCAAAAGAGTTAGTTATGTGAACAACCCCTAAAAGTATAGCTTGCATGTTGCCACTAATTGGTAAAGACAGTTAGATTGCTTTATCACCTGTTATGCAGTGACTGTTATATTCCATTCTGGTTCATTTCATCATTGGCAGCGACTGAAAAGAGACATTTATTCCCAATCACCCAGTAAGACCTTACAAGAACTTCTTGATCCAGGGGAAAGATTTGATTTATGTGCTGCAAACAGACAGTTGATGGACGGATAAAGCTAATAGACTCCCAGGAAATCCCAGCCTTACCAAGCAGGTCCCCTTCCATGGTGAGCCATAGTCATCAGACTTCTCTGTAAAACTCTTGGTGTGGGAGAGGAACAGATTGAAGCCAATTACAACCTTATTCAAATTCAAAAAGTGCCAAACTTCAGCATGGCTGCAATAAGTGTATGCAAGGATGATATTAGCATTCCAGCTGGAAAAACAACACATGTCTGATGCAGGGTATCATCTACCTTTGACCTGACCAGTTCCCTTGTCTTATATGAACCAATGGAGGAGAACACTGCCCTGGAAGAGGTGAGTGTTGGAGAGGGTCTACTAGAGGTCAGTAAGGACAGGTGGCCATCTGAATGATCTGAATGATTGTAGTAGCAGGCTGCAACATAACAATAATGAAAAAGGTGAAGGGGGTTTAAATACATTCTGAATGCACTGTATATAAGCATATGTGCAGGAGTTTTTAGGCATAGCAAGACTGCTATATGAGCTGCCTCAGGAAGACAAGCCTTCAAGAGTAAACAGAGGGTCTTCAACTTCCTTCACATACACCAGTAGAATGGATTCGTGAACACCAACAAATTCTCGAGTGCATTATGGACATTTTGACAAATCCACCAGTGTTAACCTACCCAGATTTTGACCAACCCTACATACTCCACATTGATGCTTCTCAGCAGAGTCTTGGAGCAGCACTCTACCAATGCAAGATGGCAAAATGAGAATGATTGGCTAATGTGCATGCTGACATTAGAGCAACTACAATTACACAATGGAAAGCTTGAGTTTCTGGGCTTAAAGTGGGTAGTATGCGACAATTTAGGGACTATCTGTACTAAGCTCCCAATTTATACTGCCAAGCAGAATACAGTGAGTCATCATTATCACAGATTAACACAGATACAGCATGTGTAGAATGTTATGTGTAAATTAATTAGGAGGTTGCTGTTGTCCACAAGGGGTTGGCAGTGTTGCTTTGAATATCGCAATCCTCACAAAGTAGCCTCTGGATCCTTGCAGGGTTGGCCTCTGTCTACTCAAGCTGGCACAATTTCTACATGCCTCAGAATGGGTAGAAGAAGGGAAACAAGTGGGAAAGAATTAGCATAGCTGCTGTTCATAATATTAGCAGGCACAAGTTGACAATGTGCATTTAATCAGATGCATTGGAGTACAAGGTTATGGGATGTATTAAGTGTATGCCTGGCTAAAGAGACAAGTCTTTAGTCTACGTTTGGACTGGGAGACTGTGTCTGAGCCCAAACACTGTCAGGAAGGCTATTCCAAAGTTTAGGAGCTAAATATGAAAATGCTCTACCCCCTTTTGTATACTTTGATATTCTGGGAACCACCAGAAGTCCAGAATTTTGAGATCTTAAGGAACGTGGTGGATTGTGATTTGTTAGAAGACTGGCTAGATATATGGGAGCTAAACCATTTAGAGGCTTGTACATAAGTAGTGATAGTTTATAATCAATTCTAAACTTAACAGGAAGCCAGTGCAGGGATGATAATATTGGGGTTATATGATATTTTCTAGACCTAGTAAGAACTCTGGCGGCTGCATTCTGGACTAACTGTAGCTTGTTTATTGAAGATGCAGGACAACTACCTAGTAATGCATTACAATAGTCAAGTCTGGAGGTCATTCAATTTTTTTTATTAGGTCATGAATGCATGAACTAGCTTCAGACACAGATAAAATGTTCCTAAGTTTGGCAATATTTCTAATGTGGAAGAAGGCTGTTTTAGTAATATTGTAAGTTAGTACAAGTATAGTAAATTGCTGTCTAATATTATGCCCAGTTCTTTCACTGTTGAGCTAGTAGTAAAAGTACATCCTTTTAAGTACAAGTTGAATTGTTCGAGCTTTTGTGTACTAGTTTTTGGACCAATCAGTAATATCTCCGTCTTATCAGGATTTAGTAATAGAAAATTATCAGTCATTCAATCTTTTATATCCTTAACTCTTCTTCTTCTTTCGGCTTCTCCCTTCAGGGGTCGCCACAGCGAATCATCTCTCTCCACCTATCCCTATCTTCTGCATCCTCAACCCTTGCACCCACTAGCTTCATATCCTCATTTATTACATCCATATACCTCCTCTTTGGCCTTCCTCTTTGCCTCCTGCCTGGCAGCCCCATGTCCAACATTCTCCTACCAATATACTCACTGTCCCTCCTCTGAACATGTCCAAACCATCTTAATCTGGCCTCCCTAACTTTGTCCCCCAAATGTCCAACATGAGCTGTCCCTCTGATGTACTCATTCCTAATCCTGTCCAATCTTGTCACTCCCAAAGAGAACCTCAACATCTTCAGCTCTGCTACCTCGAGCTCTGACTCCTGTCTCTTCCTCAGTGACACTGTCTCTAAACCATACAGCATGGCCGGTCTCACCACTGTCCTGTACACCTTCCCCTTGATTCTCGCTGATATTTTCTGATCACACAGAACTCCCGACACCTTTCTCCACCCATTCCAACCTGCCTGCACTCGCTTCTTTACCTCTTTCCCACACTCTCCATTACTCTGGACTGTTGACCCCAAGTACTTAAACTCCTGTACCTTCTTCACCTCTTCACCCTGTAACCTTACTGTTCCACTTCCCTCCCTTTCATTCACACACATGTACTCAGTCTTACTACGACTGACCTTCATTCCTCTTCTCTCCAGCGCAAACCTCCACCTCTCCAGGTTTTCCTCCACCTGCTCCCTGCTCTCACTACAGATCACAATGTCATCTGCAAACATCATTGTCCAAGGAGACTCCTGTCTGACCTCCTCTGACAACTGGTCCATCACTATAGCAAACAGGAAGGGGCTCAGAGCCGATCCCTGATGCAGTCCCACCTCCACATTGAACTCCTCTGTCTGACCTACAGCACACCTCACCACTGTCCTGCTCCTCTCATACATGTCCTGCACCACTCTGACATACTTCTCCGCTACTCCTGACTTCCTCATACAGTACCACAGCTCTTCTCTTGGCACCCTGTCATATGCTTTCTCCAAGTCTACAAACACACAGTGCAACTCCTTCTGACCATCCCTATACTTCTCCATCAAAATCCTCAGAGCAAAAATTGCATCCGTTGTGCTCTTTCTGGGCATGAAGCCATACTGCTGCTCACAAATGTCCACTACCTTCCTTAACCTAGCTTCCACTACTCTTTCCCATACCTTCATTGTATGGCTCATCAACTTTATCCCCCTATAGTTACTGCAACTCTGCACGTCACCCTTATTCTTAAAGATCGGCACTAACACACTTCTTCTCCATTCCTCAGGCATCCTCTCACTCTCTAAAACCCTGTTGAACAAATTAGCTAAAAATTCCACTGCTGCCTCTCCCAGACACTTCCAGGCCTCCACCGGAATGTCATCAGGACCAACTGCCTTCCCACTTTTCATCCTCTTCAAAGCCTTCCTGACTTCATCCTTTCTAATCTTATCTACTTTCTGTTCCACAGAGTTCACCCCTTCTACTCTTTTTTCCCTCTCATTTTCCTCATTCATCAGCTCCTCAAAGTATTCCTTCCATCTCCTCTGTACACTCTCCTCACTTGTGAGCACCCTTCCATCTCTATCCTTAATAACTCTAACTTGCTGCACATCCTTCCCATCTCGATCCCTCTGCCTAGCTAACCTGTACAAGTCCTTCTCTTCTTCTCTAGTGTCTAACCTAGTGTACAACTCTTCATATGCCTTCTGCTTGGCCTTAGACACCTCCCTCTTCACTCTGCGCTGTAACTCCTTGTATTCCTGTCTATTCTCTTCAGTCCTGTCCATGTCCCACTTCTTCTTGGCTAACCTCTTCCTCTGGATACTGTCCTGAACTTTCTCATTCCACCACCAAGTCTCCTTATCTTCTTTCCTCCTTCCAGATGACACACCCAGCACCTTTCTCCCTGTCTCCCTGATCACTTCTGCTGTAGTTTCCCAGTCATCTGGCAGTACTACCTGACCACCCAGAGCCTGCCTCAACTTCTGTCTAAATTCCTCACAACATTCCTCCTTTTTCAGCTTCCACCACTTGGTTTTCTTCTCTATCTTTGACCTCTTCGTCTTACAGACCATCAAAGTCATCCTACACACCACCATCCTATGCTGTCTGGCTACACTCTCTCCCACTACCACTTTACAGTCACTAATCTCTTTCAGATTGCCTCTTCTACATAGAATGTAGTCTACCTGTGTTCTCCTACCTCCACTCTTGTAAGTCACTCTATGCTCCTCCCTCTTCTGAAAATAAGTGTTAACCACACCCATGTCCATCCTCTTAGCAAAGTCCACTACCATCTGTCCTTCCAGGTTCCTTTCCTTAACTCCAAACTTGCCCATCACCTCCTCATCACCTGTGTTCCCCTCACCAACATGTCCATTAAAATCCGCTCCTATCACCACTCTCTCACCCGTGGGAATACTCTCCATCACCTCATCTAATTCACTCCAGAATCTCTCTTTCTCCTCTAACTCACAACCTACCTGTGGGGCATAACCACTAACAACATTCAACATCACCCCTTCAATCTCTAACTTCAGACTCATCACCCTGTCTGACACTCTCTTCACCTCCAGAACATTCCTCACAAACTCCTCCTTCAGGACCACACCTACCCCATTTCTCTTACTATCCACACCATAATAAAACAGCTTGAATCCTGCTCCTATACTACGAGCCTTGCTACCCTTCCACCTGGTCTCCTGTACACACAGTATATCCACCTTCCTTCTCTCCATCACATCAGCCAGCTCTCTACCTTTCCCTGTCATAGTACCAACATTCAGAGTTCCTATTCTCAGTCCTACACTCTTACCTTTCCTCTTCTCTCTCTGTCTGCGCACTCTCCTCCCTCCTCTACTTCTTCGACCAACAGTAGCCCAATTTCCACCGGCGCCCTGTAGGTCAACGGCGCTGATGGCGGTCGTTGTTAACCCGGGCCTCGACCGATCCGGTATGAAATTCGTACTGACGATTCGCATGGTTAAATTTGGCAATGTTTTACGCCGGATGCCCTTCCTGACGCAACCCTCTCTATTTATCCGGGCTTGGGACCGGCACAGAAGTCACTGGACTGTGACCCCCATGGCTAGATTCAATCTTTTATATCCTTAACACACTCAGTTAATCTAGACAATTTAGATATTTCATCTGGTTTTGATGAGATGTATAACTGGGTATCATCAGCATAACAATGGAAACTAATCCCATGTTTTCTAATCTGGTCTCTGATGTTACCCAAGGGAAGCATGTATATTGAGAAAAACAGAGGTCCTAAAACTGATCCTTGTGGGACCCCATATTTCACTGGCATTACACTGGACAGTTCTCCATTTAAATCTATGAAATGGTATAGATCAGACAGGTAGGTTCTAAACCATTTTAATGCCTGCTCCTGAATACCTATGTGATTTTATCAGCGATCTACCAGAATGTTATGATCTATAGTGTTGAATGCAGCACTAAGATCAAGTAAGACTTAGATTGAGATGCAGCCTTGGTCCGTAGCTAAAAACAAGTCATTTGTGATTTTTTTTTTACTAGTACAGTTTCTGTACTATGACGGGGCCTGAAACCTGACTGAAATTCTTCAAGGATATTGTTTTCCTGTAAGAAGGAGCATAATTGAGCAGACACAACCTTTTCTAATATTTTAGATATAAATGGAAGGTTTGAAATCAGCCTCTAATTTGATAATTCATTAGGGTCTAGTTTAGGTTTCTTACGAAGAGGCTTAATAACTGCTAACTTGAGAGGTTTAGGGACGTAACCTAAATATAACGAGGAATTAATAATGTTGAGGAGAGGCTCTCCAGCTGTATGTATCGCTACTTTCAGCAGTCTATTTGGAATTGGATCTAACAAACACGTTGTTTAATTAGCCGTGGTAATATGTTTATGGAACTTTTCTTGTCCTATACTTGTAAAGCATTGTAGCTCTAAATGTGGAGTTTTAGGCTGGACTAGATCACAGGATGCTGTCAAAAGTTGAACATCCATTATTTTGTTCCTGATACTATCAATTCTTTTCAGGGAAGAAGTTCATAAAGTCCTCACTACTAAACTGTGATAGAGTACTCTCTCCAGATATCTGATGTTTTGATAGTCTATCATGGTGGTCAAATACTTTTCCAGGTTTCCCTAAGCATACCCCACTAAAAACAAGGCTGGCCAAACAGCCTCTGACATTATCTTTAATTACATCATCATTTGGCTTAGACACCTGGCAAAACTTAATCAAACAAACTGTTCAGAGCCCTCAAACATCTGTCTGGTGTGAACTAGAGATGCCATAATACTCAATATAATATTGAACCATTTGGTACAGCCTCCATCTTTCAATACGCGTATGACAATTGCATTTTTTTCAGTTTTTCGTTTAAATAATTTCCATGTATTTTATTACTGTCTGAACTGGCTGTTTGTGTCTGCCTGTACTGTATGTCTACGCACTGAGACAGATAAATGCCTCCCCGCAAAAATATCAATCAGTGAGTGCCAAAGTTAGGGGTGCTTAACTATGCTTGGGATGCTGGTGACAGATTTCAAATTCTAACCATGGTGAGCGGTGAAGAAAGACAGAAATACAAGGAAGCACCGCTGTCTTTCAAATCTGTGGTGTGGGGACATTTCGAATTTGCTGTTGACTATGATGCTGATGAAACAAAAACGGTGAACAAAAATTACTGTGTGTTACACACGAGTTACCTACTCAAATGGAAATACTTCCAACATGACTGCACATCTGCGGCGCCATCACCCAGCGATATCATTGTCTGGAAGCAGGATGGCAGAGCAGGTAACACAGTTACCCAAAAAGCAAAATTCCCTAGCTGATTCCTTCCACCATTCATACCCAACTGGTTCCGAGAGACACAAAAAAATAACAAATGCATTTGGGGTGTTCATTGATGTAGGTTTTCAACACCTTATAGAAGTACTTGACCAGCATTACACAATACCGTCACATACTTTTTTTTTGGCACTGAGGTATTTCCCGACCTCTATGAATGCAACAAAATTGAAAACAAATTGGCTAAAGCACTGTTCATTACATGATGGATTGGCAGTTAAGAGCATTGTACTCCAAACCCGTCCCCTGTATGAAAGTCATACAAGGGCTACTTTGGCAGAAGAGTTGACAAATGCAATGAATAAGTGGAAGTTGAGGAGGCCAAACATGTTACTCCCAATAACCACAGATAATGCTGCAAATATTGTGCATGCAATTCATGAAGCTGACGTGCTGAGGCCACAAATTAGTTGCTTTGCGTACGTTGTAAACCTTGTAGCCAAGAAAGCAGTGTCAGTCAACATAACGTCCCACCTCCTGGGGCCGATCAGAAAAATAGTGACTTTTTTTGCACAAAATAACAACGTCCCACCATGTTTTTACTGTGAAGCAGGAGATGTTAAACTTGCCCAGACATAAGTTAATCCATGATGTCACAACTCATTGTAATACAACACTTGACATGTAGGAAAGATACACCAAGCAGCAGTCTACCATCTATTCTGCTTTACTGGACAAAAATCTGAAGGCGTCTGTCAAGAACTTAGCAATGTTGAATGACAATGAACAGAAATGCAGAAAAACTGATTCAGGTACTCAAACCACTAAAAACAGTGACATCTCTCATGAGCAGTGAAACCACACCCACTATATCAATGATTCTTCCTCTGAAAGAGATGATCCTCAAATCCACAGCACCAGCAGACCAGGACAGACCAACAGTCAAAGAAGCCAAAAAAGCCAAAGCAGTCATTACAAATGATCTGACAAAGAGGTACACTGACCCTAATCTTCAGGATTATCTCCAAATGGCCACAGTCCTAGACCCTAGATTCAAATCCCTGCCTTACCTTGCTGACAACTCTCATGTAATGCTCTAGAGGAAAATCATTCAAGAAATTTTGGAGCATGAACAGCAGGTACTATTTAGTTAGTTTTTTTTTTTAATTGTCTGTGATTTTGATTGTCTTAGATCTGTTTAGATGGTTATTACAAAGTCTTTTCACAGATAAAAATAATTATTAAATTTAAATTTATGATATGTTGTACCAGAGATAATTGTGGATCTCAGCTGTGTATGCATCTGTGTGGGGGAGGTGTAATAATTATAATATGGATCATTCTCTTTGATACACAGAGTCTAGTACAGAATCCTGTGCCCTCCACATCCACAGAGGAAGAAAATGCATCCTCTCCCTTATGTTTAGGGGGGGTATGGTGGCATGGTTAGCATGTCTGCCTCACACCTCCAGGGTTAGGAGTTTGATTCCCACCTCCGCCGTGTGTGTGGAGTTTGCATGTTCTCCCTGTGCCTCGGGGGTTTCCTCCCTCAGTCCAAAGACATGCATTGTAGGTTGATTGGCGTGTGTATGTGTGTATGTGTGCGTGTGTGCCCCCTGTGATAGGTTGGCACTCCGTCCAGGGTGTATCCTGCCTTGATGCCCGGCTCCCTGTGACCCGAGAATAGATCGGATAAGCATTAGACAATGAATGAATGAATAAATGAATTTATGTTTACATGTATGTTTATTTTAAAAATATAAGAACTCATGTGTTCCCAAGTTTCAATGGGTAACCAGAAGCTGTGACCTGCCAGTGTTAATTTTTTACATATCTTTATTTTTTTTATATCTAACTATTTTCGGTACACTATGAATGTGTACAGGTTGATTTTTGCATTTAAGTAAAATAAAAAGAATTGCAACTAAAACCATTTTTTTTTCTTCTTAACATCTTACTGTTCCTATCACCTAAGCAAAGAATAATGAAAAAAACACTTTAATTAGCCAAGCCATCAGAACCGAACCAAACCGTAAACCATGGTTAAAAAACCTATGTACATATTGAACCGTGGGTTAACTGTATTGTTGCATCCCTAGTGTGAACCACTCCAGAACTTCCCCCTGCCACCCACAAAGCAACCCATTGGAGAGATTCAACTGCACTTTCTTACAAATGCTCCAAACACTTGGAGAAAAGTACAGAGAAAATCAGAAGGACCATTTAGCCCATGTAGTCCATGCTTACAACTAAGCATGAGGCGACAGGCTACACTCCATAATATCTGTTTTCTAAAAGCTCTGGGCCTTCACTGCTGCTCAACTTTATGTGTACTTTACAGACTTAAACTTCAGTGCGAAGTATTGCTCCATTTGTGACTCTACCAAGCTGTTTCTTTTGCCAGTGTTTTCTCATTCTGTGTATGACCATTGTTTGTTCTACAAGTTTGATTTTTGCCTTGCATTTTGGATTTGTTTGCCTGTTTGATTTGCTACTCTGGTTAGTGATTGCTTTTGGCCTGCTTTCCCTGACTACGACTCTGGTTCACGTTTTGGATTTGTTTGCTGTGTGTTTATAATAAATCTGCATATGGATTATAGATCTTCTGCCTTGGGAGGTTTGTTACAGAATACTTTGCCACAGATGAATCCTGCCACTGTCACACAGCTCCAGGCTCTAGTTACACACCAAGAGGAGAGGCTCCTTGCTTATCAGGAGCAAATAGACACCTTGCAAGCAGGCAACGCATCATTGGAGCAACACTCACAACCCCTGTACCACTACCTCCCCGCAGAGAATCGGTCCACATGTAAAATAGACTTGCTACGTTGCCCAAGTGCAGGGTATATCTGCTATCCATCCCGGACAGCACAGCCATGAAAAAATACATTGATGAAACTCAAGCTCCCATGCCACAAACTAAGCTCATGCTTCACTGGGCAAAATTTATAGACAGATCAACCCTGTCACCTATTGCCTCAAACTCCTGTCCTCATACTGCATTTCCCCCACATTCCACATTTCTTTCTAATACCTTGTAGATTGGGAGGGGTGCAGTCCCGAGCAACAGACCTGGGTCAGTGTGGCCGACATCCTACATCCAGCTCTAACCAGACTGACCCGCACCAAGACTCAAGATGTGTTCTGGAGCCCTCCTCCGAATACTGAATCACTTCTGGTTCACTTCCGGTATACACGGATATTTAAACAGCATGCAAACTACATTCAGTGTGAAGTATTGCTCCATTTGTGACACTACCAAGCCGTTTGTTTTGCCAGTGTTTTCTCATTTTATGTATGACCATTGTTTGTTCCACGTGTTTGATTTTTGCCTTGCGTTTTGGATTTGTTTGCCAGTTTGATTTGTTACTCTGGCTACTGATTACTTTCAGCCTCTTTTCCCAGACTATGGTTCTAGCTCATGTTTCGGATTTGTTTGCTGTGTGTTTCTAATAAATCTGGATTCTAGATCTTTTGCCTCGGGAGGTTTGTTACAGGTTACCTGCCTTTTAATAACGTTTGTAAATTTTAATGATTTGTTTATCTGTTACTGATGTACAATGGGTACACTGAACAGAATTCACATAACAATAAACAAAGATCAACAATAGAAACATTATTTTCTAAAAACATTTTAAAAAAATTCAAACTACACTCTCTGTGTGACGTGTCAGGAGAGGTGCTTCAGACTGTCAGATAATAAGAGTCTGAGAGGATGCAAATGCAGGTAAAGCAGCTTTAATGATGATAAAGCAGACGCATCCAAACAAAGTCAAAGTCAAAACAGGCAAAATCAGAACACAGTGAAAAGAGGGCTAGGCAAAACACAGGCAAAGTTAAAACCTGCCAGTCAGCATAGAGTGTAAGGCTTTAGTGTGTCAGTACAGGGTGCTCAGCAGGGATTCTGCACTGTGGGGGTGTCTCAGGACTTGAGGAGGATTCTAACATTAGCTCAGGCTTGTAAATGCAACATTACAGGCACTATTGGGACCAGCAGGTAAGCTGATTGTCTGGCCATGTCAGCTGCTGGTTGTGGAGATCAATCCATAGATCACCAGATGCTTGGCTGGAGTGGTACCAAGCGGCCTTATGTGCTCATAATGCATCGACCTGCTGGAGGAGACAGAAATGGTGTCTGAGTGTTGCATAACACTGGGTAATGTGAATGCATACTTTGACAGTGACTGGAGACTCACTATATCTGTGTGTGAGCTGTGTGGGAGCTGGTGTACCCACCCATGTTTGCACTGGTCTTAGTACATTAAGGGTACTGCTTGACTCGGCAGGCACCTTGAGACAAGGCAAGAATGACTCAGTGAAACAGCTTGGTGATCAATATTGAGAGAATATAATGCACAGATTTTGTTATAGGCAAACTACTTTTGTTCCACTAGCTGTTTAATTTTGAGAGTAATACAGGTTCTTTGGGGTAGTTCAATCAGTTCTGTTCTATACAGCAGTGGTTGTAATGTAGTTGATATCATCAGTGATGATGGAAATACTTTTTGTCCACGCTGTCACCAAAAATAACAGTTACTACAATCGTTCAAATTAATTTTTTTTCTCGTTAATCTACACTCAGTACCCCATAATGACAAAGTTAGTTAATACAGAATTCTAGAAATGTCTGTAAATTTATAAAACAAATTTTTTTGAAGGATTTTCTGCCATTCTTCTTTGCAAATCCTCTCAAACTTGGTCAGGTTGAATGGGGACTGTCAGTGGACAGCTATTTTCAGGTCTCTCCAGAGATGTTCAAAAGGGTTTAAGTCAGGGCTCTGGCTGGGCCACTCTGGGACATGGGTTCTTGGTCACCTCTCTTAAGGCACTCTCCCAATTGCTCAGTTAGGTCAGATGACCAGCTCTTTGGTTGTGCCAAACTTCTTCCTTTTGACATTATGGCAACCAATGTGCTCTTGGGAATCTTAAGTGCAACAGAAATGTTTTCGTTGCCTTTCCCAGATCTTTGCCTTGCAACAATTATGACTCTGAGCTTTGCAGGCAGTTCCTTTGACCTCATGGCTTGGTTTTTGCACTGACATGCATTGTCTGCTGTGAGGCCTCCTATAGAAAGGTGGGTGCCAAGTCCAATCAATTTAATTTATCACAGGTGGACTCTAATCAAGGTGTGGAGACATCTTATGGCAAGTTCACACTGCAGGATTTTAGCCCTGATTTTCAGTCGCCGACTAGTTTTGCAAAGTTGCCGACAAATGCCCAAAATCAAAGCAAATCGGAGCTCATGCACACAAGTGACCCGACTGCACGACTATCTAGGGTAGCATTCAGTCAATGTTGTGTTCACATTGCACAATGGATCGGCGACAGGAGGTTATACACTGCATGTCTTCACAATAGGAAGAATCACCGACAACTCTGTCTGATCCGCAAACTGCATTTCACAACTAAATATATGCGAGAAATAATAAGGAAATAATGTAAGATCACATGTGAGATCAGAGTTCTTGCACGAGACTAGAAACGGTAGCCCACGAGAAGTTCAAGATCCAAATGGTCTGTGCGGGGAACAAGGATTGTGCGTTCTGCATAATTGGACAAATGAATAATGTGTGAATTACAACTATGTGATCTGAGTGAGTCACCGACACCCGTGAAATATTAGACATGGTAAATATCTGGACCTGTCAGCAACTCCAAATCGTGCAGTGTGAAAGGAGCGCTGACTGAAAAATACATTGGCGCTGACCTACAGCCAATGAGAGAGCAAGATACAGGGCAGCGGGCAGTTCTGGGAGGAGTTATAGACCACAATATCAGCAAGCATGGCTTCGGTTGGAGCACAATATTATAGTGTAATAGAGTTTATCGGTTTTTATCAGAAAAAAAATGTCTTAAATATAGTTATATCAGAATAAATAAGCTTTACAATAGCATCAAACAGAAATAAAGCAGAAATATTTGCTTGACCAGCCGCATAAGCAGCAGCACATTTCAAAATTATTCATTTGTCCAATTATGCAGAACGCACTATCCTTGTTCCCCGCACAGACCATTTGGATCTTGAACTTCTTGCGGGGTTCTAGTCTCACGTGAGAACTCTGATCTTACATGTGATCTTACGTTATTTCTTTATTATTTCTCAGATACGTTCGGTTATGAAACGCAGTTTGCAGGGCCAGACAGAGTTGTCGGCGATTCTTCCTATTGTGAAGACATGCAGTGTGTAACCTCCTGTCGCCGATCCATTGTGCAATGTGAACACAACATTGACTGAATGCTACCCTAGATAGTCATGCAGTGTGAAAAAAACAGTGATCCCACGACTTTGAAAATCGTGCAGTGTGAACTTGGCATTAGCAATGATCAACAGAAATGGGATGCACCTGATGTAAATTTCAGGTGTTGTTGAAAAGGGTCTGAATGCTTATGTAGATGTGATATTTTAGTTTTTAATTTTTTATACATTTGTAAACATTTCTAGAATTCTGTTTTTACTTTGTTATTATTATGTGGTACTAAGTGTAGATCAATGACAAAAAATTAAAACGACTGTAGTATCAGGCTGCCACATAAAATTGAAAATAGTGAAGGGGGTCTGAATATTTTGCACTGTACACTGTTATGAAGTTTGTTAAGAACCAAAATATTTCAGGACATAACCTTTACCACCAAATATTCATTTTAATAAAAAAAAAAATACTAACCACAAATAAACACACAATTCAATGCAGAAATCGTTAGAGGAACACAAAATCAATATCCACAATGACCATATACGTAAGTCTATGGATTTGAAAACCTGTGGTTTAAATGACATAGAAAGTCCATCCTCCTCTATTATGACTGACTTCACTCAGGAACACATCAAAATCAGTCTGAGAAAAAAGACCTTGAACAGCTTTCCATGTTCTCTGCATTTTGGATTTGCATGCTTTTGTCTAAAAACAAAGAGAGAGAGAGAGAGAGAGAGAGAGAGAGAGAGAGAGAGAGAGAGAGAGAGAGAGAGAGAGAGAGAGAGAGAGAGAGAGAGAGAGAGAGAGAGAGAGATATGCATCCATAAACCATGATGTGCATAAACCATGCACAAGATTTCTTTAATGTTTTGTTTAATGTTTTTGATAGTTTACCATTTTAATGCATTTCCATTAAGATTTGCATTGTTCCATCCCTAGTTACATGTTTTTCCTTCAGTAGAATTACACTCTGATTGTAAACATCATTGCACAGGATGTGGGTGCTTGTGAACATTATACACTACAGCCTTGCATGTACTTCTAACTATTTTTGTAATAGAATGATTTGCACTGGTATGAGTGAATCTGACACAGCACATTAAACACTGTGTTTCTCGTCAGCAGTTTCTTTTTGGTTATGAATGGATGGACCAGAGATTTGAGCTAATGATCTGATCTGCTTGTTATTGAGACTTAGTTGTTTTGTAATAATTACATTCTTAAGAATGTATTTTATACATTTCTGCATTTATTAGTAAACATTCTGACAGGTGAAATGAATTTCATTGATTATCCTGTTACAATGGCACCTGCCAAGGGGTAGGATATATTAGGCAGTAAGTCAGTAGTCAGTTGACAAGTTAAATTTTTTGAAAATAGCCAGGTGTATCTGAGCAACTTTGCCGGGGACAAATTGTAATGGCTTGACGTCTTGGTCAGATTATCTCCAAAATTATTCAACTCCACCATCAACATGGTCATGGATGCGCAAGGCTCTTTGGTGCATGCTGGTAGTAAAGACTAGACGGTCTGGTCTGATGCTACAGAAAAGCTTCTATTA
The DNA here is from genome assembly GCA_033459395.1 of Hemibagrus guttatus. Classification (NCBI taxonomy): domain Eukaryota; kingdom Metazoa; phylum Chordata; class Actinopteri; order Siluriformes; family Bagridae; genus Hemibagrus; species Hemibagrus guttatus. The sequence continues at coordinate 8,347,507 of JAUCMX010000009.1, read as the reverse complement.
CACAAATTGTGTATCACACAGTGTATCATGGTTTTTCTGTGTGATCAGAAAATATCAGCGAGAATCAAGGGGAAGGTGTACAGGACAGTGGTGAGACCGGCCATGCTGTATGGTTTAGAGACAGTGTCACTGAGGAAGAGACAGGAGTCAGAGCTAGAGGTAGCAGAGCTGAAGATGTTGAGGTTCTCTTTGGGAGTGACAAGGTTGGACAGGATTAGGAACGAGTACATGAGAGGGACAGCTCATGTTGGACGTTTGGGGGACAAAGTTAGGGAGGCCAGATTAAGATGGTTTGGACATGTTCAGAGGAGGGAGAGTGAGTATATTGGTAGGAGAATGTTGGACATGAAGCTGCCAGGCAGGAGGCAAAGAGGAAGGCCAAAGAGGAGGTATATGGATGGAATTAATGAGGATATGAAGCTAGTGGGTGCAAGGGTTGAGGATGCAGAAGATAGGGATAGGTGGAGAGAGATGATTCGCTGTGGCGACCCCTGAAGGGAGAAGCCGAAAGAAGAAGAAGAAGAAGACAGTGTATCATGGTTTGCTGCATATACGGCTGCAGACCAGTCAGAGTGACCATGCTGACCCCTGACCCAGCAAAGAGGGCATATGGGCATCAGAACTTGACAATGGTCTGCTAGGAAACCTTGGGTCCTGCATTCATGTAGATGTTACTTTGACACAAACCACTTTCTTAAACATTGTTGCAGATCAAGTATACCTCTTCATGGTAACAGTATTTCCTAATGGCATGGGGCTCAAAAAAACAAAATCTTGTTTCTGTGTCCATAAGCAGACTTGTATCTCACTGAAAGTGAAAATGTAAATCATTGTTGTAAATCACAATTGGATGTTGTTTTTTGTTGTTATAAACTCCTTGTAGATACTGTACCTGAGATTTACATAAGAGTATTAGTATTTGAGGGCTGTCTCCAGGTAATCTTTTTAGAAACTCAGATGCTGGCAGGGAAGAAACACAGAGCTACTAAAACAGTGGACTTTAAACGACTGGAATACAGGTATGATTCCTTATTTCATGATGGCCTTTAATATTTACATAGCTTTTCTGATTATGGTGTGATGTCAATTTTCTTTCATCATTTTTAAATAGCTGCTTCCTGAAAACTTATCAGCATGTTGATATACTATAATTTTCTAAAATCTGAAATAATTGTGCTCCATATTACATGCCCTTTTTTCTTTTTTTAGTTTAAACAGACTATTTAAAGGCAGTCGTCTTAAAAATTGGCTTTTAAACAATATTCCACCAACTAAAACACTGGAAAAGCTGAATAAATAACTGAAAAACTGATTGTGGTGTTTAATGTTGTTTTTTTTTTTTAAGTGATAAGCAGATTCAGCAAACAGAACAAATATAATAAAGTTTTAAACTGATCACTTTTTTCTAACTCTCTAGCTACTTGTCCATTATGAAGGCATATCTCTTTCTTCTAAGATTCATAGGTGAGTGTGTATTCATGATTGTTTTACCTCACAAATTATTTATTAATAATTTCTAAGAAATATAATGTTAAAAATAACCATTGCTTTTTTTTTTTTTTACTAAGCTGGTGTCTTTTGTGGGCTTCTAGTTCTAATTTGATATCAATATATAGATCTGACAGTACAAAGGATATAAACAGTCTACGAACCTCTGTTAAAATGTCAGGTTTTTTTTTTTGATGAAACTAAAATTAATTATGTCTGAACTTTTTGTACCTTCAATGTACACTTAATGTGAAATTACAACATATCAAATGTAAAAGAAAATCAGAAAAATAAATACAGTAACCTTATCAGTAATCTATTTGTATAAGTCTACATACCCCTAAACTACTGCTTTGTTAAAGCACCTTTTGATTTTATTAAACTAGTCAGTCTTTTTGGGTATGGGTCTATCAACATGGCACATCTTGACTTGAAAGTATTTTCCAAATCTTTCTCAGAAAAACATTCTAGATCCATCAAATTTTAATCTCTAATGTGTGCACAGCCCCAGACCACAGACTTTTATTTGGATTTAGGTCTGTCTAGGTCATCTTTTTGGTTAAGCCAGTCCTTTGCTGATTTGGATGTATGCTTCAGGTCATTGCCATTAAGCGTGAAAGGTGGAATTCATTTTCATGTTCGGCTTACTAGCAGACATCTGAAGGTTTTGCAATGAAGGCTATGTATTTGTAGCTATACATTATTCCCTTCACCCTGATAAAAGCCCAGGTGAAGAAAAGCAGCTCAAAACCATAATACTTCTTTTGCACTGTTGCTATGGTATTCTTTTGGTAACATGCTTTTTTGGTATTAGGGAATTATTATTCTTTTTGTCAGGTTTGAGATGATTTAGTTCAGCTTCAAATTTTTTTTTTTTTTTTTTGTGAGAAAGGTCACAAGGTAGTATTGGATCCTCTTCTGTTCCCCCTCTATTCTAAATAGCTGCTCTCTTATTGAGGGCATTTCTTTACATGCCACTGCTATGCTGAAGACCCTTAGCCCATCCTCTCCTTTACTTCCTCCGACACTTATATTTCCACACACGTCTTAGCATGTCTGGCAGTCATCTCATTATTGATAGTAGCTAACTAGCTAAAAACAAAATCCCAACAAGACTGAACTGCAGTAGCTACCTGGAGATCTAGCTCCATGTCAAGATATTTTCTGCACAATATTTCGATTCCACCTACTGTCAGTGTATGTAGACTCAGGATAGTTCTGGACAACTAATTATCCGCATTGTTACATTTCTAGCCTGACTTGGTCAAGCAGACTTTGTATTTATAAAATGATGAGGATCCCGCTTTTCCACTTTACAAAGGCCGCTTAAAGGCTTGTTCTTTCCTCTGTCATCTTGAGATTCTACCACAGCAACTACAACTCAACACTTTTGTAAATGCATTTTGTAAAAGCTTTCAACACTATCAACTTTCTCCATACCACACTGCATTTCCACCACTGCCTCCTTGTTTCTGCCAGCATCTGATTTAAAAGGTCTTCAAAAATGACTAAATAGTTGTTTACCAAGCACTTGAATTAAAATATCTGTTTAAAATTATACTTTATCAAGTGTTTTATTTTGTGTTGTGCTAACCTCATCCAGTAGTGTTAGCATGACAATATTCTTAGTCCCTGACCTATTTAACTAGCATTGATGTTTTGAGACTACAAAGGAGTTCTATAAGTTTCTCTGGATAAGGGTGTCTACTATATGTTGTAATTGTCATGCCCCCTCTACCACCCAGAGAGCTGTCTTGGACACTGGGCCAGAGACTGTGGAGGTATTGTTGGGATTTGAATTTGCCTTTTTCCAGTGATAGGGCAAATGCTTTTCTGGCAGCTGCTGGATCTCATAACAGCCACTGATGTTGTCTTTGTTTAAAAATTTAATTACTGTGTGAATCACTAAATAAATGATTTTCTGCAGGTGTTGTCCCAGCCACCCTATCTCTTCTGCCACCTGATGGTCACCAGTATTATCTGATCAATACAAAAGTGACATGGCCAGTAGCTCAGAATTACTGCAGGGAAACATATGGTGACTTGGCTACAGTTGAAAATGACCTTGACTGGTTTTTACTAAAGGAAGAATTGGCAAGGGAAGGTCTGACAGACATTGCCTGGGTCGGCTTGTACAATGATTTCGACAGTTGGCGCTGGTCCTTTAATGATGTCCCAATGAAAAATACTTTTCAAAACTGGGGTGCTGCACAGCCTGATAATAGGTTTGGGAAAGAAGCATGCTGTGAAACTGGACCTCTTGGAGTCTGGTGGGATTTTCCCTGTGAAAGCCTGTATGCATTTATATGCTACAATGGTAAGGTCTTTTTTTTACTTGGTTTTTATTTGTCTGGTTCATCAGACTATAAATAAAAGACTGTTCATACCAATCCATTAATACTGATATTAAAGGTTTGTTTTTGTAATTTTAAGGTTAGGCAAATGTATGGTAACAGAATATTTGACATATGTTGTCATATTAAAAAAGGAAACTGTTTTGTCTGACATTATGTGTGACGTTATGTCATGAGGTCTGTTTGTTTTTCAGTCTGTTTATGTTTTTCAGTCTGTTTAAGTATGTGCTGAGGTGACTTTTAAAAGTACAAAAAAAATCATATTTTAAATTTTATCTAATAAAACATTGTTAGGTAAGACATGTCACCTACTTTGTTCACATAAGAGGTCATTTTAAAATTAATAAGATTTATTTTCAGCTTTTATTCCTTTTTCACTAAGATTTCCAGTAGGTTAAAAGTTTACATACAACTAGGTGACTTTCAGCCAGAAAGTTAAAAACTTGTTCATAAATGGGTCTTCCTACAGTACAATGATACTATGCTTCAACACTGGAACAAAATGGCTTAAAGACAACAAGAAGAAAATATTGCCTTGGCCATCACAAAATGCTTACCTGAATTCCATAGAAAATTTTTTAACTAAAATGAAAAAGTATTTTGAAAAACTTATAAAAAGGCTTCCCTGACAGTTTGGTTCATGAATTTATCCAAGTTGAAATTTATCTTCTTGAAGTATCTAAATGGCAACACCACCAAATACTGTGGAATATATTTAAAAAATATGTAAGATGTTGAGGTTCTCTTTGGGAGTGACAAGGTTGAACAGGATTAGGAACGTGTACATCAGAGGGAAAGCTCATGTTGAACATTTTGAGGACAAAGTTAGGCTGGTCAGATTAAGATGGTTTGGACATGTTCAGAGGAGGGAGAGTGAGTATATTGGTAGGAGAATGTTGGACATGGAGCTGCCAAGCAGGAGGCAAAGAGGCAGGCCAAAGAGGAGGTATATGGATGTAATAAATGAGGATATGAAGCTAGTGGGTGCGTGTTGAGGATGCAGGAGAGATATATATAAAGAAGCAGTGCGATACGGGGATATAAGACACTTCTGACCAAGTTGTTGTATGAAAGTAATGTGTTATTATTTTTGTATAACAGCACAGTCCATTAGCTGCAATTTCTTATTTGATCAGTTTATACAGCACTATACATATATTATTTATATTACATTGGGAATTTACTAAGCCAATGTCTACATAGGTGAAACAACTATATTTACCTTGCATGCATTTTGTAGGGCAGTACAGGTGCATCTCAATAAATTAGAATGTTGTGGAAAAGTTCATTTATTTCAGTAATTCAACTCAAATTGTGAAACTCGTGTATTAAATAAATTCAGTGCACACAGACTGAAGTAGTTTAAGTCTAGTTCTTTTAATTGTGATGATTTTGGCTCACATTTAACAAAAACCCACCAATTCACAACAAATTAGAATACTTCATAAGACCAATAAAAAAAACATTTTTAGTGAATTGTTGGCCTCCTGGAAAGTATGTTCATTTACTGTACATGTACTCAATACTTGATAGGGGCTCCTTTTGCTTTAATTACTGCCTCAATTCAGCGTGGCATGAAGGTGATCAATTTGTGGCACTGCTGAGGTGGTATGGAAGCCCAGGTTTCTTTGACAGTAAACGGGTGCAGTGACTTTGGTTTTCAAAAAACACAATGGACCAACACCAGCAGATGACATTGCACCCCAAATCATCACAGACTGTGGAACCTTAACACTGGTCTTCAAGCAACTTGGGCTATGAGCTTCTCCACCCTACCTCCAGACTCTAGGACCTTGGTTTCCAAATGAAATACAAAACTTGCTCTCATCTGAAAAGAGGACTTTGGACCACTGGGCAATAGTCCAGTTCTTCTTCTCCTTAGCCCAGGTAAGATGCCTCTGACCTTGTCTGTGGTTTAGGAGTGGCTTAACAAGAGGAATACGACAACTGTAGCCAAATTCCTTGACACGTCTGTCTGTGGCGGCTCTTGATGCCTTGACCCCAGCTTCAGTCCATTCCTTGTAAAGTTCACTCAAATTCTTGAATCGATTTTGCTTGACAATCCTCATAAGGCTGCAGTTCTCTCGGTTGGTTGTGCATCTTTTTCTTCCACACTTTTCCTTCCACGCAACTTTCTTTTAACATGCTTGAATACAGCACTCTGTGTACAGACAGCTTCTTTGGCAATGAATGCACGCAACTTTCTTTTAACATGCTTGAATACAGCACTCTGTGAACAGCCAGCTTCTTTGGCAATGAATGTTTGTGGCTTACCCTCCTTGTGAAGGGTGTCAATGATTGTCTTCTGGACAACTGTCAGATCAGCAGTCTTCCCCATGATTGTGTAGCCTAGTGAACCAAACTGAGAGACCATTTTGAAGGCTCAGGAAACATTTGCAGGCGTTTTGAGTTGATTAGCTGATTGGCATGTCACCATATTCTAATTTGTTGAGATAGTGAATTGGTGGGTTTTTGTTAAATGTGAGCCAAAATCATCACAATTAAAAGAACCAAATACTTAAACTACTTCAGTCTGTGTGCACTGAATTTATTTAATACACAAGTTTTACAATTTGAGTTGAATTACTGAAATAAATTAACTTTTCCACGACATTCTAATTTATTGAGATGCACCTGTATATGTCTGCATAACCACTAATCAACACACACGCACACACACACACACACACACACACACACACACACACACACACACACACACACAGACACAGACACACACACCTACCATGAGATTGTCTTAAGTAGTGGTTTAGAAAGACTGGTTAAAAATATAGAAGCACCCCATGATTAATATCCAGTGAAGGCTTGGTTGAAGAGAATACTGTAACAGCCTCTTCCGATGGACCACTTCTTCATAGAATACATTTCAAGGTTATATTTTATATCTGTTACTGGTCATGTGCAGCATTAACAAAGATTGTCTCTTTAAAAGTGTTTAGTTTTTTTCCCACTCTGATGGATAAAAAAATAGGACTGTACCTGTGTACAACCTCATGGTCAAAGTAAAGTTCTTAGAAAATGTAAGCAATTACAAAATTAAACCCTTTCAACTGTACTTTTCATGTTGTTGTACTGGTACTATAATCTGGACATGATTTGTACCTTTATTATGTACATTTTAATAGGAGATATTTTAAAAATAATATAATGTACATAACTGGCCCTTTAGCAAGGTCTCTAAAAGCAATTTAAAGGAACAGTACACATACACTTTTCTGGGTAAAAGTTGCATAAAAGTACAAAAAATGTTGCCATTATTATATCACTTTATATAAGAAGTAAAAGTAGAAGCTTTATTTCTAAAAGGTTATTTCTACTATACTAATCATGCTTATTGCTATTCCACAGCTAATAACAGTTATGCTAACAGATATGTCGGTGTCAGTTCTAAATCGGACTGGAAAGGAGCTCAGGCTTACTGCAGAATGTTTCATACAGATTTGGCTTTTGCAATAACTGCAACAGATAACAGCGCAATGCAGAGCATAGCAGCCCGTCAGGGTGGATCTTGGATTGGTGGATACAGGGACACATGGAAGTGGTCAGATGGAACAAACACATCAAACCTCCTATGGTTTCCTGGACAGCCTGATAATTATTATAGGAATGAAAACTGTGCTGTGCTTGATAAAGGAATGTTCAGTGACACAAAATGTACTGAGCTCAACTATTTCATCTGTCAAACCAGTGAGTTGTTTCTTTTATGTGTTTCTGAAAGTCAGAATGTCCTTTGTAATAAGAAGTATGCATGTGATGTGACTCATAAATTCTAACATTCATTTAAAAATTACTTTAAGGAGGGGTATTTTTTTATTCAATTTGAATTTTTTATTCAATTCAATTCAATTTTATTTGTATAGCGCTTTTAACAAAGAGCATTGTCTCAAAGCAGCTTTACAGAACATAAAAAACAATAAACATACAAACAAACAGTCCTATATGTTAGACAAAATTTTCTTAATGTGCTTTGCTCTGTGTATGTGGGTTCTGTAGCTCATCCAGTGAGAAAAAAGCAATTAATAAGACTGCAAGTGAAGTCTGACTTGAGCATAATTGGTTCTGATGTGCAGTCGGCCATTTTAGAGCTGGTGAGTCAAACAAAGTTACTAAAATCTAGCATATTATATTACATATCAGACGTATTCAAGCATCAATTGCAAATATTTTTTTTTACATGATTCAAGAATTTGTAGCACAATATAATAACTTTTACTAATAGACACTATGCACAGATGATAACTAGTTATTCACTATTTATATTTGACAATTAAAAATAGCTTATAAATGACAGGTCATGTTATTGTTAACATGTACTATACACTATCAATTACTAATAAATTATCACTACTAAATATTTAGTTATATAAATATAAAGTATATATAAATATAAATATAAAGTTATTTAAATTGTAATAAATGTTAGTATGTTAACATTGATATATGTTTATAAATGATGCTTCATGTAGATGTTTGAACTTATTCCAATTTTGAAAATTAACAAATGTTTATAAATTATGGTTTACATAGTCCCTCATACCACAGTTGAGTGTACTATTCCTGTATCCTGTAATATAAAGTGATAGTTCAATGGTTAAGAGGCCAGGCTACTGATTGGAAGATTGTGAGTTCAAATCCTAGGGCCACCAAGCTGCTACAACTGGACCCTTGAGCAAGGCTCCTAACCCTCAAGTGCTCTGTTTTATAAATCAAGGTTGCTCTACATAAGCCTGTCATAAATGTAAATCTTCTTTCCCTTAAAGAAAGAGCTGTCTAATGTGTATATTGTATGTGCTCAAACATTTTTAATAGTTATGTAATCCGTAATAGAGCTGCACATTTTTTTTTATCATTCCCACTTCGGAAGGAATTCTGACCAAGCCCCATGAATCAGTATCAAGCTCTTGAGCTGTATCTGTATGATTCTTTGCATTATGCTGTTGCTATGTGATTGGCCCATAGCATACTCCTGAAAGAAACTCACATATTGAAAGAAATAATGAAGGGAGCTGCTTGCATTTGAAAAGTATTGACATTGGGTAGAGGGAGCCTCTTTGTCATCTACACACACAACAAAAAAACAATGTAAGAGAAATAGCTTACAGGTCAAAATAGCTGCATTGAAAACAAATTGGGACAATTTTTCAAACACACATTAAATTCAGTTTATTCAGCTTATTAATATACAAAGATTTTTAATATAGACTGCAAAACAAGCTTAAAAATTATTTTTCTATTCTGTAGGTCAAGCAGAAGCTGGATGAATATGGCATGCTGAAGAACATCACAGTGACCTGGAGAGTACAGTCAGATGGACAAATTTTTCACAAGAAAAAGTCTGATCTCTAGACACCATGAGGGTTTAAGCTCAGAAGTGTCAGAGGAAATGGATAAGGAAAAAGCAAAGAATTTCTTTCATTAGTAAAATTTCTCTTGATATTAATATGGGCTATTGTTTATCTCTATATTATAGCAGCTTCTTAACATTTCTCCACTTATACACAATTGCATATTTAATTTCAGTTGACAATTTAATTAATTTAAGTTCAGTTTTCAATATGTAATTTCAGGGGGGCTAGGTTTCCTCCCCTGGTCCAAAGATATGTATTGTAGGTTGATTGGCATCTCTAAATTGTCCATAGTGTGTGATTGCGTGAGTGAATGAGAGAGTGTGTGTGTGTGTGTGCCCTGCGATGGGTTGGCACTCCATCCAGGGTGTATCCTGCCTTGATGCCTGAGATAGACACAGGCTCCCCGTGACCCGAGAATAGATCGGATAAGCGGTAGACAAAGAATGAATGAATATGTCATTTCATGTCACTTTTTAAACATCCTTTCTGTCCTTTTGCACACATCTATCTATACTTCACTTTGTCATGCAGGTCCTATTTAAGTGAGTTCTTGATTGCAAACAGGTGTGGCAGTAATCAGGCCTGGGTGTGGCTAGAGAAATTGAACTCAGGTGTGATAAACCACAGTTATGTTTTAACAGGGGGGGCAAACACTTTTTCACACAGGGCCATGTAGTTTTGGATTTTGTTTTCCCTTAATAATAAAAACCTTCATTTAAAAACTGCATGATGTGTTTACTTGTGTTATCTTTGACTAATATTTAAATGTGTTTGATTATCTGAAACATTAAAGTGTGACAAACATGCAAAAAAATAAGATATCAGAAATCCAACACTTTTTCACACCACTGTAGATTATATTGAGAGTCCGCTCATACAGGGGTGTGTGTGTGTGTGTTTGTGTGTGAGAGAGAGAAAGCTAGTAGTTCAGTTCTGGGTGTTAAGAAGCCTGATGGCTTTTGGAAAGAAACTGTTACATAGTCTGGTTGTGATTGCCAGAATGCTTTGATACCTCTTTCCAGATGGCAGGAGAGTGAAGAGTGTGTGTGAAGAGTGTGTGGGGTCATCCACAATGCTGTTTGCTTTGTGGATGCAGCATGTGGTGTACATGTCCATGATAGAGACTCCAATGATCTTCTCGGCTGTCCTCACTATCTGCTGCAGGATCTTGCGAATTCCCAAACCAGGCAGTGATGCAGCTGCTCAGGACGCTCTCGATGGTCCCTCTGTAGAACATGGTCAGGATGGGGGGAGGTAGATGGGCTTTCCTCAGCCTCCGCAGGAAGTAGAGGTGCTACTGAGCTTTCTTGCTGACGGAGGTGGTGTTGAGTGACCAGGTGAAGTTCTCTGCTAGATGCACACCAAGGAATTTGGTGCTCTTGACGATCTCCACAGGGGATCCGTCGATGAACAGTGGAGAATGGACACTCTGTGCTCTCCTAAAGTCAACAACCATCTCTTTTGTCTTGTCAACATTGAGAGACAGGCTGTTGGCTTTACAGCAGGCTGTTAGATGTTGCACCTCCTCTCTGTACGCTGACTTGACGGTCGTGTCATTGGCGAACTTGATGATGTGGTTTGAACTGTGCATAGCTGTACAGTCGTGAGTCAGCAAAGTGAACAGCAGTGGGCTGAGCACACAGCCCTGAGGGGCTCCAGTGCTCAGTGTGGTGGTGCTGGAAAAGCTGTTCCCGATTCTGACTGACTGAGGTCTCCCTGTCAGGAGGTCCAGGATCCAGTTGCAGAGGGAGGTGTTCAGGCCCAGCAGGCTCAGTTTCTCAATCAGGTGCTGAGGGATGATTGTGTTGAATGCTGAACTAAAGTCTATGAACAGCATTCGTACATATGTGTCCTTAATGTCCAGGTGTGTGAGGGACAGATGGAGGGTTGTGATGATGGCATCGTCCGTGGATGGTCGATTCATACGATACACAAAATGCAAGGGGTCTAGTGAGGGCGGTAGCTGGGTCTTGATGTGCCTCATGACGAGCCTCTCGAAGCATTTCATCACAATGGGTGTGAGTGTAATGGGATGGTAGGTAGTCATTGAGGCATGAAACTGTAGACTTCTTTGGCAAGGGAACAATGTTCGTTGTCTTGAGGCACATAGCAACAATGACGCTGCTCAAGGAAATGTTGAAGATGTCAGTGAAGACATCTGCTAGCTGTTCTGCCTATTCCCTGAGTACTCTGCCAGGAATGTTGTCTGGTCCAGCAGACTTCCATGGGTTAACTCTGCATAGAGTTCTCTTCATGTCAGCCGTGGAAAGACAGAGCACCTGGCTGTTGGGAGGAGGGATAGTCTTCCTCGCTGCTACGTTGTTCTGTGCCTCGAACCGAGCATAGAAGTCATTCAGCACATCTGGGAGGGAGGCGTCACTGTCACAAGCAGATGGTGTGGTCTTGTAGTTTGTGATTGCCTGTATGCCATGCCACATGCTCCAGGAGTCTCCGCTGTCTTGAAAGTGGCCGTAGATGCTCTGAGCATGCGAGCGTTTCGCCTCTTTGATGGCTTGAGACAGTCTGGCCCTTGCTATTCTTAAGGCCTCCTTATCCCCAGCTCTGAAGGCGGAGTCTCTCGACTTCATGAGAGCATGCACTTCTGCAGTCATCCACAGCTTCCGGATCACTTTATGAGGATCACCTCTATACCTGCTCAGGCCAAAAGGTCAAGAGGTCAAGTTTTTAATTAGAAAATAAAACACACACATATGTAATTTTATAGTTTTATTGGTGGAAAAAGCTAATTACCTCTAGCATGTCTTCAACCTGTTGGCACAAGGTGTAGTTGTGTGGTTTGGTGGTGAGGTACTCCAACACAGCCTGAGCTGCAGCTTTCACAACTCGGTTTAATATCAGGACACTAGCCAAAGAAAAACAGTACTGAGAAATGCACATGTAAATGTCCCCTGTGATACACACCCGAGTGCAAAACATGACATAAAATGTGCTACAATGTACATTAGCAATAATAATAACTAGCTAATTTTCAGTTACTGACCTGTGTTTAAATAGCAGATTCTCTCTTTGAAGGGCCAGATGGTCTGGAAGATACTGCTCAGGGGCGTGATCCATCACCACTAAATCCAAACGGTCCTTACCCAGGTGAGATGCTAAGCCGGAGATGGCTTCAGCTGAGGAGCAGGGTAGCACCTGGAACTAAGGTAGATAAACACATGTTAATTGTAATGGTGTTGATCTAGATAATAAAGTTCCATGTGATGTTTTGGCCACAGATTAGCTCAGAATAAGAAAATAATGTACTAATGTTAAACCAAATACTGTAATTTATTAATATATATTTATGATGTTACATGGGAGGGCTCACATATATATTTAGAAAGAGAGCGAGAGAGAGAGCGAGAGAGATAGATAGATAGATAGATAGATAGATAGATAGATAGATAGATAGATAGATAGATAGATAAACTAGGTGTAATCTATGAAATTAACAATGTGAACATTTTAATTATATTATACAGGGAAAATATTATAGTAGTATAGCAGAATGTAGAGGGTGAAGCAGAACTGCAAGGTGGTGAAGTGTAGTGAGACATGAGTATCCAAGCGGTGCAGTGTAGAGTTCGGAAGATTTATGGTTGTAGGGAAATTACTGGCCCTGAACCTGCTGGTTCTGGTGTGGATGGACCTGTATCTCCTCCTGTATGGAAGGAAGTTGAACAGTTTGTGACTAGGGTAGGAGCAGTCCTCGATAATTTTGTGTGCTCTGCGCAGACATCTACTGTGGTGAAGAGACTCAATGGCAGGTAGTTGATTGCTGATTATGCGTTCGCGATTGTCAACACCCTTTGCAGTGATTTTTTTTTCATACACTGTGGAGCTCGTCAAGATGCTTTCAATAATGCAGCGGTAAAAATTGGACAGGATCTTGGGGGTAGGTGAACTTATTTTAGTCTTCTCAGGAAATAAAGACGCTGTTGCGCCTTCCTAACCAGAGTTGAAGTGTTCAGATGCCAAGACAGATCCTCAGAGATGTGGATGCCCATGAACTTAAAGCTGGAGACACACTCTACTTCAGACACGTTGATGTAGATAGAGGAGTGTATGTATGTTTGATTTCCTGGAAGTCCACAATGAGCTCTTTGGTTTTTGTAGCATTGAGGGTGAGGTTGTTCATGGAACACCATGCTGACAGGCTCTGGATCTCCTCCCTGTAGGCCGATTAATAATTTTTGCTGATTCAGCCAACAACAGTGGTATCATCTGCATATGTATATAATTAGTAGTCATAATTTAGAAGCTTTTCTTTTTATTAGCACTTACCAGCTGGCAAAGATGGTGTACCATCTTGATTAACTCAGCCTGGTCAACTGTCTTATTCCTATAACCTTTTTTTTCTTTCTTTCTCTTTTTTTGTGAATTACTTTGTCTCATAGCTCATAGCAGAGGACAAGTGAGATGTTAATGGACTGTTTAATAAAAATGAATGTGAGATGTTTGATATACCTTCTTATACATAAGAATTTAATTATGCAAAGTTTCTTTTGCAAGTTTAGAGGAACAGTATTTCCTTTCTTTTGCAAGTTTAGAGGAACAGTATCCCAAAGGCCCAAACCCATCTCCTTGATTTCTGTTTGCCTGCGCTGACTGTAATGTTTATAGTTTTAGTCTGTTGATGTTACTGATTATCTTTGTTATCTTTTACTCTACTCATTCCGTCTCAATCAGTTATGCATTTGAATGCATACAGTCACTGTCACATGTTTGGCATCTCTTTTGCTGCATTCATAAACCTGATGAATTCAGGTAGCCAAAATACCTCGAACAGCTGTTTACTGAGGCCTCATTTTGAGACCAGGTTCAAAGCTTTTGCATTGGTGGCTTATTGTTACAAAGCCTGTGTTCATTGTGCCTGACTTTTGTGGTTTTGGCATGAACTTGGATGGTTTTTACACTGTTGGGAGGAGTTGTACGCCTCTGTTTATTGTCTCTGCAAAACTGTTGTTATGTCCATGGATGTAAGTTATTATTTGTATTTTTTTTTGCATTAATTCTGCTTGTCGGGCATTGGTGGCTCAGTGGTAGGTTTCTTGCCTATCATGCGGAAGGCCTGGGTTCATTTCCCAGCCAATGCCTCAACCCTAGCCACTGGATACAGTGCCGGTCCCAAGCCCGGAAAAATAGGAGAGTTGTGTCAGGAAGGGCATCTGGCATAAAACATTTTAGGGGGGCATGGTGGCTTAGTGGTTAGCACGTTTGCCTCACACCTCCAGGGTTGGGGGTTCGATTCCCGCCTCCACTGTGTGTATGGAGTTTGCATGTTCTCCCCGTGCCTCGGGGGTTTCTTCCAGTTACTCCGGTTTCCTCCCCCAATCCAAAGACATGCATGGTAGGTTGATTGGCATCTCTAAATTGTCCGTATTGCGTGAGTGAATGAGAGTGTGTGTGTGCCCTGCGATGGGTTGGCACTCCGTCCAGGGTATAGCCTACCTTGATGCCCAATGACGCCTGAGATAGGCACAGGCTCCCCATGACCCGAGAATAGTTCGGATAAGCGGTAGACAATGAATGAATGAATGAACGAATAATTCTGTTTGATGTGTATGTTGTATTGCATGAAATAGGATGTGTGCAGTCTCTCTGTCTCTTTCTCTCTTCAACTTTTGATTGTTTATGCTGTTGAATGATGACAGTCTCTGTGTGAGTAGTTTCTTTTCAGTCTTGCCGCAGAGATCCCACCTCCTAGCGGCAAAGATTAAGTTTCAGTTTCAACCCGTTACATTAAGTTTCAACCCGTGCTCAAGAGTTTCTGTTTGTAAACAGTTATTTGTTGCTCGTATTAATTATTCGTTGTTTGTATTAATTATTTGTTATTTGTAAACAATTCTTTGTTATTTCTGAAGCAGTAGGTTGGGGATTGCCTTTTATTTTTTGTAAACTTTATTTTCTCCTACTTTTGGCCAGCTAGGGAGCAAGGGAAGACTCCCGTATTTCTTTTGAGGATTTTCTTTGTTAGGTAAATTAAACTTTTCTAAACCACTAGTTAGTTTAATGTTGGTTTGTTATTTTGGCCTGGATCCCCTTCCGAAGTTATGTGCTTCTAGTTTATGATTGATTTGTGAAATAAACTTTTCAGCTTGTAAAAATGTCTATGGTGGCCATTGTGAGCTGGAGCAGGAGAAGAGGAGTGTAGCTGTTCTCTAATTTTATTCTTGTCACCGGCCTTACCAACCCTAGAACTCTAGCCTGATCGAAACTTACTTCTGCAGATGTTATGCTTTTATGAGGGTAATTGTAAACACAGTCAATCTTTTACTTAAAGGCCTTAAAAAAACTTTGTTCTGTTTTTGATGTCAACACACATCACATGACCCTGGGCAAAACTATTACACAATTAAGCAATCCTTCCTAAAGCAAAAAGGAGCTGAAACTTAAGGTGTTTTCTTTGGAACGCAGGCAAATAAAACATTTTGATGTTGTTTAAGTAAGGAATAATGTTTTATTCATTAAACAACACACTGCATTTTTTCAATGTTTTTAGTAATTTTTCATATTGCGTAATGTCTATGAAACTAGTTACTTTCTATAGTAACGTTATTACAGCTCTAAGTTGTTCCCTCACCCTCCTCTTGTTTCTCTTTCTTGAAGTTAATAAGACAAAAATTTTATTTCTTTTTTAAGTACAGGGAAACAACAAAGTTACCTGGAAACAGCAACGCATTCCTTCCTTCTTGGGTCTGAAAGTTATAGCTTTACCATTGACTGTAACAAAGCACTGATACTGGAGACTCCTTCCAAAAATCTGAAAACCAAGCAGGAATAAAAGACAGACTATTGCCACATGTACACCTAAGAGAAGAAATCCGATCAATCAGAATCAATAATTCCACAACATTGTGGAATTAATTCATATTAACTACATTCAGTGATAGTTGTAAGCTGGATAATCTACATATTAAGCATCTCTGAGCAGTTCTAACTGATAGCATTAACCACAGCATTTTTCTGGTAATTGTGATTTACTGCCCGTTTCTTGACCCTGCCCTACTCTGTGCAGGTTGATATTGCAGATGCGGCTGTCTTCTTTGGTTGGCTTGAATGTGTTGCAATCAAAGCCTTACGTGCGCACTCTCACAAACCTCCCGACTACGGTGGAACCAGTCATCTACTGCCGGTACTTCTGACTGCTCTCCTGACCTTAGGAACATGGATGGTTGGTATCCAAGTACGCACTGGAATGGCATGAGTCTAGAGGAGGTGTAAGTAAGTGAATTTTGTACATACTCGGCCCAGGGGAGGAACTCACTCCCACAGCTGTTCTCTGTAGCAGTAGGTGCGAAGGTAACGGCCCAGTTCCTGGTTGAAATACTCCACCTGTCCATTAGGTTGCGGGTGATAACCAGACATAAGGCTCACATTGATATCCAGTAGCTCACAGAAAGCCCCCCAAACATAGGCTGTGAATTGCACCCCTCAATTGGAGACAATGTCTTCTGGGATTCCATAACATCTGAAGATGTACTCGAAACAGGCAGTGGCTATTTCCATGGCTGTGGGAAGTTTTTTCAGAAGGATGAGCTTGAAAGTTTTAGAAAACCTGGATACAGCAACAAGAATGACAGTGAACCCTTGGGAGATGGGAAGGTCGGTGGTGAAATCCACAGCAATGTGTGACCACGGGCGACGAGGTATGGGAAGTGCTTCAAGGAGGCCTGCTGGTAACTGGCAGGGAGTTCGAACCTGAGTGCAGGTGGTACAGGAGTTTACGTATATTTTGTCTGTAGCTAGAGACAGCCACCAGAAGGCATTGTAATGGAGTTGTTGTCCGGTAAATACCTGGATGTCCTTTGCTACGAAGCGACGAAGAGTGGCAGGGACATACAAGTGTGCTGGGGTACTCAGTAGGGGGGTCCTCTTCTCGTTGCATCTGGCAAATTTCTTTCATTATGTCCAATTGTAATGGGGATAATATGACAGCTAGGCCCAATATAGGTTTCTGGTCAGATTCAGCGTGAATGGGATCATGTGTGAGAGGACGTTGGCTTTACTGTTTTTGGATCCAGGATGGTAAGTTACCACAAAGTTAAATCTTGTGAAGAAGAGGGCCATCGCGCTTGCCGTGGATTTAGTCGCTTGACCCCTTTAATGAACTCCACATTCATGTGGTCATTGAGTACCTGAAAGACATGCCAAGCTACCTCCAACCAGTGTCTCCATTCTTCCAAAGCTTCCTTGATGAAAAGCAGTTCCCTGTTACCAACGTCATAATTTGCCTTTACTGGGGTTAGCTTACGTGAAAAGAAGGTGCACGGATAGAGTTTTTCTGGATTTCCATGATGTTAAGATAGCACAGCTCCAATACAGAAACATGAGGCATCTACCTCCACTATGAAGGGGCGATCAGGGTCTGGATGTCGGAGGATATGTGCAGGCTTCGCCTGAAGCAAGGCGGTGAGCAGAGATGCTATGGTGCTATAATTCCTGATTAATCGTTGGTAGAAATTGGCAAAGCCAAGGAAACGTTGTAACTCCTTAATACTGGAAGGAATAAGCCATTCAGTTACTGCACTGACCTTACTAGAGTCCATCTCTACTCCCCTTTTGCTGATGACGTACCCTAATCCAACCTGATAGAGCTTGAGAGGTACTGCAAAGAAGAATGGAAGAAACTGCCCAAAAATAGGTTTGCTAAGCTTGTAGCATCATACTTAAAAAGATTGAGGCTGTAGGTGCTTCAGTTGAGCAAAGGCTGTGAATACTTATGTACATGTGATTTTTTTCGTTTTATATTTTTAAGAGATTTGCAGATTTGAAGATTTCAAACAAACTTCTTTTATTTTGACATTATGGGGTATTGTTTGTAGAATTTCGAGGAAAATAATTAATCCATTAATCCATTTTCGAATAAGGCTGTAACATAACAAAATGTGGAAAAAGTGAAGCGCTGTGAATACTTTCCGGATGCACTGTATTCCAAGAAGGTTAAGGTTTTCTGATGGAATTCACACTTTTCAGCTTTAACAAATAGATGATGCTGTAGCAACCTGTTTAATACCAAGCGTACTTGTGAGACTTGAGTTTCATAGTCCTTAGAATAAATGAGTATGTCATTGATGTAGATGATAACACAGAGATTTAGGAGGTCTTTGAATATCTCCTTAACGAATGACTGGAAGACACGTTGGTGAGACTATAAGGCATAACAAGGTACTCGTAATATCCTCTCAATGTGACAAAGGCAGTTTTCCGTACAGTCCCCAATAGTCAATGCACAGTCTCAAGCTGCCATCTTTTTTCTTCACAAAGAAAAATCCAGAGGCAGCAGGTGAGGTGGAGGGTCGGATGAAGCTGACGGACAGCGCTTCCTCAATATATTCCTCCATGGCTTTAGTTTCAGGAGCAGAGAGAGTAAATTCAGCCCTTCGGGAGTGTAGTGTCCGGTAACAGTTCTATAGCACGATCCCATGGGCGATGTGGAGGAAGTCGTGCTGCATTTTCATTGCTAAAAACCTCTCTGAGATGTTTTCCCAAGGGACGGAAGTCATTCTGGATGTCTCAGTGCTCTGGATGAAGGTGTTGTGGCAAGGCATGTTGAGGAAACATCGAAAACATTGGTCTTGGTTGTGAGGGGACCACTGGGGGAGTTCTCTGTCTGTCCAGGATATATCTGGATCATGATCTCTGAGCCAGGAGAATCCTAGGATGATTTAGTTTGCAGGTGAAGAGGTGACGAATAAAACAATTTCCTCTACGTGGAAGAGGCCAATCTGTAGAGTGATGGGTATGGTTTGCTGTGTGATGACACCACTCCCAATGGGTTGGTTGTCCCCCGCCGTGCTTCTTATTGGGACGGTGCAGCTGACTGTAGGAATGTGGAGCTTTTCGACGAGCTGGCAGTGAATGAGGTTGATGGCTGTACTTGAATCCACTAATCCACTTGACTAGTTGATAGCATTAGCGGAGTCAATCCTCCGGTCCAGTCTGGGTACGGCCTATCTGCATGGGCTTTGGTGTGGTTGTATTTGGCAGGTTGAAACTAATGTGGGTGTGCTGAGGTTGATTGTGAATGAGAATCCAGATGTGGAGTCCTCATCTCTACAGGCTAATTCCACTTGTAACCTAGGTTGAAGACCCTCTCGGAACATGGCTTTCAATGAAATATCATTCCACCCACTCTAGGCTGCAAGAGTATGGAATTTTACCGCATGGTCAGCTGCTCAATAGACGCCTTGCTTCATCTGGAGAAGCTGAATGGATGCACCACCAGCAGGGTGTTCAAAAACGTCTTTTAAAAGCTGAGTGAAATGAGCATAAGAAGTGTGTAGCTGAACATCTCCATCCCACATGGCCAAGGCCCAATGCAGTGTGCTTTCAGTGAGTAATGTCAGAAGGAAAGCACATTTAGTGGAGTCTTCACTATAGGTGTCCGGTTGGTGGGAAAATAACACATCGCTTTGTCTGATAAAACCCCTACGCTTGGAGCAGTTGAGCATTGGTGTTCCATAGCGGCATTAGCTGCTCTTAAAAGTCTGCCGACCTGAGGATTCAGAATTCAGGAGGAGGCTTCCCATAGTGGGTGCATTCGACACTTTGCCAACTTAAATACATTTTAAACTAATGGTGCCATGGCCCATGATGGCAAGTTGGATTCTTGCGTGGCCCTTAGGAATTTGTGGATGATCCTAATAAAATATGTTGAATTCTATAGTAAACCGTGCAATAACATGTTCTCCATGCCCTCCTTTTGGTGGCCTTTGGACCAGCATCATAGCAGTGCTCACACTGCTGCCTTTGGGCACAGAGGCACTAAATTGGTCACTGGTGAGCATGTCATGTGCAAACTAAGACCACGGTTTGCTGCTCATGAATGAAGAATTCATTTATGAAGTGCAATTTTTGTCTCAAACAGTAAAATCAAATGGAAAATGATTGAGTATAAACCCAGATATAGTTCTCACCAATCCATATTCACAGATATTAGAGAACTGAAGAATTCTACATTAAAACAAAGATTTAAAACGCATTTGTAAATTAAACTTATGTTTTGTCTTAGCAGTTAGATTTGTCTATGTTACTATATGCAATATTCTTCAAGAGAGTGAGTTTTCTCTTAAAGACATGAGTCTGTGTTTTGACTTGCATTATTATCACTGAAACCTGCTCATAGTCTCTCCTATTGTTAATGCAGTCTCAGGCTGTTCTCTGTGTTCATGTTTATTTTCTGAGGAAAACTCTATATAAACTCTCAATATCTTTGTTTATCACACAACTCATTCTTGTAGATCTTAAAAAGGCATAACAACCCTTCATGTGTAGAATATATAGATTTGCAAGTAATGCAAGTATATCCCAGTGGGAATGAAGGTTATAAAGCATTGTGCTAGGCTGATCTGGGTTGAATTTCGTAGATCACTCTAGCTAGAAGCACTAGATCAGGCTGGATTTCTTTGGAGAGATAAACTCAAAGCCTGGTTAGGATTTACATCTGCACATAGCAACTGCAATCAGAACTATAGTTTAATACTGTTTAAGATCAAACCAGTTGCCATAATCTCACTGACAAACAGCATACAAAAATAATGTCCACATTCTTTTGCTATTTGAAATAGCACCACCAACTTAACTATACTCATCAGTCGCAGTCTGATTTGGCTGTCAATGTGTTTTATTAGGCAGCTCAATTATGTTACACACTGATTAAACTGACCACAGTAATGTCCAGCTTAAAACCAGCGATACCCAGGAGGCTATGGGCTTTGCACAGTGTCTTCCCTGCAAATCTCCTTCACCCCCACCTCAACTGGTATACACTGTGCACGCCACTCCTGACTGTGGTATTCCTCCACCAGTGCAATATATTTACCCCTCTTCCACTCATTGGCCTCCTCCATTATCTCCTTTCACTGTACTGTCAGCTCCAGCATGATGACTTGTTTTGATGAGTCTGATGTCAGCAAAATATTTGTCCTTAGAGATGTTTCTGTGATGTTTTCTGGAAATCTAAGCGGTTTCCTCAGATCAACTCTTATCTACCAATCCTGTGCTGATCCCAAGAGTTTCATCTGGGTTTTTAACTTGGGGTTTGGATGTTCTCCTGCTTTCACAAAGGAGATGCTGGGTCTTACCTGTAGGAGACCTTTGTCCTGGCTGATAGTGCTGTCGATAGATTCAGCAACTGCCTTTAGCACTTGGCCAGTGGTATCAGCCTTCAACTATAGGTGCTATAGGGCAGCTGCTGAGGATTTTCCCTGGCACAAAGGACATAATGTTTCATCTTTGCACCAACAGAAAAGGTTAGCTGGGCTCAGCAGGATGTCATACACCAGTTGGACAAGGAACTTGATGCAAGGTGGTTCTGCTTTCCAAAGCTCCATCCATGTGATCTTACGCTCCATTGCTTGTTCCCATTTGGTTCACGCCTCTCTTTCCCCTTGGCCTTATAGTCAGCTGATGGAATTCTGTCCAGTCCTGCTAGGCCAAGTGACACAGATCCCACCAGCACTTTGTGGCACAGTCCTGATTCCGCTAGGTTGACTGCTTCTATTGCCTTCTATTTTCTTCTGGTTCTTCACCTCAGTGCCAGCCTGGGAGGCTTTCAGATCGTTGGACTCTATATACTGCATCACCTCTCTCACATTGATACTGCTCAAGGATCTGGGTAATCCCAGCCACCTTTGAAGGTGACTGTTAATGCTCTTCTCAAAGCCTTTCACAGTGGACAGTGTGAATTCATATACCAGCAGTAGCCACAGAATCCTAGGTAAAATACCATGCTGGTATATCCAGGCTTTGAACTTACCCAGGAGTCCTGATTTGTAAACTGCCATCAACCATCTGTCTAGCTCCTGGTTGGTGGCTCTGATTGAAGCAGATTCTTTTAGAGTGCAGTCGAATGTTTTCCCAAGACTCTGTGATGGATGGAATGTGGGTACCCCCTAGAGAGAAGTGGAACCGGTCCATCACATTACCTCTCTTAAGTACCAGAGACCTGGATTTCGCTGGCTTAAAACACATCCGGACCCATGTAATTAATTTTCCCAAACCTTGAAGAATCCACCTGGTTCCTGGGACTGATGATGATGATGATGTAACTGTCAAATCGTCCATAAAAGCTCTGATGGGTGGCTGTCTCACTCCAGATTTGGCCATTGGCCCTCAGCACTCTGGCTACGCTGACTTGACCAGCATGTTCATGGCATGGAAAGGCTTATTGAGATGGTGCAACCAGTGATGATGTCCTTCTCCAGATGGTGCCACTGGGATGTAATTGACCCGGAAGTGAACCTCAGATTGAAGTTTTCATAATAATCCATAATGAGGCTCTTGATGTTGCACGGTACAGGGTACCGATCCAGAGTGGTCTTTATCAGTGCATGAGGTATGGGCCCATATGCATTGGCTAGGTCCAGCCACAGCACAGACAGGTACCCTTTCCCTTCACGCGCCTCTCTAATCAGTTGTGTTACCACTTCGTTGTGCTCCAGGCATACTGGAAGCCCTGGAATGCCCCATTCTGTACCGAAGAGTCAATGATAAGTAATGAAATACTGATTTTCCAGGAGGTACTCATTAGGCGGCTGTGCCAGGATACTGAACCATATCTTCTCCTTGACATTGAGCAGCAAGATATATGTGCATATATATATATATATATATATATATATATATATATATATATATATATATATATATATATATATATATATATATATATATACACAGACACACACACACACCAGGTAAAATAAGTACATGTCACCATTATTTTCAGTAAATTTAATATTTTTAAAGGTGCTATTGACATGAAATTTTCACCAGATGTTGGTAACAACCCATGCAATACACACTTGCAAAAAAAAATCAAACCATAGATGTCCATAAATTAAAGTTATGTGTAATAATGTGAAATAACACAGGGAAAAAGTATTGAACACGCTTACTGAAATTTATTTAATATGTCATACAAAAGCCTTTGTTGGTTATGACAGTTTCTCCTATATGGCGAAACTAGTTGCATGCATTGTTCTGGTGTGATTTTGGAGCATTCTTCCACACAGTCTTCAAATCTTGAAGGTTCTGTGGGCCTCTTCTATGAGGTCTGATCTTTAGTTCTTTACAAAGATTTTCAAATGGATTCAAGTCAAGGATTCAAGATGATTGGTTGGGCCATTCTAGCAGCTTTATTTTCTTTCTCTGAAACCAATTGAGAATTTCATTGGCTGTGTGTTTGAGATCATTGTCTTGCTGAAATGTCCATCTTCATTTCATCTTCATCATTCTGGTAGATGGCAGCAGATTTTTATCAAGAATGTCTCATTTTCCATTAATTCTTCCTTCATTTATATGAAGTTTCTGAAGTCTCCAAACATGGTGTATATTATGAAATACAAAGAGTTCAATTTTGGTCTCATCCAACCAGACTATATTCTCCCAGTATTTCACAGGCTTGTCCAAATGTTGTGCAGCAGACTTTAAACGAGCTTCAACATGCTTTTTCTTGTAGTGGTGAAAGTGGTGACAGTTCTTGCGTGGTGAAAGTGCCTACAGGCCATAGCAGTTGAGTGCATTACTTATTGTTTTCTTTGAAACAATTGTATTTGCTAATTTCTAATAATAATTCCTAATAATTGCTAATAATTCTTTTCACTCCTCTGTCAGATATGTGAAACAGTGCTCACTGGAACATTCAGAAGTTTTGAAATCCTTCTGTAACCAATGCCACCAGTATGTTTTGCAACAATAAGGTTGTGAAGGTATTGAGAGTGTTCTTTGCTTTTACCCATCATGTGATGTTTCTTGTGTGACACTTTGGTAATGAGACATCTTTTTATAGGCCATCATTTGGGACTGGACCAGCTGATATTAATTTGCACTGACAAGGGGCAAGATTGCTCTCTAATTACTGATTGATTTCCGCTGGTGTCTTGGCTTTCCATGTGTTTTTGCACCTCCCTTTCTTTATGTGTTCAATACTTTTTTCCTATTCATTTCACATTATTACACACAACTTAATTTAAGGACATCTATGGTTTGCATGTGTGAATTGTGTGGATTTTCATGTCAATAGCACCTTTAGAAATATATTTACTGAAAAAAAATGGTGACGTGTTCAATACTTATTTTACCTACGGTATGTTTCTTGACCAGCCTACGTATGAAAGTTCTTCTACTTGAAGGTTGTTCAAGTTCTATTTTGCCACAAAGAAAGGACCCTTGATGCGTATGTACCACAGGATTTTGGGGTAATGTGTGTGTTTACATATGTATAACATAACAAAACACAGCAGAAAAAAAGATTTCCAAACCATCAAACAATGTAAACAAAACTTAAACATAATTAGTAAAGCTAAATTAAGTTAAGTAGCCGTTTTTTGTCACATATACATTACTGCACAGTGAAATTCTTTCTTCACATATCCCATGCTTGGAGGGTTGGGGTTCAAGGGCCCAACATTGGCAGCTTGGCAGTGGCTTGAACCCTTCCAAGCAACAACCCAGAGCCTTAACCACTTGAGCTACCACAAACCCCTCATGGAGGGGAATCGAGGTTATTTCTTTATACATGTGGCATATGCAAAAATAGCATATTTATATATTATTAAATTATTTTTAAACATTTTTTAATTAATCTGGGTATATAAAACTGAAGATATAAGTCTGTTTTATACATATAGTAATTTCACTGTTACTACAAGGTAGACATTATTTTATAGCAGTAAAACTGCAGAACTGGTTTGAAAAACTACACCCGCATTTTAACAGTTGCTATTTAGCAGGATTTATCCACTTCAAGTGAACTTACAACTGTGTGTAAAAATACTATGTTTAAATCTACATATGTACAAATAAATTGTTCAACACAAAGTGCAAAAAAAATAAATGTGTCTAAGATTTAAACACATCTTAATTACAATTTAAATATATTTTCAGAATTTAATTTTTTTTCCAACTTTTCTTTCAAAACAATTGTGGCAGTGATGTGCATACAAAACAACAGTGCATTTTCTTTAACATCATTTTTAAGCATGTGAAAAATGCTTTGTTTATCATTTTAATGAATCTACATTAAGATTTGCATAATTCCTTCTCTGTGTAGCTCAAGGTCAGGTACTAACGTCATAATTCTGGATATTTGTCATTTTCATTTAGCACTTTCTTTTTCTAGTAGGTAGTTCTACTTAAGGGAAAATACAGCTTGATTGCAAATGTCATTATAGAATATGTGAATGCTTGTAAACAGTATACACTACAGCTTTCCATTTACACCTAACCATTTAGTAAACAGAATGATCAGATTTTGTGTGAATCAGGCATAGAAGAGTCACTGGTGTTTTTGAACACTGTGTACCTTGTCAGCAGTTTCTTTCCATTGATGAATAGGTTAGAAAGATTAAATGCAACTGTCTTGTTATATTATTGTCTTGTATGTTGCATCCATACATTTGCATGCTATTTTAGCACAATAGCCTAACATTTTTCTTCACTGTTTTTGTGTACTCTGTATTCTAAAATCATGGCACAAAAGCTTATTTGATCTTGAACTTGATCTTGAACTAGTATTAAGCCAGCCAAAAGCTGTAGGGTTTGTTTGTTAATAAAATGTATTCAAATATTTAGAATCTGTTTGTTTATATTACTCAAATGACAAGTTATGCACAAAAGCAGCTCAGATCTGTTTATGTCTCAGAGTTTCTCTGTTATCATGGATTCTTTGAAGTTCCTTTACAGGAACTACTTTCTATAATTAGCAGAATTAAATAAAATGTTTCTAGTAATTCTTGTGCATTGTGATGCATTGTACCCACAGGAATGCATGGAGGTGGCTTCTTTGGGGCTGTATGAGTGCTCCAGGTATTAGGAATTGCACTTCATTGATGGCAGCATAAGTTCATAACTAACACTAATAATACTGAAATACAAAATACCAAAAGATAAGACAAGACCATCTCTCTATGCCCTCAATTGCCAGGCAATCTTTCAACATGATAATGACCAAAAGCATACATCCAAGGCCATTGCTGCATTTCTGAGGAAGAACATGGTGAAAGTGATTCAGTGCCCAAGCATGTCACCCAATTTCAACTCAACTGAGACCTGTGG
Source organism: Hemibagrus guttatus (assembly GCA_033459395.1). Lineage (NCBI taxonomy): Eukaryota > Metazoa > Chordata > Actinopteri > Siluriformes > Bagridae > Hemibagrus > Hemibagrus guttatus. The sequence goes on along the minus strand of JAUCMX010000009.1, from coordinate 8,321,235 downwards.
GAAGTTCTGAAAAGACAGGTTCTCCATCCAGCAGCCACGCTGGAGAGTGGAGAATGGAGAGTGACAGATGTGGCAGTATGTATTTTTATTTAATTTTATTTATTTATTTATTTTTTTTTTTTCAATAAAAGTCAGCTTTCTCAAAATTCCACTAATTGTTCTGGTGTTCACTGAGAATTTTCAACGCCATGTTGATTTATACTTAGTATTAAATATATATATATTAAATATATATATATTTGTGTCATTTTCAAAGTGAAATGCACACATGCACAGACACAATCAACTACTGTATAAAGATATGTCTACAGAATATTAAGTGATCAACTCAATTATATGAACATTACCTCAAGTATTCCAGGAAGCAGGTAAATAAACATTTGTGTACATAAGCAGACCTCTCTTATCACAAGTGAAATTACTAATCAGCCTCTGTGGATGTTATTGTTTGTTGTTGTAAACAGTTTTTGTTTGTAAAAGATCAAGACTGATTTACATAAGAGTATTAGTATTTAAGGGCTCAGTCTCCAGGTAAACTTTTTAGAAACTCAGATGCTGGAAGTGAAGAAACACAGGGCTACTACAACAGTGGACTTTAAATGATTACAGGTATGCTTTAATGTTTCATGATGGTCTTTAATATTTGTGTAGCTATTCTGATTATGGTGCGACACGTATATAGGTATACCATCATTTTCTAAAACCTGAAATAACTATGTTCCTAATGACATGTCCACAACAGATAGTATTTCATCATAGATTAACAGCCTATTTGAAGGTGGTCGTCTTAAGTGAATTTTAAACAAAATTCTGCTAACTGAAAAATGAATTATTAACTGAAACTATTTAATGGTGTTCCTTTTGTAAAATGTTATAAGCAGATACAGTAAAATTGACAAAATAAACTAAGCTTTAAACTGATCACATAAAATGTGATTTTTTTTCTTACTCCCTAGCTACTAGTCCATTATGAAGGCATATCTCTTTCTCCTAACTTTCATAGGTGAGTGTGTATTTATAAACCTTTTACCTCAAAAATAAAAATGTCTATAAAATCTAATTAAAAATAGTTAAAAATTCCTTTTATTGCTTTTTCCACTTAAATGTTGGCTTTTCCAGGCTACTAGTAATTTTATAACTAATAGTAAAATAACTAAGGTTAAGATTTGTTTTGATGGATCTCAAAATATTTAAGATCTGATAGTCCAATGGAAGGTCTACACACCCTTGTTGAAATAGCAGGTTTTAGATCAATCATGTCAGAACTGTAATTTAAAATCCCAACATATAAAATGTAAGTGAAAAACAATCAGATTTTTTTTTTTTGGAGAAAATAAATATGCTTATGCAATAAGCTTATCAATAACCTAGTTGCATAAATGTGCACACCCCTAAATTGATACTTTGTTGAAGCACATTTTGTTACTTTATTAAAGCCACCGATCTTTTTGCGTATGGCTCTTTTAGCATGGCGCATGTTGACTTGGAAATATTTTTCTAATTTTTCTCACAAAAACATTCTAAATCTATCAAATTGTAAGTGCATCTCCTGTACACAACCCACAGCTTAATAGCAGACCCATGAAGATTTTGCACTGAAGGTGGCTGATATTTGCATCTATACTGTACATGATTCCTTCCACCTTGATAAAAGCCACAGTTCCGGCTAATAAAAAACAAATAAAAAGCAATAATCTAATACATGATGCTGCCACCACCATGCTACACTGTGTGTATGATGATCTTTTGGTGGTTTGCTTTTTTTTTTTTTTTAACCAAATATACCCTTCAGAATTATGAAATTATTATTCCTTTGAGAATTGACCTCATCATTAATGATTTTGTTTTAGCCTTTTTTTTTTTTAGCGAGAAAGGGCTTCCATGTAGCCATCCTACCCCACAGCCTAGACATGTAAAGAACATGAGAGATTGTTGTCACAGGCAAAAAGTTTTTCATGACTGCTGATGACTTTGCCACCTTCTTCTATAAGAAAATTAACAATATCTATCAATTAGGCTTACATGATATAAACATAGCATCTTCTGTGCATTATATATTACATTGTCATGACATCCATAATAATTGGCAATAAACAATAATGTTTATTGCCAATTATATTATATTATCAGACCTTCCAACCAAGACAGTGGCATCCTCCAGTCCTTAGCTCTCTAAGAGCAGCGGCTCCCCTGAGCCTCCAAACCATGGCTTGGAAATCCGGAAAAGTCATGCTAGTAAGAGTTATCAGTTATCAACGCCAGTATAATGCCAGATCAGCCAATGAACATCTGGAATGATGTAGGGAACTGTTCTGAACTCTTTTATATTAAGAGACACTGAAAATCCTATTCACTAAGCCCGATCGGATTGCTCTTTTAATAACCTCCACTCTTCTGTGAAGGCTTTCCACCAGATTTTGGAGAGTGGCTTTAGGGATTTTTGTTCATTCAGCCATAAGAGCTTTGGTGATGTCAGGCACTGATGTTGGTTAAATAAGCATTACATTTCATACCAAAAGTGTTCAGTGGGCTCAATCCCACCACATGCTTGCAGGGTCTAATGCAGATCCCATTTCTGAGAGTTTTCATACCACTGCTCTGCTGAAGATCCTCAACTCATCCTCTCCTTTACACCCTCAGACAGTCATGTTTCCTGCATGGAAACATCTCATTATTGATGGTAGGTCATTAGCTAAAAACTAAATCCCAGCAAGACTGAGCTACTATAAATATTATACTATATTTACTGCTGAGCTACTGTAAATATTTTTCTATATTTACTACTGAGCTACTATAAATATTATATCTCTGGAAATTTAGATTCCACCTTCTGACTGAGTATGTAGCCTCAGGTTAGTTCTGTACAATTAATTATACACCTTGCCTTTGCGCTCCACCACACATTTGTAAATGCATGACTTTTCAACCTTGTCAACTTCTCCCATACCACACTGCATTTCCAGTACTGCCTTCCAGTATCTGCCAGCAACAGATTGAAATACTTCTTTAGCTCTAAAAATAACGTCTATTTAAAAATATCAATTTCAAATGTTACATTTTATGTTGTATTAACCTCATCCATTAGTGTTAGCATGATGGCATTCTTAGTCCCTGACCTACTGAACTAGCATGAGGATGTTTTTGAAAAAGACTTCCAAGGAGTTCTGTAAGTTGCTCTCGATAAGGATGTCTTCTAAATGTTGTAGTTGTAATTGTCATACCCCCTCTACCACCTAGAGAGCAGAGCTGCCATTGACACTGGGCTAGAGACTATGGTGGCATTTTTGGGATTTGAACTTCTAGTGACAGGGCAAGCCACTGGATCTCAGAACAGCCACTGATGTTGTCTGTGTTGAAAAATGCAATAACTGTGTGAATCACTAAAAAAATGATTTTCTGCAGGTGTTGTTCCAGCCACACTATCTCTTCTGAGATCTGTTGGTCACAAGTATTATGTGATTAAGGAAAAACGTGACATGGCCTGAAGCTAGGAATTACTGCAGGGAAACATATGCTGACTTGGCAACAGTTGAAAGTGCCCTTGACTGGTTAAGACTAAGGGAAGAAGTGGCAAGGGAAGGTCTGACAGTCTTTGCCTGGGTCGGTTTGTACAATGATATTGACAGCTGGCGCTGGAGCTTTAATGATGTCCCCACTAAAAAATGCTTATGAACATTGGGCTGGTTCACAGCCTGATAACACTGGTGGGCACCAATCATGTTGTCTAACAGGCCCATATGGATACTGGTGGGATAACCCCTGTGGAAACCTGTTTCCATTCATATGCTACAATGGTGAGTTACCAGTTTATTTTTTTGCTTGGTTTATGTTTGCTCTCTGGTTTGTCAGACTTTTATTTCACAAGGTCAGTTTCTTATTCACATAAGTTGAAAGTTCAAAAAAGTTCAAACCTTTATCTGTTCAAACTCTCATTGCTCAAAAGTACAAAAAAAACATTTCACATTTTATTGAATAAAACATTGTTAGGTATGAATTTTCAAAATTGTGTGTTTATGCTGAGTGGAAGAGAGGGAATGCCTGTTTCTCATTTCTATGATGTAAGCTATAATTAAGCTATAGGAACTAACCCAAATTTGGACTAAATGTTTACATACACATAAACTAAAATACTTAAACCAGTTTTTCACAACTCCACACAATTCATGTTACTTTAGAGTTCTTTTGGCAAGTCAGTTATGTAATCTACTTTCTTTTACAAAAGAGGTTATTTTAAAACAGTCAAATAGAGACGGACATATTTTAGCTTTAATTCACTTTATCAGAATTCCAGTATGTTTTAAAAATTTACATACACCAACTTTCAGGCAGAAAATGTTATGTGTAATTATATAATTGTGCAAAATGTGTGCATTGTGTACATTATATGTACAACAGTAACAAAAAAAGGGATAAATATACGATAGATAGATAGATAGATAGATAGATAGATAGATAGATAGATAGATAGATAGATAGATAGATAGATAGATAAAAAAAACTAGGTGTGATCTATGAATTAACAATATGTACATTATAATTATATTATACAGAGAAGATGTCACAGAATGTACAGGGTGAAGCAGAACTGCAAGGTGGAGAGTGTAGTGAGACATGAGTGTCCTAGTGGTGTAGTGTAGAGTTCAGAAGATTTATGGTTGTGGGAGAAAAACTGGTCCTGAACCTGCTGGTTATGGTGCGGATGGTCTTGTATCTCCTCCTGGATGAAAGGAGGTTGAACAGTTTGTGACTAGGATGGGAGGGGTCCTTGATAGTTTTGTGTGCTCTGCGTAGACATCTACTGTGGTGAAGAGACTCAATGGCAGGTAGTTGGGTGCCGATGATGTGTTGGGTGGTTTTCACCGCCTTTTGCAGTGATTTTCTTTCACACACTGTGGAGCTGCCATACCACACTGTGATGGAGCTTGTCAAGATGCTCTCAATAATGCAGTGGTAAAAGTTCGACGGGATCTTGGGGGAGAGATGAACTTTTTTTAATCTTCTCAGGAAATAAAGATGTTGTTGCACCTTCCTAACCAGAGTTGAGGTGTTCTGATGCCAAGACAGGTCCTCAGAGATGTGGATGCCCATGAACTTAAAGCTAGAAACACGCTCTACTTCAGACGCATTGATGTAGATAGAGGAGTGTCTACTGTGGCTGGATTTCCGGAAGTCCACAATGAGCTCTTTGGTCTTCGTGGCATTGAGGGTGAGGTTGTTCATGGAACACCATGCTGACAGGCTCTGGATCTCCTCCCTGTAGATTCATCGTTGTTGCTGATTCGACCAACAACTGTGGTATCATCTGCATATTTAATGAAGATGTTGGAGTTATGCCGCGGAACACAGTCATGGGCGAACAGGGAGTAGTGCAGTGTGCTCAGCACACAGCCTTGTGGGATGCCAGTGTTCAGTATGAGGGTTGAGGATATGTGATTACCCAACCTTACAGACTGAGGTCTATTTGTTAGGAAATCCATAATCCAATTGCATATGGATGTGCAGATACCCAGGTCACTAAGCTTAATGATCAGTTTACCAGGGATGACAGTATTAAAACCAGAGCTGATGTCAGTGCACAACATCCGAATGTATGTATTGTTGGTGTCCAGGTGGGTGAGAGCTAGATGAATAGCAGTGGAAATGGCATCCTCTGTTGATCTATTTGGACGCTAGGCCAACTGGTGTGGGTCCAGTGTAGGTGGGAGACACGCTATGAGATGACTTAGGACCAGCTTCTCAAAGCACTTCATAACAATGGGGGTGAGTGCAACAGGGTGGAAATCATTCAGACACTCTGCAGAAGAATGCTTGGGCACTGGTATAATGGTTGTAGTCTTCAGACATGTGGGAACAGTGGCCTGGGCCAGTGACAGGTTGAAGATGTCAGTGAAGACTTGCGCCAGTTGGTCAGCACAAGTCCTGAGCACACGTCCTATACCATTAGGACCAGCTGACTTATGTGGATCTACTCTGCTCAGTGCTGAGTGTACCTCTGTTGTGGAGAGTGATATTGGATGAACAACCGTGGATGAGTCAGCATTTCTGGTGTGGTGTATGAGGCCTTTGTTGAAGCAAGCAAAGAAGTGGTTGAGCTCGTCTGGGAGGAAGGTATTGTTGGTTGGTAGAGACTGTATTGAAGGTTTGTGGTCAGTGATGGTCTGGATGCCTTTCCACATGTGTCTGGGGTCGGGTTGTTGTGGAAGTGCTCCTCGATGCATAGTTTATGTGTATGCTTGGCTTTCTTAATGCCCCTTTTCAGGTTGGCCCTGGCTTTGCTGTAGTCCTCTGGATCATTGTATTTAAAAGCAGCGTCTCTTGCTTTCAACAAGAGGTGGACCTCAGAGTTCATCTATGGCGTCTGATTAGGAAAGTTTTTCACAAGGCAAACATGTCCTAGTCAGTGTCTTGTAGCTGTTGCTGTAGTGAGGAAATGCCCCTCTCCAGCCATACCTTCACTGTCTTCACTGATGGTTTCACATGTTTGATGAGTGGTGTGTATTTGGATAGCATGAACAAAGAGAGGTGATCATACTGACCCAAGTGGGGGAGGGAAATGGCCCTATATGCCTCAGCAATGTTAGTGTAGACATAGTCCAGTGTGTTGTCCCCTCTAGTAGTGCAGGAAACATGATGATGAAATTTGGGGAGTACAGATCTTAAGTTGGAGTGGTTGAAGTCCCCAGCAACAATAATAGCTCCACTGGGATGCTTGGCCTGTTGCTTGCTGATAGCTGCATGCAGTTCTTCCATAGCAGACTTAGCATTAGCATCTGGAGGTATGTATGCTGCAGTCACAACAATGGCTGAGAATTCTCTTGGTAAATAGAAGGGTCTGCATTTAATCATCAAATACTCCAGATGAGCTGAGCAATGATTTTCAATTACAGTCGAGTCTGTGCACCATGATTTGTTAACATAAATACACAATGATCTGTCTGCCCGGAAAACACTGTGTCCCTCTAGCTCAATGGCGCTGCTGGGAATGTTGTTGTTAAGCCATGTTTCCGTAAAAATCATGACATTACAATCCTTGATAATCTTTTGTGTTGTTAACCAAAGTCGCAGTTCGTCCATTTTGTTTACCAGAGATCGTAGATTTGCAAGAAAGATGCTTGGTAGCGATGTCCAATGAGGATTTAGCTTCAGCCTCGCTCTAACACTGCCACGGTTCCCCTGTCTTTGTTTACGGTCACGGCGCCGGTGCTGCGCTCTCTCTGCCGGGTGAGCTGGAGCGGAGATCCACAGTGTTTTGGCAATTTCCCAAGGGAGTTGAAAGACCGGTAAATTATCATTTATACAGTTGTGACCAATGTCCAACAATGCTTGTTGGCTGTATGAGATATATGCAAGGTGTAAGAAAAATAAAACGAAGAGCGTCAAAGATCTTAATGAAGAAGAAGTTTATTCCAGCATCGCAGTGACAAAATACATAAAGTACTCTGGGTTCATCAGAGTCAAAAATAACCCCGAACAAATCCTGCTCAGACATTTTATACAGTCTTTCGCATGTGTAATTGAAATGAGTTTTACTTTAAATGTAAATTACTGAGTATCCCCCAAATGGCTGGGTGATACTATCATCTAGCAGGATGTCCTTAAATGGTAATCATGGTCACATACCTTGGCTTGGTATTGTTACAGGTGTTATCACCCAAATAGTCGGGCAATACTGAATGATAATCATGGTCACGTATACCCTTTGTTCAGTGATAGTCCCTGATGTCTTGCTGCCGCTCCCATACTAATAATTGATTGGATTAAGTGTTCTAAATGTTTGTTAAGGCTGGTTTAAGCCAATGTTAAAATACAGATAAACTATACAGATAAACTAACGTGACCTTTTCCACTGTGGTTAATTAGTGCTGTGGAGACAGAAATGGTGCCTGAGTGTTTCATAACACTGGGTAATGTGAATGAATACTGTGACAGTGACTGGGACAGACTCACTATATCTGTGTGGGGGCTGTTGTGCTCACCCATGGTAATCATGGTCACGTATACCCTTTGTTCAGTGATAGTCCCTGATGTCTTGCTGCCGCTCCCATACTAATAATTGATTGGATTAAGTGTTCTAAACGTTTGGTAAGGCTGCTTTAAGCCAATGTAAAAATACCATACAGATAATTAAACATATGTCCATATGATATGTAAGCCTTTTTAGGAATGAGCTCCTTCAGATGTGTACTGTGGAGTGGAATCTGGGTTGGGGCAGTCTGTCATTTCTTACAAAGGCTATTCTGAGTGAATAAACTTGCAAGTAGTAGAGAAATAACTACTAATTTGCGAAATCTGGGGAGATGCTGAGCCTTGCGTTGTGTACGCGCAACCGTCTTGGTCTCAGATGGTCAATACATTTCAAGGTTATATTTTTATAATATATTTTTAGTTTTTATCTACTACTGGATATGTGCAGCATTATTAAAGATTGTCTCTTAAGAAGCGTTTTTTCCACTCTGATGGATGAAAAAGGCACTGGATTGTACATGTTTGCAACCTCATGGTCAAAGTAGAGTTCTTAAAGCATGTGAGCAATTAAAAAATTAAACAATTTCAAGGATTAATTTTTGTGACTGTACTTTTCCATGTTGTTGTGCTAATAATATCAAGGCAAAATGTTTTGTACCTTTATTATGTATATTTTAATAGGAAATGTTTAAAAATAAAATAATATACATAACTGGACCTTAAACAAGTTTTCTAAAAGCACATTACATGCATTTACCTGGGCAAAAATTCGATAAAGGTACAAAAAATGTTGCCTTGACCATATCACTTCATACAACTAGTAAAAGAGGAAGCCTTATTTCTGAGAGGATATTTCTACTGTTCTAATCATACTCATTGCTATTTTACAGCTAATAACAGTTATGCTGACAGATATGTCGGTGTCAGTTCTAAATCAGACTGGAATGGAGCCCGTGCTTACTGTAGAGAGTTTCACACAGATTTGGCTTTTGCACCAACTGCAAAAGATAACAACGCAATGCAGAGCATTGCAGTCCTTCAGGGTAAATCTTGGATTGGGGCATTCAGGGACACATGGAAGTGGTCAGATGGAGAAAACACGTCAAACCTCCTATGGGTTTCTGGACAGCCTGATAATTATTATAGCAATGAAAACTGTGCTGTGCTTGATAAAGGAATGTTTCAGGACATAAAATGTACTGAGCTCAACAATTTCATCTGTCATATCAGTGAGTTTTTTCTTTCATGTGTTTCTAAAAATAATAATGCTCTTCATAATAAGAAGTGTGCATATGAAATGATTTCAACAACAGTCTATTTCCTCTCTACTTGCTAATTATCTAATTTCATAAATACAGTAAGGGAATTATATAAACTTCAGCCCAGTTTGGAAAACATTGCACCAACTAAACCAAAAATTCTAATATTTATTTAAAAATGACTTGTAGTAAGGAGGGGTGATTTTTTCACTTAAGACTCTTTCTTAACGTGTTTGTCTCTGTGTATGTGGGTTCTGTAGCTCATCCAGTGAGGGAAAGGCAGATCTTGAGACTCCAAGTGAAGTCTGACTTAAGCATCTTTGATTCTGATGTGCAGTCAGCCATCTTAGAGCTGGTGAGTTACACAAAGTTACTAAAATCTGGCATGTTACATGTTACAGTCGCAGATGTTAGGCCAACATTTTTACATGTCACCAACATATGCCCAAAATTGAAGGCAAATTAGAGCTTATGCACGCGACTGACAATTGCGCACTGTGAATTACCAAAGACATGATCTGAGCGAGTCGCCGATGAGTCGCTGAAACACCCATGAAATATTTGGCATGCTGAATATCTGGACCTGTCGGTGACTCAAAATTGTGCAGTGTTAAAGGAGTTCTGACAGAAAAATACCTACAGCCAATGAGAGAGCAAGATACAGGGCAGCGGGCAGTTCTGGGAGGAGTTATAGACCACAATATCAGCAAGCATGGCGTCAGTTGGAGCACAATATTAAAGTTTATAGATTTATATCAGAAAAAATGTGTCAAATATATCAGAATAAATAAGCTTTCAATTACATCAAACAGAAATAAAGCAGAAAAATTTGCTTGACCAGCTGCATCAGCAGCAGCACAATGCAAAATTATTCATTTGTTCAATTATGCAGAAGGCACAATCCTTGTTCCCTGCACAGACCATTTGGATCACGAACTTTTTGTGGGGTTCCATTTCCAGTCTCGCGTGAGAACTCTGATGTCACGTGTGATCTTGCGTTATTTCCTTATTTTTTTTTCGCATACATTCAGCTGCAAAACACAGTTTGCTGACCAGACAGAGTTGTCAGCGATTCTTCCTATTGTGAAGTCATGCAGTGTGTAACCTCCTGGCGCCAATCCATCCTGAAATGTGAACACAGCAGTTGCTGAATGCTACCCTAGATAGTTGTGCAGTGTGAAAACCGGCATTAATGAGTAGGTGTACAGTTGTTCTTAATAAAGTGGGCAGTGATATGACAGTTTAAGATGATTGCTGCAAGTCAAAGAGTAAAATGGGGATTCATTGCAGGTGAGAACTAATGTTGGGAGTGGGGAATTGAAGAAATGTAGGCCTGCGCATGACAAATTGGTCTGAAAAATGAATTGCTTGGGTTTGTCACTTTACTGCATCATAACCAAGATGCAGAGAATAGAGAAAATAGTTCCAATGACCATGTTGTGCTGTTGCTGCAGTTACAATCCTGGTTGCTCTCTTAGACAGAAATTGGATAGTAGCTTGTCAGTTTCTAACTTGCTATTGTGAATGAAGTGTTAAGGGAGATTCCAAGGAATATATGGAACAAGCAGCATTAAGCCAAGTTCCCAGATTATAATTTTCTAATTCTTTTAGAAGTGCAAGCAGCACATTGGGTAAAGGCACTGGACAGAGGCGACATTGGGTAGAGGGAGCAGAACACCCTGTTTGTCATCAAAAAAGACCAATTCATAAGCGGGATGTGATAATGGAAAACAAACATTAAATTCAGTACTTGCGTTTCCTAATTGTTGAGTTGTAGATCACTAGTCATTAATGCTTTACATCAGAAAGAAAGCATGTGCACTGAGTTGAAAGATTATTAATATAGATTGCAAAACCAGCTTTAAAATCCTGTTCTTGCTTTTGTAGGTCAAGCAGAAGCTCGATGAAAATGGCATGATGGAGAACACCACAGTGACCTGGAGAGTGAAGTCAGATGGACAAATTCTTCACAAGAAAAAAACAGACCTCTAGACACTACCAGGGTTTAAGCTCTGTTATATATAGAGATCCAATGAAAAAGAAAGTGGCAGAGAATGTATTTCATTACTAAAACGTCTCCTGATAATAATATGGGTTATAGTTTTTCTCTTGTTGATTTTTTTTCCCTATTATAGTAGCTTCTTCTCATTTCCCCATGTACATTCAACTGAATTTTTAAATTCAGGCTGTCACTTTTTAAACATCCTGATATATTTTGTTATATATATACTACCACTCAAAAGTTTGGGATCACTTGCATATTTCAGCTTGATTTCAGCTGTGGAGGAAGACTCCATCAGCCAATCCATCTTGTGGGAGATGCTCCAGGAAGCATGGGGTGAAATCTTATCAGATTATCTTGAGAAATTGACAGCTAGAATGCCCAGGCTGTAATTACTGCAAAAGCAGGTTTTTTTTTTTTTATGAAGGCAAAGTTTGAAGAAAACATTCATCATTTCCATCAAAATCATTATTTCTAACTCTGACATGTCAGCATGTCCTGATCTTTTACTATATTTTCTATTCAGACTAATTTCGTGTGTGTTTAAAAAAAAAACAATAAAATTTTTGAGTGATCCCAAACTTTTGAGCGGTAGTGTATGTGTTATATTAGTTAAATTAGAATTTAGAATTTAGAAAAGTTTTCAGAATTAATAAGAATGAGGACAAATAAACAATGCAACTCATAATCAATGAAGCCTCATGTGTCATCTTTCGATTCAGCACTGACCAGTTTATAATGCATTTCAAGTTTGAACCTTCAGCTGCCTGCAAAGTGAATTGAATTTGCAATGAAAACATTGGAAGCCAACCCTTTATTTGGGTTTATTATTCATAACATCAGTGCCCTGGTCTCTTTCCATTAAAATGGGGAGATCTCTCCCCAAAATCATGTCTGTTGGTAGGGTTGGAACTACTGCTACATTCAACAAATACACTTGTTTCTGCACTCCCACTAACACTTCGACCTTGGGATACTTCTTCATATCCCCATGTACACATTGCACACCAGTGGTATTAGCATAGTCAACATTAGAAACATGACATTATTTAATCAGTGAAAGTGCGCTACCAGTATCCAACAATGCTTTCAACACATGTCCATTCACTGTAATGTCCAAAAACATATTACTGTGCCCCCTCCCTCAACAGAGTCAATTTTCAGTATTGCCTTCTCTGGGGGCATAACAAAACCCTGTCAGCTTTGACTTCTGTGCAGGGCACACAGATGCTTTGTGTCCCACCTGCTGACATGAGAAGCAGACCAGTTTCTGGTGGGTTACTGTCTTCAGTTCATGCGAAGCCTCCTGTTGTTGCTCAGTAGTGTGTGATGTATAATGTACCTTTAACTGGTTGGGTGCGTAGGCCAGAGCGATGGGCATTCATATGCTGCTGAGCTAATTTTACCGGTGCCTGTCCCGAGTCCGGTTGGTGCTCTCAAACAGGTATGGTTGTCATAAGTTAGTACCCGAAGCAGCTGTTCCAGGATGACAAGCTCTCCAACCTCCTCCTTGGGGTGCAAATCAGGCCATACCCAGTGCCGGTACATTCGGGCCCACACAACCAGACTATTGGACAACTTCTTCCCTCAGGCAATCAGGTGTCTCAACAGAGATCTGAACTAAACGGTGGAACATGGACACACACACACACACACACTCTGAACAGAGCTGCACTGATCACAACTCAAACACACATACACACACATATGCATACACACCTGATATTGTTTATATGCACACATCACTTTAATATTTGTATGATAACTTGGAATACTATATCTGTGTTAAATACCTCTGCGGTTGCTACACTTGCCCTCACTGCACAACACTGTTTTTTGCACTCACTGTAAAATACTGTTCTCTTTTTGCACACTCTGCGTTATGTGTCTTGTTTGTCTGCACTGTCTCGACATTCCCTGCACTTATGTTGTATGTTTAGTTTAAAAATTCTGCACCTTAGTTTAGCTTCATGTTTGTCTGTGTCACCCTGTGTTTTGTTTTTGTGTAGCACCTCTGGTCCAGGAGGAACGTTGTTTCATTTCACCATGTACTGCATCAGCTATATTTAGTTGAAGTGACAATAAAGCTTCTTTGACTTTGACTTTGTCACTCAAGTCACTCTTTTGTGACTTTAGCCACTCGAATTGCCGCAGATAGCTTTCAACATTGTCCCCTGGCTGTAGAACTGGCACCGGGGTCAATGTCCAACAAACCGGTGACCTGGTCTGTGTTGGCGATGCTTGCTGTGTCAGTGTTGTGGTTACTGCCATGGGTGCTCTGGGAGGGCCAGGAGTCAGAAGTTCCATCCGCACGCTTCCACTGTCAGTCAGGGTTGCAAGTGCAGATCTACCTGGGTGCTGGATAGACTCCCGGAGTTCCTGTAACTCTCTCAGGTAACTTACCTCACTTGCTTGCTGTATGTCAAGGAATTTCTTCATCAGGATCGCCATGGCCCGCTGGATGAAGTGGAAGGCCTGCAGGTCCATTGTAAGCCGGGTTTTCTGTGCACTCTAGGAGGCTCGATTAACCATGCCTCCTCTCCCTATGATGACAAGCTGACCCAGGCCTCATGCTTTGTTTGGGAAAAGACCCAGCCTTTTCCCTTTTGCTGCTTATTTTATGGGAAGCCATCCCATTTCTGACACCACATGTGAGGTTGTAGACTTTCAGAAGGCCCAGATTAGGTCTCCTAGATCCACTGCGCAGGTTAGGATCCCAAAAAAAAGAAAAAAAAATTATGTATCACTCGTATATACTCTCCAGAGTATGATGTTGTTTCATTTACAAGTGCACCAGAAAAGCCCAGAATCCTGTAATCCAATAGTGAAGATATTTACAATGTCCAGACACAAGAAACACACAAAAAAACCTACATAGGATGCAAAAAAAATGTTTGTATCAAAAATATACAAATATCTTCACTATACACGTTAGGGTCTTTTTTTCCCCCCTTTTCCCTACAGCACCACAATAGCACACTTACTTAACTTGGCAAATCCCAGCGAGAAAATGCCCAAACCAACCCACACTTTGTTGGATTTGGGCCGCTTATTTAAAAGGCCAGGCTCCGCCACTATTCTGGGACACAACCGTTGCCAGGAAAGTTTTACCTACTTCCACATTTGAATGTGCCTCTAATTCCTTCACCTGAAGTCAGCTAAAACTCAGTATTAATAAAGTAACCAATGAACAATAGACATAACCATTTTCCATAGTGACAACACCACACAAATCTCGGTCTTCTTACCACCTTGGTACCCCTCAAAAAAGAAAGCCCATGGTTTAACTAGGTTTAGGTCACACTGAGCTCTCGCGTCACAGTCTGTGACATCATATCTGGCAGCCTCCAATGCGGGAGGCAGCCACACCACTAAAACAAACCCAATGACCAAACAGTAAAACAAAACAGGATACGATGTGTATGTATGCTATATATGGGTATAATCACCGGCTTAACATATGATATGCGGATAAATGAGCCAGTGCTAGCGGGATTGCGTGTGCACCTGCTACTCCAAGAGCATCCTTAACAGGTATAGTACTGATGTTTATGTACATGTGTATGTTTGTGTATACCTGTAACGCTATTTGCCACAGGGAGGTCAATCACTTTTTCACACTTCTGAAACTTGATTATGTCCTATTCTGATAATGCCATTGACAAGGGGGATTTGTGGTGTCCCTTTTGAAGATTTGTTCAGTAGGAACACCTCTATCTACATACCTTTCATACAAAACTCTATTTAGTTATAAAAATTATAAGTTTTATTTAATAATACAGTACAGTTCCCATTTATTTGAACTCAAAATATCACCCATTGCTTGTGTCAATCATACAGTAATGTTTTGCTTATTTACATAAAGGGTGCTGAGCTGCCTATATTTTTCACAACTTAAATGTCAGCTTTTATAGTGTTAACTGTCTCCGTATCAACACTTGCCATGTATGTAGAGAAAAAGAGCAACAGCAGAACAAGCATAAACCCGTGGGCTCACAACACCCTCTTCAGCAATGCAGAGGTACTGCCTCACCTCAAGCTTTTTCAGTGCAGTTTTATGTCAGATCAGCGAGACTAATCATTTTATACACATACGTGAAATACATTAATTAGTGTATGGAAAGTGAATGGAATTAATGAGGATATGAAGCTAGTGGGTGCAAGTGTTGAGGATGCAGAAGATAGTGATAGGTGGAGAGCGATGATTCGCTGTGGCGACCCCTGAAGGGAAAAGCCGAAAGAAGAAGAAGAAGAAGAGTGTATGGAAATTGAAGACATATAATAAAAGTTATTATATTGGTGAGATACTTATTTGCAAGATAATATTTACTTATTTAAGGCAAATTATGGAAATGAAAATTGCAAACATTTAGAAATGTTATTTTGACCATTTAAGTGTTTAAAGTGAAAACGGAAAAATCCTGGCTGCTATTTCATGCACCTCACAGGCAAGATCATAGTTTTGCTTAACTGAACAATACTTTTTTTTTTGGCTCCTACATATTGTTACAACATTGGCAGCTGTTTCGACCAACATCCAGCAGAGAGACCCCTTCCCCGAATTCTGACATTTCCGGGTTTAATACTTCTGGTTGTATAGACATTCAAACACGAGGACTCCACCGCTTTAGTGTGAAGTATCATTTGTGTGTTATGACTGTGTACCGAGCCTTGGATTATTCTATTGTCTGCCTTTTGTTCTTGACCTGTTTCTGTTTTTGGATTTGCCCTATTGGATTGTTTGCCTTGCTGACCGTTTTGCTGGTTTTTGACTATTTGCTTGTTTAATTATGTTTTGCCTTTGCCTGCCATTTTTGCCTGGTTTGTTTAATATCCATTCTCCGCATATGGATCCTGCTAATCCTTTATTGCAGGAAACTTTGCCACCACTGGGTCTAGCATATCTCAGCTCCACTCCCTGCTAGCACAGCACGAACAAGCTCTTGTGGCTTACCAAGAGCAGGTCATGGCCCTCCAGACCGCCAACAACCACCTCCTGCAAGTCCTCGTTAACACTATGGGATCTTCTAGTGAATTTTGATGGTTCTGTAGACCGGTGGAAGGGATTCATATGACAATGTGAAGTCTTTTTCGCTCACGAACGAGATACTTACTATGAGGACTCCACCAAATGCACTTTTCTCCTTACTTTACTTACTGAATGAGTGCTGGATTGGGCTACGGCAGTGTGGGACAGTGACCCTCAGGTACGATCTTCATATTCACATTTCACTCAGCTAATTCAGCATGTTTTTGAACACCCTGCTGGCGGATGTGACATCTCCCTCCAATTGCTGAAACTTCACCAAGGCAGTGATATGACGGCAGACTATGCCAATAAATTTCGCACACTGGCAGCACAAAGTGGCTGGAACAACCCAGCGTTTAAGGCAGTATTATGAGAGGGCCTCAACACCGTGCTCCAGGCCAAATTAGCCTGCACAGATGAGGACTCTTCCCAGGCACAATATATTACCAAGGCCATTCATTTGGTTAACCTTATTCTCCACCAACCTCCCCGTGCATTTACCATGTTCAAATCATCGGGTTTACAGCCATCCTTGTGGCAGTGGATCAGGAACTCATCCCATTGAAAAAACACAGCCATGGAGACTGTCACGGCCTTGTTCGAACATGTATTCTGCTGCTATGGCATCCCGAAGGATATAGTCTTTGATCAAGGAGTTCAATTCACCTCCCACATATGGTGAGCATTCTGTCACAAGTTGGACATCAATGTCAGCCGCACCTCCAGCTACCACCCCCAGTTGAATGGTCAGGTAGAGAGATTAAACCAGGAGTTGGGATGTTACCCGCAAACCAATTGTAGCAGAGAACAACAGTGGTGGAGTGGGTTCCCGTTCGAAGGAACTCAAAGCTGCTCTTTGTGTTGTTTGTTTAGGAGAATCATGCTCGGTCAGCTCTCAAGGGATTGGGCATTGTGAGAGGCTTCCTCTCTGTAAGGATTCCCACTTGGATTTATGGTGTTCGCAGGTTGAGTTGGTGGAAGTGGAACAAGAGATGGGTCCTTCCTTTTCTCTTGTCCTCTCCCCTAACTCCGTTATCCCTGCATTTGGCCCTGAGGCATTCCTCTCTTGATCTGCCACCACAGTCTCCTTGTAACACGAGCTGTCGCTAAATCAAATTTAAACTGGCCTGAAGAGGAAGTTAGCACCATTAGCTCTGAGCTTGACAATGCTTCCTGACTTCTGGCTGTGTGCCTCCCACACGCAGACAGCTGCCATTTTTCCCCGACCTCCATGCTGAGGTATCGAGGTCTTGTAGGCCTACCAGGCTGACCTACTGAAAGAGCTTGACTGTGGTGAGGGATTTAACCCTGAGTATCTGAGCTACATTGAGCCACAGATCTCATGCTCTGTGCCACAAAGCAGATGGCCCGCACCATAGGCCATTCTACGGCTGCATTAGTTGCCACAGAGAGGCACCTGTGGCTTAACTTAACACGGATTAAGGACAGAGATAAGTCCTTTCTCCTAGATGCCCCGATTTCACCTCAGGGCCTGTTCGGTGAAACAGTGAGCACGGTCATCGACTGGCACCAAGAGGTGAAGTGCGAGTCGGCGGAGTTTATGGAATTTATCATCTTCCAGCCGCACCTGTCCCCCCAGCTCACTCAGGGTGGAAAGAAGGGCTAGTGTGCTGGCCCATGATCCCCCCCACCCCCCCTTCAAAGTCTAGGGAGGCCAGCCGGTGTGCTCAGGGACTGTCCTCCCTAGGGCGGTTTCTCCTACCTCCTGCCCCGCTACCTCTGGCGTCTCTGGGGTCAGTAGGGTCTGCTCTCGCTCTCTTTTCCTGCACGAGTCTGTTCCCCGGGTCTGTGCCCTGCCAGTTCGCTATTTCAGGGTGCCGGGGAGATCAGCATGGGGTTGACACCTCTTTCAGACAACCTGGCAGCATGGAAACTTCTGCCAGGTGTCTCTCAATGGGTCCTTGATACTGTAGAAATAGGGTATAGGATCCAGTTTGCCACCTGTCCTCCTCCATTTCAGGGAGTGTGGACCACTGTCGTTGGCAAACACCAAACCATGTTCCTCCAAGAGGAACTTCTCTCACTTCTAAGGAAAGGGGCCATATAACAAGTTCCCCTACCAGATCCCTTCCCCAATCTCCATGCTGAGGTATCAAGGTGCTGGAGGAATCCTCTAATTATTTGGCCATTGTTGGGCTCAAAAATCATTGGTTTGCAGCCATGCCCAGGGTTGAACAGATGCTTGTGAGCTATCTCTCCCCTACATCGCCAGCGTGGAGGAAGCCTGCACTCCCTTCTAAGCTGTGTAGAATCACTTTAGCCCTTGGGGGGAAGACCTCCATGGCAGCAGGCCAAGCTGGTGCATCCCTGCACACCATGGCAGTCTTGCAGGCATACCAGGCTGACCTGTTGAATGAGCTTGACTGTGGCAAGGGATTTATCCCTGAGTCTCTGACCTACGTCGAGCCACAGATCTTATGCTCTGTGCCACAAAGCTGACGGCCCATGCCTTAGGGCATTCTATGGCTGCATTAGTTGCCAAGGAGAGGCACCCGTGGCTTAACTTAACACAGTGAGCACGGTCATCGACCGGCACCAAGAGGTGAAATGCCTGTCAACGGCGTTTAGGGAATTTATCATTTTCCAGGCGCACATGCCCCCCCCAGATCGAGACTCATGCTTTTACAGCTGGTATTTTGTCATACTGTGCTTTCCCATATGAGGTCTCTAGGCCTCAAGTTGAACCCAGAGAGGTATGTAGTTTCTCCTTCTCAGAGAACCACCATCTTGGGGGTAGTTTTGTTTTCCACCACAATGCAGGCATGTCTGTCTCTTGCTCGGGTGGCTTCCATACTGTCAGCAGTGAAAGCTATTCAGCTAGACCAAAGCCTCTCTGTTGCTTAGGCAGAGGGAGTGCTCAGCCTGATGGTGGCAGCAGACAACATTATCGCTTTGGGTCTGCTTCACATGAAGCCATTCCAGCTCTGGCTCAGGGTTGTGGGCTTTCACCCCCACAGCCATCCCCTCAGTACCATAAGGGTTACGTGCTGTGGGCTTCATACCCTTCTTATGTGGAAAAGACCCCGGTTTCTGACCTAGGGTCCCATACTAGGGGTGCGTCATCGTCGCAACACTCCTTCAAGGGATGCCTTGCTTTAGGGCTGGGTCTCTAGGAGAGCATTGAAACACTTTCTCCCACACCTCAGGGGGTACCATGTGTTGATGTGCACAGACAGCACTACAGTAGTTTCTGTTCTGCCTTCATGCCCTCTGTTCAGGTTACCGCAGCAGATTCTACTCTGGGCAATTTTCATCCCAGAGCACATAAATTGGGATGCAGACTTCCTGTCGAGGCAGGTGCTGAAGCCCAGGGAGTGGTTTCTCCATCCACAGCTGGTGGAGATCATCTGGCAGATTTTCGGCTGTGTAGAAGTGGATCTGTTCGCCTCCAAGGAGTCAACCCACTGGCCACTGTGGTATTCCCTTTCTCACCCAGCCCCTCTGGGCTTGGATGCTCTGGTACAGACGTGGCCAAGGCTATGCCTGTACGCCTTTCCCCCAGTAGCTCTGCTCCCAGAAGTCCTAGCCAGAGTACACCATGATCGAGTCCACCTTCTTCTAGTGGCTCCTCGCTGGCCTGATCGAGTTTGGTCCGCAGACTTTGTGTCCCTCCTAGTTGGTGCCACATTGCCAGGTGGCTGAGGCCTTCCTGCAGACCACGCTGTCCCTCCTGGGACCTCTCTGTGGTCCTAGAGGGACTGCTTGCTTTGCCTGGTAAGAGCCCTGTGAACTTATGTTCACTGCTCAAGCTTTCTGTTTGTCAGCTTTAAGGAGCAAGGGCAAACTGGTCTCCAAGCAGCGCTTGGCACACTGGGTAGTAGAGGCCATTATCCAGGCCTATGAGATGCATGGTATTGCTTTGCCTCTAGGTGTTAGAGCTCAATCTACTAGGGGTATGTGTTCAGTGCCCTGGCTAGCGGTGATCTCCTCCAGGAAATTTGTGCTGTGGCAGGCTGGTCCTCTCTGCACACCTTTATCAGGTTCTATAACCTGGACCTGCACCCCATTCTAGGGTCCCAGGTCCTTCAGGGGTAATTGATGTTGTCCTGGTTTGCTCATGCTCTCTCATGGGCCCTGAGACAGACATCAACCAGCGTGTGGTGGCATGGGTATTGATGTTCCCATAACATCAGTCCTGATGCAGTGTTGAGTTCCCTCAAAAGGGAACTACACCAGGTTACGTATGTAACCCAGTTCCCTGAGAAGGGAATGAGATGCTACGTTGCTTGCCACACCCCGGGTGTACACTCACGCTTCCTTCAGACAAATAGAAGCATAATGTGTTGTAAATGCCTTTATATGGACCTATTGGCATGTATTCCCTTAGTCACGTGTCCTATCTAAGCCTTTAAATTAGTGTGTGTGCACACAGAGCTTCAGACACAACCTCCTCAATGAAGCATTCCCATAGCATCAGTCCTGACACAGCGTCTCATTCAAACTAACTCACCCACTCCTCTTACGGTCTCACGCCTTTTCAGTGTATACTAGGCTACCAACCTCCCATGGTCAGGAGAGCCCTCTGAGGTACCAGCTGTGGATGATTGGTTTCACCAGAGCCGAGAGGTATGGGACAGGGCACATGTCTGCCCCCAACACATTCAGACTAACAAAAAGGAGATGCCCACATCCACTGTATCAACCAGGACAAATGGATGGCCTATCAACCAAGAATCTACATCTGAAACTCCATTGTCATAAGTTGAGTCCCCACTACATTGGCCCCTTCAAGGTCCTCCAACAAATCAATCCGGTCACTTACCGCCTTGAACTCCCACCCAGTTATCACATCTCACACTCTTTCCATACCGCTCTCCTCAAGCTGGCCATCAACAACAACCCCACGGCCCATGACAACACAGTGGCACTGCCTTTAGAAATCACCAGAACCACCGCCTATTTGGTCCGCTCCATCCTTGACTCCAGGTGAAGGAGAGGCCACTTACAGCATTTGGCAGACTGGGAGGATAATGGGCCAGAGGAACAGTCATGGGTCAGTGCCAATGACATACTAGGCCCCTCGCAGATCACTGACGTGCTCAGACCCTGAGGTCGACCAAGAAGAAGAACACTGGGAGGTGTTCTTAGGGGTGGGGGATTCTGTTACAACATTGACCGTTGTTTCCCCCAACATCCAGCAGAGGGACCCCTGAACTGAATTCTGACACTTCCAGGTTCAACACATCCAGTTGTATAGACATTTAAACACACGGACACCACTGCTTTAGCGCATAGTATTATTTGTGTGTTATCACCACATACTGAGCCTTGGATTATTCTATTGTTTGCCTTTTGTTCTTGACCTGTTTCTGTTTTTGGATTTTCACTGTTTTTTGGATTTGTCCTATTAGATTGTTTGCCTCAATGACCTTATTTGCTGTTTTTTTGACTATCTGTTTATTTAATCACATTTTGCCTTTGTCTGCAATTTTTGCCTAGTTTATGTAATATCCATTCTCCACATATGGATCCTGCTAATCCTTCATTACACACATTTTGCAATTTTTTATGAAGCGGCTGTATTGCATGTAAATGTTATGCAATTACTGTAATGTTTTTTTTTTAATAAAAGATTGTTTTGTTCATGTAGAAATATGATGTTGTAAGAGTTTAAGCATTTTATACTGAGAAAGAAATGCTTTGGCTTAGTGATTTGCTCAGCAGGTAAATGTAGTTAACTTTAAGTACAGTGGACTAATTCTGTACAATTGCACTATATAGCCAAAAAATACAATTGAGAATGTGAAAATGTGAATGTATTTTGGGAGGAACTGTAAGAATGTAACTCTGATAGACATGTATGCATTTAAAAATGGGACTGAAAAAAAGAATTATACATACAGATATATTTCTAGTTTATTGAAAGTGAACAAAGAGTTGCAATCTGGAAGGTGAACCCAAAACTTTGTTCAACTTTACTTGTCTTTTACAAAATTTCATCTTTTTTGTTGTGTTCCTATTCATGGTAATACATTGTGGGAGCTCATCCAGGATCCTCTTCTATTGGAATCATTCAGGGAAGTGGATCCAGCATCAAGAAGAACCTGCACAACCTTGCAGGTATTGAAGCCTATCAGCTTGCAAGAAGCAAAGCAACTGACAGTCAAGGTACTGACACCTTTGGAGTCTACTGATAAAGAAGGATGTGTAGATTCTGTCCTTAGTTATGTGATGTCTGATGCTTTGTTGAATTCTGAAGCTGTCATTGGTTAATGTTAAATGATGTATATAGTATTATTGAAAATTGTGACTCACTTGCGATCATACATAATGTAGCACAGGCACAAGACACATTTGCTGCCACTATAACAACTGAGATAATAGGTTGTACAACACTTTCACATGCTAAACCTGACCTGTCATCTACCATCATTACACAATGCAGCATTGTTCCATGAACTACTACAATGGTGCATACTACACAACAGCACACTGATTACAGTACAGACACTTGCACTACAAGTCAGAATGTAGACCAGCTTCAGATAATCCTCAGGCCCCATTTCAGTGAGAATGCCAACATAGAAGTGTCCCAGGAATGTGTGGAAAGCAAAATCATCAAGAATCCCCTCAGCAGTTCCTTTTCTGCATAATTAGACTCAAAAAGGAAATCCTCTTCCAGTTGAAGCAGGCCAGCACAGACGTTCACTATGAGCCCAAAACTATTCAGGAGGTTTTCCTCCACAGCATTTATCACAGCCTAGAGTCAAAACACACAGACAAAGACAGCAACTGAGGCTGTTCCTTTCAAATGGCGAAGTCACTGATGAGGAAATTCTCAGCCAAGTTATGAAGATCAGTGACAAAAATGACCACCAATATAGATTTGGTTAGGACAACAACACATGTACATTGTGTTCAGACAGAGGGAGGACACTGGACCACTGATAAGAGGAATAATAAGACTAAACAGATTAATGCACAGGTAGAGACTCTAACCAACATGGATCCAGCTTTAATTGACTAACAGACAGTAGTCATGCAAGCAACTCACTCAAAGACTGTATCTTCCCAAATACCAATCCAATAAACCCTATCACTAGACTCTTCCCAACAAAGCACCCCCTTTCTCACAAATCCAGGTCTCTGCTACAAGGAGAGGTCCAGCTGCATTAACTGTAGCCAACAAAGCTTAGAGAACGATATACACTGATTTGTGTGTGGGGACTCAGGGCATCAAGCAGTTGTCTGTTTAAAAAAAAGCCAAGCAGCAGGAAAACAAGAGTCTGTCTCTGTTGAGGGACAACCAGCGTCCATTTAACAGTCCCAGTCCCACCCACTACAGCTAAAGGGGAAGGAATTTGGCAAAAGAGCTAGTTATGTGAACAACCCCTAAAAATACAGCTTGCACATTGCCACTAAGAAAGCATGGAAGAAAGAGTTTGATAGACTGCTTCATCACCTGTTATGCAGTGACAGTACTATTCAATTATGGTTCACAGGTGAGCATCACTGGGAGAGCCTGGAAATATGCAATTATTTTATGTAAAGCTGTTGAAGCCATGGACAACCTTATTCAAATTCAAAAAGTGCCAAACTACAGTATGGCTGCAATAAGTGTATGCAAGGACGATGTTAGCATTCCAGCTGGAAAAACAACATATGTCTGATGCAGGGTACCACCTTACTTTGATATGACCATTCCCATTGTCTTATATGAACCAGTGGAAGAGAACGCCACCCTGGAACAGATGAGTGTTGGAGAGGGTCTACTAGAGGTCAGTAAAGACGGGTGGTCATCTCCAACTACATTAAACATAAATTCATCTTGCTGAATAGAACCTAGTTAGGCCCCATCCAACATCTAGTAAAAGTCCTTCAGATAGGCAAACCAGAAGCACCACTGGTTGAACAAACACCAGGTTGAAGAGTAAGGGCTGAAGAAGGATTCTGCTGCATTTGCTTGTGACAGCAATGATATTGGGTTCATCCCTTCCCTCCAGATGTCAATCAGCTCAAACATGACATCCCTGTTCAAAAGGCTTATACATCAGTGCCAAAACTGCTGTACAGGTAAGTAAAAGAGTATATACAGGAGCTTTTAGTGAAAGAATGGATTGTAATATCCCAGTCACTATATGTAGCACCTAAAATAAGCTAAAAATATATTGTGTCTGTGTATCAACTTCTGGTTACTCAAGAAGAAGATGAAGCTGGTTCAACATCCTCTCCCACCTATACAGGACTTGATTGATTTAAGGAAGTTGTAGCTGGTTTTCTATCTAGATCTAGACAAAGTATTAAAAGCCCCTTCACTATTTTTAATTTTGTTATCATTCAAATAAATTTTTCTTCTACACTTTAATCTACACTTAGTACCCCATAATGACAAAGTGAAAACAGAATTCTGGAAATGTTTCCATGTGTATGAAAAAGGGAAAACTGAAATATATCATATACATAAGTATTCAGGCCCATTGCAACAACACTCAGAATTTGAAGCTGAAGCTCAGGTGCCTCCCATTTCTCTTGTACTTTAGATTTTTCTACACATTGATTGGAGTACACCTATGGGAAATTAAATTGATTGGACATGATTTGGAAAGGCACCCACCTTTCTGACAATGCATATCAGGGCAAAAGCCAAGCCATGAGGTCAAAGCAATTGCCAGCAAAGCTCAGAGACAGGATTGTTGCAAGCAGAAATCTGGGGAAGGCCACAAAAATGTTTCTGCTGCAGAAAAGATCCCAAAGCCTCTCCTCAATGCAAAACAAATGAAGGATTCTCAGACTGTGAGGAACAAGATTCTCTGGTCTGATGAAACCCATCCCACAGTGAAGCATGGTGGTGGCAGCATCATGCTGTGTGGGTGTTTTTCTGCAGCAGGGAGTGGGAGACTGGTCATGGTTGTGTAATTTAAATGATTTTCACTTTAAATGTACATTACTAAGTATCCGTCAAATGGCTGGGTGACACTATCATCTAGCCAGATGTCCTCAAATGGTAATCACGGTCACGTACACCTTGGCTTGGTATTGTTACAGGTGTTCTCACCCAAATGGTCAGGCAATACTGAATGGTAATCATGGTCACGTATACCCTTTGTTCAGTGATGCTCCTTGATGTCTTGCTGCCGCTCCCTTACTAATAATTGATTGGATTAAGTGTTCTAAATGTTTGGTAAGGCTGGTTTAAGCCAATGTTAAAATACAGATAAACTATACAGATAAACTAACGTGACCTTTTCCACTGTGGTTAATTAGTGCTGTGGAGACAGAAATGGTGCCTGAGTGTTTCATAACACTGGGTAATGTGAATGAATACTGTGACAGTGACTGGGACAGACTCACTATATCTGTGTGGGGGCTGTTGTGCTCACCCATGGTTGCACTGGTGCGTTTAGGACACTGCCTGACTCTTTAGGACTACTTTTGTTCCATTAGCTGTTTAATATTGAGAGTAATACATGTTTTTTGGGGTAATTCAATCATACTTAGCTGAAGCACCTTTGGCAGAAATTACAGTCTTGAGTCTTTTTGGGTATGATGTAACAAGCTTTGCAAACCTGGATGGAGGGATTTTCTGCCATTCTTCTTTGCAAATCCTCTCAAGTTCAGTTAGGTTGGATGAGAACTGTCGGTGAACAACCATTTTCAGGTATCTCCAGAGATGTTTAATAGGGTTTAAGTCAGGGCTCTTCTTGCAAAGGGTCTAAATACTCTTATGTACATGTGATATTTCATTTTTTCCTTTTTCATACATTTGCAAACATTTATAGAATTCTGTTTTCACTTTGTTATTATGTGGTACTGAGTGTAAATTAACAACTTTTTTTTTTTTTTTAATGATTGTAGTATCAGGCTGCCACACTGAAAATGTGAAAATTTAAAAATAGTGAAGAGGGTCTGAATATTTTTTGAATGCACTGCACATATCAATCTTGGTGCATTGGAAGACATTAGTTTGGTTAAAATACATTGGCTCAAAATGTCTCTTGCCAAGCATTTAAGTGAAAGTTTAATAGGCAATGTGTAGATGGTGCTGTAAATACATTGTATGCAATCATTTTTTCTGTGAGGCTGGGCTGGAAAAAGCACCTGATCTCCACTCTAAATGTGGAAATCATTTACTGTGAGGCATTTTCACAGTTGCTGGTGCAGAAGCACTGATGTCTGATGAAGTCTTTTAAGAACCAACATATTTCAGTGCATAACCTTGTTGTCTCAGGCAGTGGCCAGGACAAAAAGCCTTAATCACTAATAATCATTTTAATAAAAAATAATTACCACAAATATACACCAGTTCAATGCAGAAATGGCTAGCGGAACACAAAACCAAAATCCACAATGTCCATATAATTCTATGGATTTGAAAACCTGTGGTTCAAATGACATAAAACAGTCTGTACCCCTCTATTATGACTGACTCTATTCAAGAACACAGCAAAATCAGGGTGAGATTTCACCTGAAAAAAAAAAAAGACTTTGAACTTTGAGCTTTGAAAGCTTTCCATGTGCTCTGCATTTTGGATTTGCCTGCTTTTGATTAAAAACAAAGAGAGTGAAAGAGAGAAAGAGAGACAGAGACCGACAGACAGATTGTAGACAAAGACAGTGGCAGTAATTTGCAACCATAAATCATGATGTGCATAAACCATGCACAAGTGTTCTTTAACATTGTGTTTAAGTTTTTCATAGTTTAGCATTTTAATGCATTTCCATTAAGATTTGCATTGTTCCATCCTTAGTTCCATGTTTTTCTTTCAGTAGAATTACACTCTGATTGTAAACATCATTGCAGATGCTGTGGGTGCTTGTGAACATTATACACTACAGCCTTGCATTTACTTCTAACTATTTTGTAATAGAATGATTTGCACTGGTATGAGTGAATCTGACACAGCACATTAAACACTGTGTTTCTCGTCAGCAGTTTCTTTTTGGTTATGAATGGATGGACCAGGGTTTTGAGCTACTGATCTGATCTGCTTGTTATTGAGACTTAGTTGTTTTGTAATAATTACATTCTTAGGAATGCATTTGATACATTTCTGTATTTATTAGTAAACATTCTGACAGGTGAAATGAATTTCATTGATTATCCTGTTACAATGGCACCTGCCAAGGGTGGGATATATTAGGCAGTAAGTCAGCAGTCAGGTGACAAAGTTAAATTTATGGAAAATAGCCAGGTGCATCTGAGCAACTTTGCAAAGGGCAAATTGTAAAGGCTTGATGTCTGGGTCAGATTATCTCCAAAATTATTCAACTCCATCATCAACATGGTCATGGGTGCTCAAGGCTCTTTGGTGCATGCTGGAAGTGAAGACTAGATGGTCTGGTCTGATTCCACAGAAAGGTTACTATTACACAAATTGCGTATCACACAGTGTATCATGGCTTGCTGCATATAAGGCTGCGTAGCTGCAGACCAGTCAGAGTGACCATGCTGACCCTTGACTCAGCAAAGAGGGCATATGGGCATCAAAACTGGACAATGGTCTGCTGGGAAACCTTGGGTCCTGCATTCATGTGGATGTTACTTTGACACAAACCACCTTTTTGAACCTTCTACTGTTACCTTCATGGTAACAGTATTTACTAATGGCTCTGGCCTTTTTGAGCAGGATGATTCTCCCTGCCACACTGCAAAAAAATTTTGATAAATTGTTTGAGGAACTTGACAAAGGGTTCAAGGTGTTAACTTGGCCTCCAATTTCCCCAGATCTCAGTCCGATGGCAAATCTGTGGGATGTGCTGGAAAAACATGCTTGATGCATGGAGACCCCACCTCACAACTTTCAGGACTTGCTATTAACATCTCCATGCTATATACCACAGCACATCTTTTGAGGTTTTGTGAATGGAAAAAAGAAAAAAGGAAATTTTTTCACCCCATTTCCCTGCCAACATTTGACATTAAGAGTTGAAAAAAAAAAAAAAATCTTGTTTCTGTGTCCATAAGCAGACTTGTATCTCACTGAAAGTGAAAATGTAAATCATTTTTCAGATGTTGCTTTTTGTTGTTATAAACTCCTTCTAGATACTTCTTCTGAGATTTACATAAGAGTATTAGTATTTAAGGGCTGTCTCCCTTTAGATACTCAGATGCTGGCAGGGAAGAAACACAGAGCTACTAGAACAGTGCACTGGAATACAGGTATGATTCATTGTTTCATGATGGTCTTTGAAATTTGCATAGCTTTTCTGATTATGGTGTGATGTCCATTTTCTTTTATAATTTTTATATAGATGTTTAAATGCTTCCTGAAAACATGCTTATCAGCATGTTGGTATAGCATAATTTTGAAATTTTAAAATCTGAAATAATTATGCTCCATATTACATGCTCTTTTTTCTTTTTGTAGTTTAAACAGATGATTTAAAAGCAATCATCTTAAAAATTGGGTTTTAAACAATATTTCACTAACTAAAACTTGTCAAAAACGAATAAGTAACTGAAACTGATTATGTGGTGTTTAATATTGTTCTATTTTTTAAGCAGATACAGTAAACAAAACAATTATAATAAAGTTTTAAATTCATCACTTTTTTCTAACTCTCTAGCTACTTGTCCATTATGAAGGCATATCTCTTTCTTCTAAGTGTCATAGGTGAGTGTGTATTCATAAATGTTTTACATCACAAATTATTTATTAATTATGTCCGTAAAATTGTTAAAAATAACAATTGCTTTTTTGTTGTTGTCTTTTGAGGGCTTTTCTGACAGTACAAAGGATACAAACATTCTACACACCTCTGTTAAAATGTCAGTTTTTTTTGATGAAACTAAAATTAATTATGAACAAATAACTTTTTGTACACTCACTGTACACTTGATGTGAAATTACAACATATGAAATGTAAAAGAATATCAGAAAAAGAACTACAATAACCTTATCAATATCCTAGTTGCATAAGTCTACATACCCCGAAATTATTGCTTTGTTGAGGCACATTTTGATTTTATTAAACTAGTCAGTCTTTTTGGGTATGGGTCTCTCAGCATGGCACATCTTGACTTGAAATTATTTTCCAATCTTTCTCAGAAAAACATTCTAGATCCATGAAATTTTAATCTCTAATGTGTGCACAGCCCCAGGTCACCCCACAGACTTTTATTTGGATTTAGGTCTGGCTAGGTCATCCTTTTGGTTAAGCCAGTCCTTTGCTGATTTGGACGTATGCTTCAGGTCATTGCCATTAAGCGTGAAGGGTTGAATTAATTTTCATGTTCAGCTTACTAGCAGACATCTGAAGGTTTTGCAATGAAGGCAACGTATTTGTAGCTATTCATTATTCCCTTCACCCTGATAAAAGCCCAGGTGAAGAAAAGCAGCCTAAAAACAATACTTCTACCACCATTTTGGTAACATGCTGTTTTTGGAATTATTATTCCTTTGGTAATTGATCGCGTCAGGCCACGAGACATTTTTCCACAAGGTTTGAGGCGATTTAGTTTAGCTTCAATGTTTTTTTGTTTTTTTTGTGAGAAAAGTTCTTCCACTGTTACATTGTTACATTGCTAGCCTGACTTGGTCAAGCAGATTTCTTATTTATAAAATGGTGAGGATCTCGCCTTTCCACTCTAGAAAGGCCGCTTAGAGGCTTGTTCTTTTCTCTGTCATCGTGAGATTCTACCACAGCAACTCCAACTCGCACTTTTGTAAATGCATAACCTTTTAACTTTGTCAACATTCTCCGTACCACACTGCATTTCCACCACTGCCTCCTTGTTTCTGCCAGCATCTGATTTAAAAGGTCTTCAAAAATGACTAAATACTTGTTTACCAAGCACTTGAATTAACATATCTATTTAAAAATATCATCAAGTGTCAAGTGTTTTATTTTGTGTTGTGCTAACCTCATCCAGTAGTGTTAGCATGACAATATTCTTAGTCCCTGACCTATTTAACTAGCATTGATGTTTTGAAAGAGACTACAAAGCAGTTCTATAAGTTTCTCTGGATAAGGGTGTCTACTATATGTTGTAATTGTCATGCCCCCTCTACCACTCAGAGAGCTGTCTTGGACACTGGGCCAGAGACTGTGGAGGTATTGTTGGGATTTGAATTTGCCTTTTTCCAGTGATAGGGCAAATGCTTTTCTGGCAGCTGCTGGATCTCAGAACAGCCACTGATGTTGTCTTTGTTTAAAAATTTAATTACTGTGTGAATCACTAAATAAATGATTTTCTGCAGGTGTTGTCCCAGCCACCCTATCTCTTCTGCCACCTGATGGTCACCAGTATTATCTGATCAATACAAAAGTGACATGGCCAGTAGCTCAGAATTACTGCAGGGAAACATATGGCGACTTGGCTACAGTTGAAAATGACCTTCACTGGTTTTTACTAAAGGAAGAATTGGCAAGGGAAGGTCTGACAGACATTGCCTGGGTCGGCTTGTACAATGATTTCGACAGTTGGCGCTGGTCCTTTAATGATGTCCCAATGAAAAATACTTTTCAAAACTGGGGTGCTGCACAGCCTGATAATAAGTTTGGGAAAGAAGCATGCTGTGAAACTGGACCTCTTGGAGTCTGGTGGGATTTTCCCTGTGAAAGCCTCTATGCATTTATATGCTACAATGGTAAGGTTTTTTTTTTTGCTTGGTTTCTATTTGTCTGGTTCATCAGACTATAAATAAAAGACTGTTCATACCAATCCACTAATACTGATATTAAAGGTTTGTTTTTGTAATTTTAAGGTTAGGCAAATGTATGGTAACAGAATATTTGACATATGTTGTCATATTAAAAACGGAAACATGTGACATGTGTGACGTTATATCATGAAGTCTGTTTGTTTTTCAGCATGTTTATGTTTTTCAGTCTGTTTAAGTATGTGATGAGGTGACTTTTAAAAGTACAAAAAATCATATTTTAAATTTTATCTAATAAAACATTGTTAGGTAAGACATGTCATCTACTTTGTTCACCTAAGAGGTCATTTTAAAATTAATAAGATTTATTTTCAGCTTTTATTCCTTTTTCACTAAGAATTCCAGTAGGTTAAAAGTTTACATACAACAAAGTGACTTTCAGCCAGAAAGGTCATAAATGGATCTTCCGACAGGACTTTGATACTATGCTTCAACATTGGAACAAAATGGCTTAAAGACAACAAGAAGAAAATATTGCCTTGGCCGTCACAAAATGCTTACCTGAACTCCATTGAACATTTTGAACTAAGATGAAAAAGTATTTTGAGAAACTTAAAAAAAAGGCTTCCCTGACAGTTTGGTTTAAATTTATCTTCTTGAAGTATCTAAATATATACATATATATATATATATATATATATATATATATATATATATATATATATATATATATTTTTTTTTAAAAAATATATGTGTGTGTGTGTGTGTATGTATATATAGCCAATGTCTACATAGGTCAAACTATTTACCTTGCATGCATTGTGTAGGGCAGTATATGTTTGCATACCCACTGATCAACACACACATACACACACACACACAGACATACCGTGAGATTGTCTTAAGTAGTGGTTTAGAAAAACTGGTTAAAAATATAGAAGCACCCCATGATTAATATCCAGTGAAGGCTTGGTTGAAGAGAATACTGTAACAGCCTCTTCCTGATGGACCACTTCTTCATATATTACATTTCAAGTTTATATTTTATATCTATTACTGGTCATGTGCAGCATTAACAAAGATTGTCTCTTTAAAGGTATTTAGTTTTTTTTTCCCACTAATCTAGCCATGGGGGTCACAGTCCAGTGACTTCTGTGCTGGTCCCAAGCCCGGATAAATGGAGAAGGTTGCGTCAGGAAGGGCATCCGGCGTAAAACTTTGCCAAATTTAACCATGCGAATCGTCAGTACGAATTTCATACCGGATCGGTCGAGGCCCGGGTTAACAACGACTGCCATCGGCGCCGTTGACCTACAGGGCGCCGGTGGAAATTGGGCTACTGTTGGTCGAAGAAGTAGAGGAGGGAGGAGAGTGCGCAGACAGAGAGAGAAGAGGAAAGGTAAGAGTGTAGGACTGAGAATAGGAACTCTGAATGTTGGTACTATGACAGGGAAAGGTAGAGAGCTGGCTGATGTGATGGAGAGAAGGAAGGTGGATATACTGTGTGTACAGGAGACCAGGTGGAAGGGTAGCAAGGCTCGTAGTATAGGAGCAGGATTCAAGCTGTTTTACTATGGTGTGGATAGTAAGAGAAATGGGCTAGGTGTGGTCCTGAAGGAGGAGTTTGTGAGGAATGTTCTGGAGGTGAAGAGAGTGTCAGACAGGGTGATGAGTCTGAAGTTAGAGATTGAAGGGGTGATGTTGAATGTTGTTAGTGGTTATGCCCCACAGGTAGGTTGTGAGTTAGAGGAGAAAGAGAGATTCTGTAGTGTATTAGATGAGGTGATGGAGAGTATTCCCACGGGTGAGAGAGTGGTGATAGGAGCGGATTTTAATGGACATGTTGGTGAGGGGAACACAGGTGATGAGGAGGTGATGGGCAAGTTTGGAGTTAAGGAAAGGAACCTAGAAGGACAGATGGTAGTGGACTTTGCTAAGAGGTTGGACATGGGTGTGGTTAACACTTATTTTCAGAAGAGGGAGGAGCATAGAGTGACTTACAAGAGTGGAGGTAGGAGAACACAGGTAGACTACATCCTATGTAGATGAGGCAATCTGAAAGAGATTAGTGACTGTAAAGTGGTAGTGGGAGAGAGTGTAGCTAGACAGCATAGGATGGTGGTGTGTAGGATGACTTTGATGGTCTGTAAGACAAAGAGGTCAAAGATAGAGATGGAGAAGAAAACCAAGTGGTGGAAGCTGAAAAAGGAGGAATGTTGTGAGGAATTTAGAGAGAAGTTGAGGCAGGCTCTGGTGGTCAGGTAGTGCTGCCAGATGACTGGGAAACTACAGCAGAAGTGATCAGGGAGACAGGGAGAAAGGTGCTGGGTGTGTCATCTGGAAGGAGGAAAGAAGATAAGGAGACTTGGTGGTGGAATGAGGAAGTTCAGGATAGTATCCAGAGGAAGAGGTTAGCCAAGAAGAAGTGGGACATGGACAGGACTGAAGAGAATAGACAGGAATACAAGGAGTTACAGCGCAGAGTGAAGAGGGAGGTGTCTAAGGCCAAGCAGAAGGCATATGAAGAGTTGTACACTAGGTTAGACACTAGAGAAGGAGAGAAGGACTTGTACAGGTTAGCTAGGCAGAGAGATCGAGATGGGAAGGATGTGCAGCAAGTTAGAGTTATTAAGGATAGAGATGGAAGGGTGCTCACAAGTGAGGAGAGTGTACAGAGGAGATGGAAGGAATACTTTGAGGAGCTGATGAATGAGGAAAATGAGAGGGAAAAAAGAGTAGAAGGGGTGAACTCTGTGGAACAGAAAGTAGATAAGATTAGAAAGGATGAAGTCAGGAAGGCTTTGAAGAGGATGAAAAGTGGGAAGGCAGTTGGTCCTGATGACATCCCGGTGGAGGTCTGGAAGTGTCTGGGAGAGGCAGCAGTGGAATTTTTAGCTAGTTTGTTCAACAGGGTTTTAGAGAGTGAGAATATGCCTGAGGAATGGAGAAGAAGTGTGTTAATGCCGATCTTTAAGAATAAGGGTGACGTGCAGAGTTGCAGTAACTATAGGGGGATAAAGTTGATGAGCCATACAATGAAGGTATGGGAAAGAGTAGTGGAAGCTAGGTTAAGGAAGGTAGTGGAAATTTGTGAGCAGCAGTATGGCTTCATGCCCAGAAAGAGCACAACAGATGCAATTTTTGCTCTGAGAATTTTGATGGAGAAGTATAAGGATGGTCAGAGGGAGTTGCACTGTGTGTTTGTAGACTTGGAGAAAGCGTATGACAGGGTGCCAAGAGAAGAGCTGTGGTACTGTATGAGGAAGTCAGGAGTAGCAGAGAAGTATGTCAGAGTGGTGCAGGACATGTATGAGAGGAGCAGGACAGTGGTGAGGTGTGCTGTAGGTCAGACAGAGGAGTTCAATGTGGAGGTGGGACTGCATCAGAGATCGGCTCTGAGCCCCTTCCTGTTTGCTATAGTGATGGACCAGTTGTCAGAGGAGGTCAGACAGGAGTCTCCTTTGACAATGATGTTTGCAGATGACATTCTGATCTGTAGTGAGAGCAGGGAGCAGGTGGAGGTAAACCTGGAGATGTGGAGGTTTGCGCTGGAGAGAAGAGGAATGAAGGTCAGTCGTAGTAAGACTGAGTACATGTGTGTGAATGAAAGGGAGGGAAGTGGAACAGTAAGGTTACAGCATGAAGAGGTGAAGAAGGTACAGGAGTTTAAGTACTTGGGGTCAACAGTCCAGAGTAATGGAGAGTGTGGGAAAGAGGTAAAGAAGCGAGTGCAGGCAGGTTGGAATGGGTGGAGAAAGGTGTCGGGAGTTCTGTGTGATAGGAAAATATCAGCGAGAATCAAGGGGAAGGTGTACAGGACAGTGGTGAGACCGGCCATGCTGTATGGTTTAGAGACAGTGTCACTGAGGAAGAGACAGGAGTCAGAGCTAGAGGTAGCAGAGCTGAAGATGTTGAGGTTCTCTTTGGGAGTGACAAGATTGGACAGGATTAGGAACGAGTACATCAGAGGGACACCTCATGTTGGACGTTTGGGGGACAAAGTTAGGGAGGCCAGATTAAGATGGTTTGGACATGTTCAGAGGAGGAAGAGTGAGTATATTGGTAGGAGAATGTTGGACATGGAGCTGCCAGGCAGGAGGCAAAGAGGAAGGCCAAAGAGGA
Organism: Hemibagrus guttatus; assembly: GCA_033459395.1. NCBI lineage: Eukaryota > Metazoa > Chordata > Actinopteri > Siluriformes > Bagridae > Hemibagrus > Hemibagrus guttatus. Next base: position 8,286,294 of record JAUCMX010000009.1, on the reverse strand, counting down.
GGTATATGGATGGAATTAATGAGGATATGAAGCTAGTGGGTACAAGTGTTGAGGATGCAGAAGATAGGGATAGGTGGAGAGAGATGATTCGCTGTGGCAACCCCTGAAGGGAAAAGCCGAAAGAAGAAGAAGAAGAAGTTTTTTTTTCCCACTCTGATGGATAAAAAATAGGACTGTACCTGTGTACAACCTCATGGTCAAAGTAAACCCTTTCAAACTGTACTTTTCATGTTGTTGTACTAGTACTATCATCTGGACATGATTTGTACCTTTATTATTTACATTTTAATAGGAGATATTTTTAAAATAATATAACGTACATAACTGGCCCTTTAGCAAGGTCTCTAAAAGCAATTTAAAGGAACAGTACACATACACTTTTCTGGGTAAAAGTTGCATAAAAGTACAAAAAATGTTGCCTTGATTATATATCACTTTATACAAGAAGTAAAAGTAGAAGCCTTATTTCTAAAAGGATATTTCTACTATACTAATCATACTTATTGCTATTCCACAGCTAATAACAGTTATGCTAACAGATATGTCGGTGTCAGTTCTAAATCGGACTGGAAAGGAGCTCAGGCTTACTGCAGAATGTTTCACACAGATTTGGCTTTTGCAATAACTGCAACAGATAACAATGCAATGCAGAGCATAGCAGCCCATCAGGGTGGATCTTGGATTGGTGGATACAGGGACACATGGAAGTGGTCAGATGGAACAAACACATCAAACCTCCTATGGTTTCCTGGACAGCCTGATAATTATTATGGCAATGAAAACTGTGCTGTGCTTGATAGAGGAATGTTCAATGACACAAAATGTACTGAGCTCAACTATTTTATCTGTCAAACCAGTGAGTTGTTTCTTTTATGTGTTTCTGAAAGTCAGAATGTCCTTTGTAATAAGAAGTATGCATGTGATGTGACTCATAAATTCTAACATTCATTTAAAAATTACTTTAAGGAGGGGTATTTTCTTCACTTATCACTCTTTCTTAATGTGTTTGTCTCTGTGTATGTGGGTTCTGTAGCTCATCAAGTGAGGAAAAAACAATTAATAAGACTGCAAGTGAAGTCTGACTTGAACATAATTGGTTCTGATGTGCAGTCGGCCATGTTAGAGCTGGTGAGTCGAACTTACTAGTTACGAAGTTACTAAAATCTATCATATTATATTACATATCAGAAGTATTCAACCATCACTTGCAAATATTTTTTACATGATTCATGACAATGACCACAAAATGGGACAATTTTTTAAACACACATTAAATTCAGTACTAAAGATCATTAATATACAAAGATTGTTAATATGGACCTCAAAACAAGCTTAAAAAAATAATTTTTCTATTCTGTAGGTCAAGCAGAAGCTGGATGAATATGGCATGCTGAAGAACACCACAGTGACCTGGAGAGTACAGTCAGATGGACAAATTTTTCACAAGAAAAAATCTGATCTTTAGACACCATTAGGGTTTAAGCTCAGAAGTGTCAGAGGAAATGGATAAGGAAAATGCAAAGATTTTCTTTCATTAGTAAAATCTCTCTTGATATTAATATGGGCTATTGTTTATCTCCATATTATAGCAGCTTCTTAACATTTCTCGACATACACACAATTGCATATTTAATCTCAGACTGTCATTTCTTTAAACATCCTTTCTGTCCTTTTAAACATATTTGTGTCAGAATATAGCACCATGCTATACATATCTAGCAAGTCTTAGTTTGGGATTTTGATATTTTATGTTGTGGCATATAAAGGTATAAAAGATTTATTGCAATAATTTGGTCATCAGTTAGAACTCTGTTACGGCCGGCGGTGTCTGGCTGGATGGAACAGACCCAACGCGAAGCTTTCGTGAAACAAACGGGGTTTATTAAACATAGAACACGTGAGACAAAACATGAAACAGAAAACAGAAGCCGCGACACCACATCGGCCTATCTACACACGAGGACTAGCAACCTAAGAAGACAAAGACAGGACTATATATAGGAAACATAATCAGGAAAACATTGGGAACAGGTGATCAGGGGCAGGAACACACATTAGGCTAGGGCGGGACTTAAACACACACATGGCCGAGGTAAACAAAAACAGACACCACATGACAACCCCTACTGAGAGCCCCCTAGTGGTTCACCCTCAGCCCTGCTACCCGTAACATCTCCCCCCTCTCAAAGGCGCGGCTCCCGACGCGCCAAACCCTAGCCCCTCCCAAAAAGTCCGGTCCAGCGATGGGTCCTGGGGAGGAGCTAGGAACGTAGAGAGGCCGGTGGGGGGAGCGAGAAGCAGGGCGAGGCACTAGGGGGGGGAGCGAGAAGCAAAAGCAAGGCGAGTGGGGGGAAGCGAGGACCAAGGCGAGGCAAGTGGGGGGAACGAGGATCGAGGCGAGGCAAGTGGGGGGAACGAGGATCAAGGCGAGGCAAGTGGGGGGAGTGAGAAGCAGGAGCGAGACAAGTGGGGGGAGCAAAGGACCCGACGGCAAGGCCAAAGGGTCCGACGCGACGTCCACAGCCGAGCGGAGGCGCCGAACGAGGTCCACAGCTGAGCCGCAGAGCCGAATGACGTCCACAGCCGAGCCGCAGAGCCGAATGACGTCCACAGCCGAGCCGCAGGACCAAGCGACGTCCACCGCCGAGCAGCAGCTTCGAGCGACGTCCACCGCCGAGCACTCGCACCGAGCGACGTCCACCGACGAACGACGGCTCCGGGGCGACGATGTCTGCCCCGCTGGAAACTGGAACTCCCCGAGGGGCGGCAGGGCGGGAGCAGGGTGCTGCCAGACTCTCCTCCGCTGACGACGGGTGAGGCAGCGCCCCCCACGGAAGCTACATTGTGGGGCGACGCCCCCCACAGAAACATGGGCGGAGCGAGAGTCTGAGCAAACCAAAACAAAAAAAAATTCTCGGGTCCGGGGCCCTGGCCGGAACTCTCCTCCGCCGGCGAGAATTGGGGCAACGCCCCCCACGGAAGCTACATTGTGGGGCGACGTCCCCCACCGGAACCTAGGCGGAGCGAGAGCCGGTAACAAAAACTTGAAACTCCGGCCCTTGGCCGGAACTCCTCCGCGGGATAAAAATGGGGGCACGCCCCTCACGGAAGCTACATCGTGAGGCGACGCCCCCCACGGAAACAGGAACGGAGCGAGCGAAATCAAAATTCCTCCAAAAACTAATTTTTCTGCCGTAACCCTCCTCCTTTCCCTAACCACGGGCGGAGAGAGGGGCGGAATCAACGAAAAACCCCCCCGAAAAACACCACTCCGACCCGGAGCGCAAAACGAAAAACCAAGCAAAAAATTAAAACCCCGGAAACAAAAAACTAACCTTCGCGCTGAAGCTTCGCGCTGGATCTGTTCGGTTGGGGCTAGTCCTTCTGTTACGGCCGGCGGTGTCCGGCTGGATGGAACAGACCCAACGCGAAGCTTTCGTGAAACAAACGGGGTTTATTAAACATAGAACACGTGAGACAAAACATGAAACAGAAAACAGAAGCCGCGACACCACATCGGCCTATCTACACACGAGGACTAGCAACCTAAGAAGACAAAGACAGGACTATATATAGGAAACATAATCAGGAAAACATTGGGAACAGGTGATCAGGGGCAGGAACACACATTAGGCTAGGGCGGGACTTAAACACACACATGGCCGAGGTAAACAAAAACAGACACCACATGACAACCCCTACTGAGAGCCCCCTAGTGGTTCACCCTCAGCCCTGCTACCCGTAACAAACTCCTTCTTATCTAAGATTGGCTACTGTTGCTGTGATTGACAGGGTGGAGAGCACACTGAGAGCACAGGTGATGCTAATAGTAATTTATGTACTTAACTTATAGTTAAAAATATGATCATATTATCCTCCAAAATAACCTGAAACTGGTTTTGGAAAACTTTCTTTCAGAATTGAATTCATACATTAATCCAAATTCATGCAATCAATCTTTTAACATTTTGTTAAATGTCTTCCCTGTTCTAATAAATAATAAGAATTAAGACAAATAAACAATGTAAATCATCATTTTTCATGCCTTGCTTGTCATCTTTCATTTCAGCAGTGACTAGTTTTTATTCTGTCCATCATGCTGTTTCAAGCAGTGGCGTCACCTTGGAGATCACTTTATGAGGATCACCTCTATACCTGCTCAGGCCAAGAGGTCAAGAGCTTTAGACAGAATGGTGCAAAAAATAAAACACACACACATGTAGTTTTATAGTTTTATGGGCGGAAAAAGCTAGTTAATGAGAGATCATAAGAGAAGGGCCAGATTGGTATGAGGTGCTACAATAACTCAAATAAATACTCTTTATAACCATGGTAAGTAGAAAAACATCCCAGAACACACAACATGGTTAATAATTGAGGCAGATGTACTATACCAGTAGAATAGCACAACAGGGTCCACTTCTGTCAGCCAACAACAGGAATCTGAAGCTACAAGTAAGGACAGGCTCTCTAAAACTAGACAGTTGAAAATGGGAAAATGTCACCTTATCCAATCACCTGCCCAGTTTCAGTCAGCCTCTAATCTTTTAAGACATTTCAGGAAGAGGCTCAGTGAGGATAACTTTCATAAAGAATGCTGTAAAATCCCAGCTTGTATAGTTTTAACTCTCGTCTCTGTCCATATGACAGCGGACCTCTAGCATGTCTTCAACCTGTTGGCACACGGTGTAGTTGTGTGGTTTGGTGGTGAGGTACTCCAGCACAGCCTGAGCTCCAGCTTTCACAACTCGGTTTAATATCAGGACACTAGCCAAAGAAAAACAGTACTGAGAAACGCACATGTAAATGCCCTGTGATACACACCCGAGTGCAATACATGACATAAAATGTGCTACAATGTACATTAGCAATAATAATAACTAGCTAATCTTCAGTTACTGACCTGTGTTTAGAGAGCAGATTCCCTCTTTGAAGGGCCAGAAGGTCTGGAAGATACTGCTCAGGGGCATGATCCATCACCACTAAATCCAAACGGTCCTCACCCAAGTGAGATGCTAACCTGGAGATGGCTTCAGCTGAGGAGAAGGGTAGCACCTGGAACTAAGGTAGATAAACACATGTTGATTGTAATGGTGTTGATCTAGATAATAAAGTTACATGTGATGTTTTGGCCACAGATTAGCTCAGAATAAGAAAATAATGTACTAATGTTAAACCAAATACAGTAATTTATTAATATATATTTATGATGTTATATGGGAGGGCTTTTATCAACAAAATTAAGGTTAAACAATGCATTAAATCACAAGGTCTCATCAATGCCATAAAAAGGATAACATGAGGTAAATTACTCACATGCACTTAAAGATTAAAAAGCATCAGTCAGAATTTCAAATAATTCAGAATACAGTATACCCCCACGAATTCGCGGTTCAGTATTCGTAGCCTCAGTCGTTCATGGATTTTTCCCGTGAGTGTTTTGCTGAGTGAAAACAATCTCCCTACGATGCCGCCCAAACACTTTGCACCTTCTAAGGCTTCTGGCAATGAACCTAGGCGCAAGAAGGAGTTTAAAACACTGCAGGAGAAGGCTGAATTACTGGATTTGTTTTGTGAACAAAAAAGTTATGTTGCAGTAGCGCGCCATTATGGCATCAACGGAAGCACCGTACGCTACATAAAGAAGAATGAGCCAGCGATCAGGAGCACTGTAGCAGTAAGTTTCTGTGATAGTGCCAAAAAGGTAACAAGTGTAAAAAAAAATAAGAATATTGTCAGGATGGAATCTGCCTTGGCATTGTGGATCACTGACTGCAGGAAGAAAAACATCCCCTTGGATGGTAACATCATCCGTGAGAAAGCATGGAAATTGTACCAGCAGTCCACTACAGGAGACAATGCAGAAGAACCACAACCAGGACCATCAACAGCACCGGAGCCTGAAGATTTTCAAGCCAGTAAGGGATGGTTTGATCGTTTTCAGAAACAATTCAATATTAAAAGTATTTCTCTACATGGTGAGGCAGCATCTGCCAACAAAGAAGCTATGCAGAAGTACCCCGAGACCTTCAGGCACATCATAGAGGAGAAGGCATACAAGCCTGAACAGGTTTTCAACATGGATGAGACAGGTTTGTTCTGGAAGAAGATGTCGTCCAGAACTTCATGAAGGATGAAGCCAAAGCTCCAGGCTTTAAGGCACAAAAGGACACTGTGACGCTCATTATGTGTGGCAATGCTGCTGGTTACATGATGAAACCAAGGCGTGATCCGTATAAAGGCTCTTTATACCCGCAATTCTCTTCAACACCTTGTGGATGCAATGGACACGGATGAGAACTTTACATTAAAGGGTTACTGGTGTAACTTTACTATCGCAACATGCCTTTCAGTCATCCAAACTGCTCTTAAGGAGATGAAAAAGTTAACCCTCAACGCATGCTGAAAGAAGCTGTGGCCAGAATGTGTCCATGACTACAAGGGCTTCTCACCTGAAGAAATTCAGCATGGAGCTGTCAACAAGGCTGTGAGACTGGCAAAGATACTTGGTGGCGAAGGTCAACAACCTCATCGATGCCCACTCTGAACCTGATGGATGAGGAATTGTTGGAGTTAACGAAGTCTGCCAGTGAAGAAGAGAGGGAAGCGACAGAACAAGAGGAAGAGGAGCAGGGCCTGACATTGAAACGTCTGTCCCAGATTATGAAAACAGCGAAGGAGTTGCAAGGGGTGATTGAAGCACGGGATCCCCATATGGTTCGGGCTCACAAAGTTAATAATGGCATTGATGCTGCCATTCAGACATATAAAACCTTCCTCACCACCATGAAGGAACAACGACAGCAACTTCAAAAGCCAGCCTGAAACCCCACCATAAGAAGACCTGGGAGAATATATGATTTCTCCTGAAGCACCTGAAGAAGAGGTGCCACCCGAGGAGCTGTAAATCCCCTGCTTTCATCGTACAGTATTCATTATTGGTGAGTACCCATTCATTTTACTTCTTTTTTTTACCACATCCAAAACCACTGCATGGTTTTTCAAAATTTGTGGGTATTGTTGGAACGTAACCCCTGCGAATTTTGGGGGAATACTGTAATCTGTTTTAAGACAAATGAACAAATAATGTGATATAGATGCTAAAAATAAAACGCTTTGCAGATGGTGGCATGGATTCACCCAAGGGGATGACAAAGACCAGGCTTGCAATGCAAAACTGGAAAATTGTTGCCTTCCACTCACTTGTGAATTTTTGAACCCTGCAACAAGTAGGATCTCCTCTCCTTTCTCGGCAGTAAGTGGGTCCATCTCCACCGTGAGCAGTTTCCCGCAGGTGGGAAGCAGACGCAGTATTCGGACAGAGGTGTAACCACAGTGCATACCCAACTCCAGCACCCTCAGAGGAGCCTCACATCGTACCACCTCATCCAGGAACACACCTTACCAAGAGAATATACATGTTAGGAGTTCAGTTATCTACCACAAGGCTTACTGTAAGGCAGGGTATAGAAACTTTAGACAAACAATTTGTCATTGTGAAAATATTGTTTAAAATGTAGTGTACACACACATACACACACTCAGGGTGAGTGCATCCGTAACCTTTTTCTGGCCCGATGCTGAAAGAAGCGTGTTTTTTGCTGTAAAGGTCGAACGTGGCCAGCACACTTTCAGCCTGGCCATGGGTACACTCAGAGAAGATATATGCATGTGTGCGTCTGACACAGACTTTCCCACGGAGTACCTTCACCACTTTCTCACACACACAACGATAAAGGGCTCTCAGTGGTGAGTGGCAAAATGTAATGACCACAGGGAGCAGAGGCAGTGACAGCAGGAGCAGTGTCACCATGTCTTTGGATCTGATAGAAAATTGATAAATGGCTATTAGAAACTAAACTTCACCATACCATTAAAAATGTAATGTGGAAATAAGGCAGAAGGGAAAATATGACAATAAGTGCATATGTAATCTTTCGGTAGCTACAGAATGAATAATGAAAGCTGCCACTATTAGCTGTCCCATACAAGGCAAACCTACAGAAAAGATGAAAAAAGTTTAAGTGTTAACTGTAGAATGTAGTGCATTTTAGCTTTGATAACACTCCATTCTTAATTTTGTTTACAGAAACCAACAAAGCATTTGCTTTTTAACTTTTCATTACTATTGCATAGCACCAACATGTAAATTAAACAAAAAAGATCATTAATAAACATATTACTACTGCTAATGCATTATATTTATATAGTACTTTTCTAACATTTAAGTTCGCACAGCACATACAAACTAACTAAAAAAACAACAAAAATAAATAAATTAATCACAATAAAAGAAAACACAACAATAAAATAACTATTATAATAATAAGAAAAAATAATAATAAATATTTTTTGCACATTTTTTACAAGAAACTACCACAAAACAGTTCCTTTAAGAAACAAATAATACATAATACTTTCTTCTTGGGACACTAAATCATAACTTACCAGGCTGAAGAACAGAAAGGACCAGAAAATGTTTGTGTGTGTGTGTGTGAGTGGCTATATGTACAGTGTGTATTGTGTGTGTGTGTTGTGTGTGTGTGTGTTTAAAATGGTTTTGTAGATACAAAAGCCTGTGTTGTCAGGCACGGCTGTTAGTTATGCGTCACCTGTTTTTGACCTCTTCATTTGTTTGCATTAAATACCGGAGAAAACACAAAAAAAAAACATATGGGCGCTTCTTAACAAATCAAGGAAGTGCTAAAGTGCATGTAAATAGTTCTCATGGCAACCTTAAAGGTACAGTATAGCGCAAAACAATATTGTGGGCAATGAGAAGGAGTCAAAGACTTGCAGAAGACAAGAGAAGTGCCGAGATTCACCGCTAGAGGGCAGTCAAATGCACATACTGTACTTCAGAACTATGCAGTTAATTGAAGGAAAACGAGAGAATTGTAGCTTTCACTTGTGAACTATAATAACCACTGCAGACGTGGGTTTCACTGCAGATGCCTATTTAAGAAACTTTGAAGCCTTGACTCCATTCATAGATTTTTGATATAGGTCTTTATCCTTTGAATTAAAATCACTTCTTTACTTCTTTCAGTAACCATGAGTGTTGTGTGGCATAGCTTTTCCTCAATAGTCTTTCTTAGTCTTAGTCCTAAGACTAAGAAAATAAATAAATTTGCCTTTAACAAGCTAGCCTTATTGTTTATGCTCTTGGTCATGCTTTGTCATGCCTGACGTCAGATCTAGAAAATCTATAGACAAGCTAGATATTTAAGAAATAACTATCCAAATCAAACTCCGGAGATCTTTCTTTCGTTTTTTTTTTTTTTTAACTTTGATTTAGATTTCATATCCATATCTCAAAGTCTATTAATAAGATTTAAGCTGGAATTTCTTATACTGTACTGTCACTCTCCCAAATACTGCTAGAGCTCTCTCTCTCTGAACTCAGACAGTGGGTGTGTGGAGTAGGGCGGGGCTTCGACTACCAGCGAGTCTGTGATTGGTTGTCTCCTCTGTGTCGGATTGGCACAGTAGCGCGTGCAGGTGGGCGGGGATCGCCGAGAAGGCTCATCTGCAAGTGCAGTGCAGGTCTGCGGCACGAGCGCAGGAGCGGAGGGGGCGTCAACTGTCGAGGCAAAAAACAAACAAACAAACAAACAAAACTTTTATTTCACGTATCAGTAGCCAACTGTGTCACAACGGTGTCAGCTCTCTCGCTTCTCTCATCCAATCCTGAATTGAAAGATCACTTGCACACCAAATGGCCAGCCCTGGCTCGGATGCTAGACGGCAGCTCCATCCGCATCATCCGCACAGCGAGGCCGCCTCCGAACCGGCTGTGCGGGAGGCCCGGAAATGGATAGAGGTACGTTCTGTTTACCTTGCGACGTCAGCTGAGGCTGCGGGGTTTCAGGTTATCCCAGTCATGCTGTTTCAAGTTATCCTAGTCATGCTGTTTCACTTAACACCCGTGTGTGTGTGTGTGTGTGTGTGTGTGTGTGTGTGAGTGAGAGCAAGGTTTGTTTGCAGACTAAGGGCTGAGTTAAAGCTGGGTGTATAATTACGCCCAAATTACAGTTAAGAGAATTATAGCGAGATTTACTTTTCACCTGTTGAACAAATACACACCAGTGTCTATGCATGTATGGGATGAAAGATAGTGTTAATGTGCAATGTGCTTGAAATCATTTGTTTGCTAATGAACGCTTTTCAATTAGCAGTACTTGAGCCTTTCATATTTGAACTTTCTTGCTCAGAAAAATGGCACTAATGTGGTGTTTAATGTAGTGTGTGTGTGTGTCACTTATCAGCAAGTGTACATGAAGCTTCATAAATACAGACTGAGCTGATCAGGCTTTTAGACTATGTTTACCAGCTGAAAAGTTCGTTTTTGGCTTTCAATCAAGGAATGATAACGATTTTGAAATTTCCTTGCTGTTGTGTTACTTTCTTAAAAGTAATTTGTCTATGGTGCACACTTTATGGCTAAAAAGTATGTGGAGGCCTAACTCTCACACTCATAGGCAATTCTTCTCTAAACTGTGACCACCAAATTGGAAGCACAAAATTTCATAACATTGTAATCTGTAAGTATTAACATTTCCCATCACCCACTATGTGGGCCCAAACCTCTTCCACCAAGACAATGATCGTGTGTCTATAATGAGCTCCAGGAAGCCAAGGTTTCATTGGAATAACTCTAGTGGCCTGCACAAAACCTCAACCCTGCTGAACACCTTTGGGATGAACGGGAAAACCGACTAATCCCCAGGCCTCCTCACCCAACAGCAGTGCCTGACCAAACCAATGCTCTTGTAGCTGAACAATCACAGATCCTCTCAGTCACATTTCTAGTTTAGTGTAAAGCCTTCCTAGAAGCTGAGACATTTAAAGTGTAAAGAGGAACTAAATCTGGAATGGGATATTCAACAAGCACATAGGGATATAATGGTGAGGTGTCCACATACGTTTCGCCATATGTGTATCATTGTTGGTCATAATTTAGAAGCTTTCTTACTTACCAGCTGGCAAAGATGGTGTACTAGCTTTATCAGCTCAGCCTGGTCAACTGTCTTATACCAATAAAATTTTTTTCTTTCTTTCTCTTTTTTTTGTGAGTTACTTTGTCTCATAGCTATTTTTTTTGCAGAGGACAGGTGGGATGTTAATGGACTGTTTAATAAATATGAATGCGAGATATTTGATACACCTTATAATTCATAAGAGTTTAAGGTATATAAGGTGACCTCATTGTTCTGACAAATGGCCAAAAGGCTAGGGAACTCAACAAATGTTCCCAAAGACCCAAACCTATCTCTTTGATTTCTGTCTGCCGGCGCTGACTGTAATGTCTAGCTTCAGTCTCTTGATGTTACTGATGATCTTTTTGTATATTTGACTTCTTCTGCCTCAATCAGTTATGCATTTGAATGCAGTCACTGTGACATGCTTGTCATTGCCATCTCTTTTGCTGCACTCATAAACCTGATGAATTCAGGTAGCCATCCTATGCCAAATACCTCGAACAGCTGTTTACTGAGGGCTCATTTTTAGACCAGGTTCAAAGCTTTTGCAGTGGTGGCTTGTCACAAAGCCAGTGGTTTTTGAGTTCATTGTGCTTGGCTGTTGTGGTTTTGGCATGAACTTGGGATGGTTTTTACACTGTTGGGAGGAGTACACCTCTGTTTGTTTACTGTCTCTGCAAATGTGTATAAACAGAAACTTTAGGCTATGATCAGAAGTTATGCTTTTATGAAGGTTATTGTAGCATTCCCCAATGTAAGACTAAACACAGTCATTCTTTTACTTAAAGGCCAGGAACTGTTTTTGATGTCAACACACATCACATGACCCTGGGCAAAACTATTACACAATTAAACAATCCTTCCTAAAGCAAAAAGTGCTTCAACTTAAAATGTTTTCTTTGGAATGCAGGCAAATAAAACATTTTGATGTTTAAGTAAGGAATAGTGTTTTATTTATTAAACAACACTGCATTTTTTTTTTAACCATTTTTAGTAATTTTTGATATCGTGGAATGCTTATGAAACTGGATACTTTGTGTAATAACGTTAATACAGCTCTTAGTTGTTCCCTCACCCTCATCTTGTTTCTCTTTCTTGAATTTAATAAGACAAAAAGTTTATTTCTTTTTAAGTACAGGGAACAAGCAAAGTTACAACGAAACAGCAAAGCATTCTTTCCTTCATGTGTCTGAAAGTTATAGCTTTATCATGTAACATGTGACTGTAACAAAGCACTGATACTGGAGACTCCTTACCCAAAAATGTGAAAACCAAGCAGGAAAAAACTCAGACAATAGCCGCAGTTACACTTAAGTGACGAAATCCGATCAATCAGAATCAAGAATTCAACAGCATTGTGGAATAAATTCACATTAACTACATTCAGCTATAGTTGTAAGCTTAAGATTAAGATGTAAGATTAAGCCTCTCTGAGCAGTTTTAACTGACAGTATTAACCAGGAGTATCTTTGCTAGCTTTAATGCATTTTAAACAAATGGTGCCATGACCCAAGTTGAATTCTTGAGCCTGCATAGCCTCAGAGAATTTGTGGCTGAGGCTGAGCTGAGTTCATAAGACTATTTGCATATCTTTTTGGGCTTTGAATATAGCATTGATTTTATCTCCTTGTTAATAGGGAGCGTAGCGTAACTGATGGTGTGTTATTTCACACTGGGGTCTCCTCTGAGAATGTTCAGCTGTTATATGGCTTTGCATAATTAGCAGCTTGAGTCTTGAATAAAGAGTTAAGTCATTTTTTACGTAGTGTAATTGTAGATTGTTTTTTTAAAGATTATTTCTTGTTATGCTTTATGAGACGATCCCAATAAAAACATGCTGAGTTCTATAGTAGAATGCAATAACATGTTTTCTGTGTCCGTTTATATGAGGAATCTTTTCCTCCTGTGATTAACTGGAAGTGTAAGCTGCTTTCCTGTATATGGCCATATACAAGCTATATGTGTTTGACATCACCATATATTGGTCATGTCACACATGTAATGCGACGTCCCTAGCTTTAGTAGAAAGCGTGATTTTTTTTTTTTTTAAATTTGAAAAACAAATTACACAACATACACTAATTTAAAAGATGTTTGTAAGGCGTCTTGTCACTGGCTATCTTGATTTTTTTTCTCAGCCAGTGTCAGCACTTGGTAGCCCTGTTCCTCTTCTGCTGTGTAAGCAAAGCTGTGACGGTTGAGTGCATGAAGTGTCCAACTTTTCACACTTTGTTTTGTTGGTTAAATTAGTGCATCATCAAGCACTCCTTCTTGCTGAAATTTTCTATTTGAACACATTACTCATAATATTTTTATTCTATGAAATGGATTAGAATATTGTATAAGTATGTGATTTGGGGCACGCCTTATGTTCTGCTTACATCATCAGTCAGTGTGATCTGAGCTCATGCAGAAAACAGGGTTGTATACAGAAACATTCAAGAGAAAATGAGCTAATAATGATATTTTATGCTGTCCATTAGAGTGTTTTTTTTGTGTGTTTTACCATTGGCAGTACCATGTCTTTAGCTGTTTCAAGATTTTCCTGTAAAATCCTATGCTGCCCTCCTTTTGGTGGCCTTTGGACCAGTATCATAGCAGTGCTCACACTGCTGTTTTAAAGGGCACAGAGACTCTAAATCGGTCACTGGTGAGCACGCCATGTGCAAACTAAGACCACGGATTCCTGCTCATGACCAAAGAATTTGTTTATGAAGTGCAATTTTTGTCTGAAATTTGTTCTCAAATGGAAAATGATTGAGTATAAACCCAGTTTTATTCATCCAATTCATCTTCACAGATATTACAGAATTTAAGAATTCTACATTTAACACAAACATTTAAAAACGTGTAAATTAAAATGATGTTTTCTTAGCGGTTAGATTCGTCTATATTACTTTGCAATATTCTTCAAGAGAGTGAGTTATGAGTTTTCTCTTAAGGGCATGAGTCTGTGTTTTGACTTGCATTATTAGGTTTATTATCACTGAAACCTGCTCATAGTCTCTCCTATTGTTAATGTAGGCTCGGGCTGTTCACTGTGTTCATGTTTGTTTAGTGAGACAAACTTTTTATTTCTTTTTTTAATAAGATCATGTTTTAGAATTTCAGGCAATTATACCCGAGTATAATTTTTACTCCTCCATGTTAGACAAAGAATGTAATGAGCTTAAACACTGAGAAGTCACTCTGAGAAGACACTGCTGTGTTCCTGGTGGCTTGTAAACAGTGATTTACATTTTTCATGTTCAATGTGTGAAGTGGAAAAAAGCATTGATGCCTTCATATAAGCTTGCCTTAATTTCAGAAAGTCTGTAAAGCTCATGAGAACTACTTTAACCACACCTTGACAGTTCTGTTCTGCTGTAGCGAGCTTTTAACATTCAAGCAACATTTTGGAATGAAATTGCTGCACAGCAACGAGGGCAGAAAACGAAAACAAGATATGCAGCGAGCATTTGTTATAAGAGTGATAACTCTAGCGCTGGTGATTACCTTCTCAAAACAGTGATCAGTGTGGCCAGTGATCTAAATTTATCCAGGTACTGTGCTGGGTAGTTATTGCCAAAATCCAAAGCCAATACTGTTATAAACATATTTAAAATTAGAGAAGAGGGACTTCACAGTGTTTATAGTGCTGCATGACCATGGTGATTTGATGTCACTCTGTAAACAGGGAAGGAACTTGTAGTCTACCACTAGTAGTAAAGTTGCTGAAAAGATGATTTGCAGTTAAAGAGGCATTTAACTGGTTGTAGATGGGGAATTACAAGCTGCAGTCTCTCCTTGCACACAACAGAAGACTTCAAGAGATTAATGCAACAATTGGAGCTCAGCTTTAAGGGACGTAGCTAGTTACCTCAAGTGTATGAATTCCACTTGCAGGATAAAATGACCATCTCTATATCTTTGTTTATCACACAACTCATTCTTGTAGATCATAAAAAGGCAGAACAACCCTTTCATGTGCAGAATATGTCAGATTTGCAAGTAATACAAGTATATCCCATTGGGAATGAAGGTTATAGGGCATCGTGCTAGGCTGATCTGGGCTGAATTTCATGGCTCACTCCAGCAAGAAGCACTAGATCAGGCTGGATTTCTTTGGAGAGATAAACTCAAAGCCTGGTTAGGATTTACATCTGCTTATTTGATCTCATTGCACCACAGCTCAGTGCAAAGTGCTTGGGGAGTGTTTTGATTATTAGGAATACTTTTAATTGGCACATGATGTTCATGAAAGCTCACTTGTTCATTTATGCTTGGATGGATCTCTCTGCATGTAGAATCTCACTGTGGATCTCACTGCAATCAGAACTATAGTTTAATACTGTTTAAGATTAAACCAGTTGCCATAATCTCACTTACAAACAAGATACAAAAATACTGACCAGGTTCTTTTGCTATTTGAAATAAAGATCTGTTGCATGGCATAGTTGAAATTTTGCTTAATCAGGCTCTGGCCAGCGATAAACAGCTGATTAGTGATTGTAAGGTGTGAGGTGGTGATGATATGGGGGTGGGAAGGTGGTGAAAAACTCATTGGTGGGTATAAAGACTTCCCTTGTACTTGTTCTGGAAATCAAGCATGGAATTTTCTCCAATTGTTGCTACACTTCATTGCCTGCCATAATTTTCCTTCAGGGACAGAGCAGTAGCTCGGGTGCCTGGGACAGATTTCAGGTCCGAGTTAAAAGGTTTTAATTTGTAGTTCCCTGTTGGACAAGGAGGTTCATCAGTCAGACAAAGAAAAAAGCTACTCTTTACTGATTTTAACAAAACAAAAGTGTTCATTTGATACGTTTAAATGTACCACCAACTTAACTACACTCATCAGCCGAGGTCTGATTTGGCTGTCAATGTGTTTTACTAGGCAGATCAATTATCTTACATTCTGATGAAACCGACCACAGTAAAGTCCAGCTCAAAACCACCATGGAACTCTCCTGCTAGCTCTGCATGCAGTAAATTTCGTTTCTACCAGACTTTATATTTTATGTACACCACAAGGACAGAACAGCACAGCTTATAGCCAGAGATTATTTTGTCATGGACACACATGGCATGCTACATAATACACCTTCACATTTGTTAGTCTGTATTGATGAGCTTAAGTAGCAGCTACCTAATCACACATTATGAAAGCTACTTTTTACTAGCCTAGTGAATTAGGCAATCGAAACATGACCATGCAGACTGGATTTTTTTTTTTTTTTTTTTTGCCCGGAGGATTATCTAGTGAATTAATTATGTGTTCACTCTTGGAGTAAAGCAATTCTGTTTGTTTGTATATATTTTTGCCTAAACTCGAGTCTGTTAGATTTTCATGGAAATGTTCAGGATTTGGGTGTGTTTTTTCTAATAATTGAAACATGTAAAATGTTTCATCATATAATTCCCTACATGTTCCTTACAAATTATAGTAGTTCATGCAGGAATGTGCAATAAATCATGAAGCAGGGCCCTGAATTGAGAATTTTGACAACTCTTGTGGTTTCAATGGAAACTCTTACAGCTCTTGAGGATTAAGTCCAGTTTACACATTCTTCACTTGACAGAATCTTCTCAATGTGCATGTCTAAATACCTGTCTTAGAATGGAGGACATATTTAGGATTTTGTCAAACACAGTGCAGAAGAACCTAGTTGGTATTTATGTCTGAGAGCAGACATTATAAAGCACCAGTGGGTGAACTGATCTCACTTTAATACATTGTTTGACCCCTGCCAGTGTTAAAAAAAGCATTTGACTCGGACATGGTGCACTGCACTGAAGACTCTCTAGATCTCAGGTCTGCCAAATTAAAACATGTCCAGATGGCCTCTTTCACCTGGGTTTAATTCCTTGCTACCCTGCAGTCTGTTCTGTGGGAGACTATGAGCAGATCAGGGCTCAGAAACTGAATTTTAAAAATCACTTAGTTTGGTCTGAGTTAAACCAGTACTTTAACTTTTTCCATTTGTTCATTCCAAATCCAAAACATAACAAAATGAAAAACAGTTAATACTGTAATTTTTCAGATGATCTGTATTAAGGGCCTAAAATAGTTAACTTATAATAACGTATTGTTGTTTTGATAAAAAGCCATATTCAGTGTTACACATTATCAATAGAGTAAGTTAGCTTTAGCTTTTTAAAAATGCATAGCCGTGCGAGCGGATCAAGTCTCATGGCTAGTATGGGTTAGCTAGCTAAGACTTTTTCTTCCATTTTTTGTGTTCAGCACAACAACAGCAACAGTCCTGCATATTTGTCTAAAGCATAATTTAATGCAGTAAAGTTTTCTCTTGAGTCAATATGAAGCCATTTTAGTACAGTCTGTGAACTAGGCAGTCAAGAGGTTGCAAAAACAGCTGGATTTAAGGAGGTAAGGTATTAATAATAAGCTCATCAGTTATGAATGAAACCTTGATTAGAAAAATAACTGCGAGAAATTTGTGAACAGTCCACGTATACAGACTGTTATTCTGCTTGTGTAAAGATTTAATTACTAGAGTTAGAGGTTTTAGCTTAGACGCTGTCCTTCTTTGGTCTGTTGGTGTATATAGCTCAGTACACTCTCTCAGCCTTATGTTACAGACTCCACCATCCCTTGCTAATTCTGTAAGTGGGTCATGATGAATAGAAGTAGGACGTTTTCCCTCTCTGAAAATGTCTGAAAGTGTGTTCGGGGTCATCGATGGGCTCTTGGGAGCTGGACTCTTTTTGCTTATCAGGGGATACTGGTGGCTACATGCCTGCTACACACACACACGCACACACACACACACACACACACACACACACACACACACACACACACACACACACACACACACACACACACACACACACACACACTACACACTTACATATCAACAGGCTTGCATGCAAATCCTCCCACTATTTCTCATGCTCTGCCTACAGTTACTGCTCTCATCTGCCTAACCTAATTTTCTTTCACAGTTCTGCATTTGACTGGAAAATGAAAAGATACGGACACAAAGCTAAAAGAAAGGCCCTAAGTACAAACCAGAGCAGTACATGCTTCATCTACTGTATGTATTGCTATATATATAATATATATATATATATATATATATAATGTAATGTAATGTATATGTATGTGTATATATGTGTGTATATATATATATATATATATATATACACACACACACACACACACACACATACTACATACGTGTGTGTGTGTATATATATATATATATATAGCTATATATATATATATATATATATATATATATATATATATATATATATATATATATATATATATATAAGCACCTACTACATACGTGTGTGTATGTATATATGTATGTATATATGTATATATGTATGTATGTATATATATATATATATATATATATATATATATATATATATATATATATATATATATATATATATATATATATATATATATATATATATATAGCACCGCTCACTGATGCCCTGAATTGCTGTGTTGAAGTTCATGCAAGTTGGGTCAGCCTGTAATTTATTATTATTTTTAATTATTTTGGTTTTTGGTGTGATTTTGAATCCAGCCCTCAGTGGGTTGATGCTCTTGGTTTCCATTGAGCATTGCCACAACATTTTGTTCTCAAGGAATTACACAACATCATTGTCACAACACGTTGTCACAACACTCAGTTGGACTGGTATCCCATCCACACTGTTTTCCTGCCTCACAGCCATGATTAGTGTCAGAGAGAGGGTGACGGGAAGAGCACAAATCTGATCAACAGTAGTAGAAATGGATGATGGACCTGGTAAATTACATTTTTTTTGCTTGTCAGTAAGAAAATTCTCTCATACAAATCCCTTCTAAGCATTCCCTAAAATCTCTCTCCACTGCCCCCCAAGTAGTGGTCCTGACCCTAGCTTTAGTCCAGACCTGTGGGAAGCACTCTATACTATGATGGTGTGAGTTGAAAGAGTGTTATACTGAACAATACTAGTTTTTTGTATTGGCTTATTATTGACACTGATGTTATGGCATAATCAGCTGCAGAATATGTATGTATCCACTTCCTTTACATTTTGTTTGTGAAGTTTGCTTTGTAAAATATTCTAAAACTCATGACTGTGTGTAGAGATTAGCTGTCTTTGAGGCATGTTCTCATGGTTTTATATTCAGTTCAGTAAAACGAGGGCTGTCGTCAGATTACCGATCCTGACGTTTCTGTCAGAGAGCTGTTCCCCCCACATCACACACACACACACACACACACACACACACACACACACACACACACACACACACACACACAGTTTTGAGATTCAGGATTGTTCTATGCTGAGCCCATATCAGGAACAAGGGTGTTCACCACTATAATGGAGCCATTCAGAAAGGGGCTCAGATACTTTCTCTTTCTCTCTCTCTCTCTCTCTCTCTCTCTCTCTCTCTCTCTCTCTCTCTCTCTCTCTCTCTCTCTCTCTCTCACTTTCTCTCTCACTCACTCACTCACTCACTCTCTCTCTCACACACACACACACACACACACACACACACACACACACACACACACAGCAGGCCTATACTGTTTCTAGCCAGATGGCATTTACCAAGACAGACAGACAAATAGACAGACGGGCAGACAAACACACACACACATACACACATACACACACACACACACACACACACACACACACACACACACACACACACACACACACACACACACAGATTAATCACTTACACACTAATTACAAAACAAACACCTTCTCTCTGAGAATTAAATCTGAGACACTTTTCAGAGGTCTGAACTTCTTTTTCTTACTTTGTACTTTTACCCATTTTTATACACACACACACACACACACACACACACACACACACATACATACCAGCAAAAATGAAAAGCTCAGCTGTTTGGTTGGTACCTGGTCATTTCTCGTACAGCGTCCTCCTTCGTCAGCCACCTCTTTTATAATTTCCACCCATCTTTTTCTTTGTATATTATGCATGTGCAAAGTCTTGTCAGTCTTCCAAATGGCAAATACTTAAAATGCAGTTTGATACTGAGGCCACTTCTCTTTTGCTTGCTTCATCACAACGTGAGACATTTCTATCACCACTCATAAAATTAGGAGAAGTAGTTGAGGAGTTGTCTTTGCCAAGTTGTTTTCTTACAGCAGGTTCTAATATGCTCACGTCATAGACTTTCAAGCACAATGCTATAAATGATTGCCTAATCCTGCACCAACACAGGCGTGGACCATTTTTATGTTGTGTTCCAACCTGTTGCTTCACCACAAGCATCAGCTATTTCTCTTTATTAAGATTCAGATGTTTGTAACCCACTGAGACATTCCACATTTACGTGTATGCATAAACTGTCTTTCAATGATAAATAAAACAAAACTCAAAAAACATTAAAGAAAACACCACATAACAGCTCATAACAGATTATGTTCATCTTGTTATTTATTTGCCAAGAAGTTGTCCATTTATGCATAAGCCATGAAGGTAAATATATAAGTAATTAATACAACTGCAAATTCAAAGCTCTTTATTAACTGGTGATCAAGAGGCCAGTGATATAAAGGCAGGACTGTTTGGTGGACTAGTGCATTCAATAATTCCAGCATGGGGAACAGTGGCTTAGTGGTCACTCCAGGCTCACTGTGACTCTGTGTAGGATAAATGCTACAGAAAATCATGTTAAGTCATGTTAACATACACTTAGTTAAAATTAGTTAGAGCACCCAAGTGCCTAAAGTTAAGTGAGCATCCAAGCTTTTTTTTATGCCCCAGTTAGACTATCTGATCAGACAAATACTGATAAACAACATCTATGGATCTGCCTCGATCTGTAGATCTCTGGACCTCCTTTAGAATGTTGAATGTTAAAACACTAATTTTAGAAAAAGATTGAACTATTCTGGGTAGGCAGGAGTAAGTTATTCATTTCCAGCTACAATGACTTTTGCAACATCTAAAATGACAAACATTTCTGGATTGAAAGCACATGCAGGGAATGCAGCTCAAACAACTGCTCAGTCTGTACCACACTGCCATGAACATCAGTTCTCTCAAATGTTTAATGCTATCTTTACATAATGCATATTTGTTTTTCAGAATTTTGAATTAGTACAACTTTCCAGTTACTAAAGAAGAATTTGCTGTAGTAATTGCTGCTATGATTTAGGAATGTTCGGTTTGTTTTGCAGCCACAGGACTTTGGCACCTTTCAGTCATCAAGTTGACCATGAACTCTTTATATCAGTGCAGCCTGTCTGGAACAGGGCCATGACACAGGATGATGAGCTTAAGCATGCCAACAAGGAAAAAAAACTAAATGACTGGCAAAGGAGCTCATGGTCTATTGCTGAAAGTTTTTTGGGATGGCGAAGCAATGTTCTGTCCTCAATCTCATTTAGATGCTTAATAGATGTGTAAAAATTCCTTCAGCATCCTTAAACTCAAAGAAAATGCTCTTGGCACAGGTGGCTCTACAATCCTCTGAATGATTGGCGGTTCTTATTTATGTCCACATGGCTTCTATCTCCTGAAGACTGTTTGAAATCTTACTGAAGGTTACAGAGCTCTAACAGAAAGCATCTCCATATTCCATTCCATTCCATTCCATTCCATTGTCTTTACCGCTTATCCGATCTATTCTCGGGTCATGGGGAGCCTGTGCCTATCTCAGGCGTCATCAGGCATCAAGGCAGGATACACCCTGGACGGAGTGCCAACCCATCGCTGGGCACACACACACAATTTAGAGACTCCAATCAGCATAGAAGCATGTCTCTGGACTGTAGGAGGAAACCGGAGCACCAAACCCAACATGCAAACTCCATACACACACAGTGAGCGGGAGCCAGCAGGAGCCAGTGAGACTCGAACCCAGGACACTAGAGGTGTGAGGCGAATGTGCTAACCAATAAGCCACCGTGCTGCCCCATCTCCATTTTAATAATTATAATTTTTTCTTTGTTAATTAACACAAAAAAAATCTTCTTCTGCTTAGATTATACAGAGTGTTCGCCAAATAATATAGATAAATTAGTTTTAGATTCATTAATGAGCATTTATATTACATCTGTCACTTACATCAGAGCCGTGCTGTTATAAGATAAGATAGAACTTTATCAATCCTGAAGGCAGTTCTTTTGCCAGAGGCTGCTTAAGATAATAAGAAAAATAAATGGAAATAAAATTAAACAATTTATATATACAGTTGTATTCAGAAGTACAAAAAGTATTTAAAAATATAAATGAGAAAATAATTCACACCTTCTGATTCAAGAATTAAACCACACTCCGCCGTGTGTGTGGAGTTTGCATGTTCTCCCCGTGCCTCGGGGGTTTCCTCCGGGTACTCCGGTTTCCTCCCCCAATCCAAAGACCTGCATGGTAGGTTGATTGGCATCTCTAAATTGTCCGTAGTGTGTGATTGAGTGAATGAGAGTGTGTGTGTGTGCCCTGCGATGGGTTGGCACTCCGTCCAGGGTGTATCCTGCCTTGATGCCCAATGACGCCTGAGATAGGCACAGGCTCCCCGTGACCCGAGAATAGTTCGGATAAGCGGTAGACAATGAATGAATGAATGAATGAATGAATGAATGAATGTAGCATGTATTTCAGTGATCAGTGCCTCAAAGAAAAGATAAGACTTTTGATATATCTTTAAGTTCTGTATTTAAAAATGTTAAAAATAATAGATTTTTGTTTGCAGAATGTTAGCTCTTGTCCTGCTGTTTAGAAACAAAATGCATTGCAGCTATTATTAGAACCATGTTCCATGTTCTGAAAAACCCAACAACTCCTTCCTATAAAAGTGTTCAACCCAGATTGATGGCCTTTATCTGGTTGTAGAGATGAACATTGGATAAACCCCAGATACATTCTAAGTTTGGAGCTATGCATCTGTCCCGCTGAGAGTTCTTCGTATCTTATTTGTTTCTAGACATCTGTCTTTTGTTGATTACTCTTGTGACAGTTCAGACTCCGGAAAACTAAGATTCCCATGGAGCTTCAGTGGAATGGAATGGAATCCAGATGCAGGAGGAAGAAAATCTGATGTCTCGCTAGTGATCTCTTTAATGTCTTCTTTCATCTGCTGATCTCTGCTGATCTGTCACATATATTATGTCCATTAGTATGCAAATTCTCTCTCTTTCTCACTGTCTGCTTTGTGTCAATGGCTTTGTCTAGCTTTACTCTTTAGTTTATTTCATGGTGTGTGTGTGTGTGTGTGTGTGTGTGTGTGTGTGTGTGTGTGTGAACATCTCCAAGGTTTATGGGATGGAGCCTGTGGAAGCCAGGCAACTACACTTCCAGTCTCAGTGACAGGATTATGCGCCAGCGTTTCCGCATGAAAAGGATTGTAGAGTCCAGCAGTTCTAGTGCACTCAGCCTATAATTGGATTGGATTATTGGAAACAGAATACAAGATTAAGCCTAGTTTACACTATTTGCCTTTGGTGCCTTTTGACACACAATGCTCAAGTCTGAATAAAGACAGACTGAGGCTTTTTAAAGTGCAGGAGACATTCCCTGTGGGGTAAACTGTCAAAAGCAAAGTCTATTAGATGTCCATTCAGCAGGGTTGTGCTGTACATCTACAGGAAAATAGAGGTACCCCTGCCTCACAAGGGTGTACAACTAGTTGCATTGCTGGGCTGAGGGGGTTGGATGCTGGCCATAGCACTGCTCTAAGGCTGTTTTGAGTTTGATCAACTGCCCATGTACTGCTTCACAGATTATCTTTACATCTAATGCCAGACTCAGCTGCATCATGGTTGCCTTTGCCAACTACCCATAGAACCTATCAGCTGCATTCAGTTGGACATCATAGAGTACTCATGGTCTATTGCTATTATTATCATTATATAACTATATATTGCTATTATAGAAACTGTTGTTATTGCTGTTAACTTTGCTCTTTCTCCTTGCTTCCCAGCTCTGAGCATGGTTCCTGTTGGCCACTGGTCCAGCTCAGATGCCATTGTGACTAGGAAGAGTTAGGTGTGCATAAATCTTGGCACAAAGCTCTCTGTTGTTGGCCAATGTCTGGTTGAACTGTCTCTGAAGTTGTTTCACTAGTGACCAGTCTTACTTCTGACTTCAGTGTGACATTGGAGAGGAAGAAGCTTGACCAGAATCCATAAGAACAATCCTCTTGCTCTTTCATTGGTAAATACACACTTACATTCCAATTCAATCTTGGTGGTTTGCCACAAAACTGGCTTCAATAGAGAAAATTGGCAAGGGTAACACAACTTACTGGCCTCCAGCTTGATGGTAGGCATGAACATGCTGGTGCTGGTGAACATAGACAACCCTTAAATATATAACTCATAATAAGCAGGCACTTAATGTATTAAAACAAAGACATTTAACTTCCATCAAACTGGGTGGTTATGGGGGCTTCTTGGTAGGCAAATAAGAGCCCACTATGTGAAGGTGTTCCAATGTTTGCTAGGATAAGAAGACTAAGCATACTGTTTTTTTTTTTTTTTTTAAACTGCCGTCTCCACTGAACATGCATGCAGCTGATCACATTACCAAGCAACCAGAGCAAACAATAGACATTCCAGAGTAATGTTAATTGTTTCCCCCAATCCGTATTATAAGAAATCTCATTGAAAGTGCTAGATTATCAAAGCTCAGGAGAAATAATCAAATTATGGGTGGGGAAAAATATAAGGTTTCTCAATGGATAAATGGTCTACCATTAGGTGTTTTATTTCATGGCTTTCTGGCTTTATGAGTAACTGATACACGTGCACATTTCCAAAATGGCGATTAGTCAGAAAACATTTCATAGATCTAATTGCACTACATGAAAATCATATGATACCAACAACTTTTAACTTGTGCTTTTGACTGTAAAGGTCTGTTCATAAACCTTATGAAACCAAAAGCAGGTCTTTCACATGCTAGCCACACTGTAGCCTATCTTTTATGAGACGCCTTTTTCAAATAATCCTGTATTGTTTCCTCAGCAAAGTGGGACTCCAAGGTCTCATAATGCTCCCGAATGAGGGCTCACAGTGTGGGGTATGAAATATGAGTGTGGATCAGTGGATGGAATTATTTTCAGTCACTCCACACACTCACACATAGTCTAGAGTTCATGACCTCCTTCTCTGAAACCAGTTTAATGCTTTCGATTAGGGTTGCAGGGAGTGTGTGTGTACTGGAGAAGGAGACAAGGGGAATGAGATATTTGTATATTAGTGATACATTTAATCACATTTATACACCATAGGGAAGTGTGTGTGTGCGTGTGTGTGTGAGATAGACTCCCCTTGGTTTGACACTGAACCGCTACTTGCAACCCTCATGAATTAAATGCTGATATCTCTTCATTAATCTTGCCATTATTGCCATGTATTTCTCTCTCTCTCTCTCTCTCTCTCTCTCTCTCTCTCTCTCTCTCTCTGTGTCTCTCTCTCTCTCCCTCTTTCTCTATTTCTTTGTTTTATCCCTTTCTCTTTTCCTCCATATGAAAGTGAGCTTTCATTCTTTTCTTCTAGGTCATGCCACTCCCTGTCCTGCTCTGAAAGCCCTATTCTTAACACAGGGGGTGCAATCATAACAGCCTGCAGGTGTGTGCGCGCGTGTGTGTTTATGCCTGGCTGTCCGTCTGTCTGTCTATCTATCTGTCTGCCTGTCTTTTCAGCACATGCTGTATTCATATTAACCTGGAAGTGAAGTGGGCCTGCTGATGGAAATGAGCTAACTATCCCCACATAAACACACAAACATTGGAAGCCTTGTTTTTGGATCTCACATTGTTATAAAATGGCACACAGACGGGCACTGGGGCATTGGAAACCAAAGCAACTCTTGTCTATCACTTTAGACTACTTTTAGATGTTTTGACTCCAAATGGATGTTTTGGCTCCCAGGCTTTGCTGTGGAATTGTGATTAATATGTTGTGTGGGACAGCGATAATCTTATCCTCTTAATGGCCTCAGTGCCTTCAGTTTGTACAGTTTGTACACTGTGCTCACTCAGATCTCCTCTTAATTCTCACAAATTGCATTGCTTGAACCCAAGTTTAGGCTTGTACAAGATAATAATTGAATCTTTACATGATCTTACACTGCAGCAATATCCAGAGGCATTTACTCTGATTAGATTATTTTCTACAAACCTACTGTTCCATTTTTATGCATTTTTGTGTAGGAGCTAAGATTTTGAACTTTGGAGTATGCTAGTTTGCTAGTTTGGATTATCTCTCAATGGCAAAAGAGCAGTCTTGTTCCAGAGATGACGCAGCTGACAAAATTAATCTGGAATGACTGACAGTTCTATAGGTGTTTTGATATTTATGCTGCATTTTAAGGGAAGTTGCAAAATCTTGTAATTACCTGCCCACAACTGGTTAAACCCCCTTGTCAACTTTTTTCTTCCCCATTTATAGAATGTCATCAAATCAACAAGGCTTCTTACATTGTGAACAGTGTAGAGTCTTCCTTTTGCACTTTCAAGTGAGTTTATAGCAGTATTTGTTTTAAATTAGTTAATGTACAGACACAGTACTTGGGTAAATCTAACACCGACCATACTGACTGCTGTTTTGAGTAGGTTATTATCAACATTAGAAGTATTCTTAACAATAGCTAGCTTGTTGCTAATTTCAATCTAAAATGTTGCTTAAATGTAAAAGTACATAACTCTAAAAACTCTAAGTAGCTTTTTATGAGCTTTACATTCACTGACAGAACAAACAAAAGGTACACTTTCATGGAGGCATCTGTATTATTTTCCACTTTACACGCCAAACATCCTGAGCTTATTACGGCTCGCAAATTTCCACTTACAGGGCACCATAAATGCAGCATAACTGACACTGCCTGGAAGCCTCATCTTACATGCTCTCGCCGCCTTTCGTGGTAAATAGAGATTTTGTTTTTAGTTCATTAAAATAAAAAATAAAAAATAAAAAAATCTATCTGTGTACATTTAACTTAAGCAAAGTACTGTTTTTAACATCATTTAATTATATTTATTAGTGATGACACTGAAGGATTTTGACCAAAAATGGTCAAATGGAAGAGGAAATAATGGTCATACAGCCATGTAACAATGTGACATATGAGACATTTACAATTAATGTTAATGGTGATTAGAAAGTGATTGGACGCAACTGGTATGTAAAAGGATTATATAAAAATGTTGGGTTATGTTTTATTTACAGACTACTGTGCAGTACTGCAGAATCAGCTAAAAATCTACAATTTTTAGGTTTTGTTTCCTGCCTCTGCCAGGAAGCAGCTCCCGGCTGCAGAACCAGTAATATTTCTGTGCCCTCACCTACTCTGTATAAGCCTGAAATGGTGCAGATGTTTGTTTTTAATAATTTATTATCGCACAAGCCTACCCAAAATACCACAGCATTCTTAAAGAAGAGTCTTCTGTTATTTGTTACTTAGCTGGTGGAAGGTCAGTGCAGAGCTTCACAAAAAGTTCTTGTCAACAAATGATATGTAAAAAGTTAGTAAATAAACTATAGACATGTTCTCTGGTACCTGTGATGTAATGACAAACAATAGGTTTTAGGTCAAGGTCTTTATTGCTTTCCCATTCAGTGGCAATACAAGAACAATTTTTGATTGAATAACTCAGTGTGGACATCATACACACAACTGCATCAAAATAAAAAAAGAATGTTGGCTTTTAGCATAATCATTAACTGTCATGAAAACAATTCAACACCAGTTGAAGTAGACCACAAGGATGTCAATCACTGTTCTAATGTTATCTCACATAGCAATCTGAACAAAGTGTAAACCTGTAATGCCATTTGAAACTCCCCAATGGGATGTTGGTCTTGATTGTCCATTGCTTATTATTTAAATTATTTTCTTAAATTTACAGCAAATCTACAACCAAATGATTCTATGAAATAAAAGCTAAACCAACTTACCATCAGATTCAGTTTCACTTTTCTGAAATTTTAAAAGGCCTTATGGGTGTGCCTTGCCTTCGAGATTATGAATTCATAGAAGAATCTACCCAACATCATCCTTTAAACATTCTTAACACTCCTAACTCAATTAGTAATGTTGGTACTAATTACTGATTGGCAAAAACCTTTCGATGTAATTAACTTTCTGCAAATGAAATACGATAAGCCAAGTGCAGTCAAGTGTCATTAATAGCTATGTGCTATATCATTGTTAACCATGTAAGCATTAAGCAGTTCAGGACTCCATTCTGACTGTGTTGGCTGTAGTCAGTTTTGGCCATTATTCTGTTGTTTAATAGCTGACCATGATCTGCAGAGTTTCCTCACTTACGGGCCTCTGGACAGATGGGATAATGGCTAACGCACCATTTTGTAGTTATGCATCTGGGGTGTTAAGTCACTGGGTTTGTGTCGTGAGTCACTGGCCGTCATTGAACTTGAGATTCTGCAAGCCAGATGTCCTTCTGTAGATGGTTAGATAATACCATCTGCCACCTACATTTGCCTCTAGCATTTTTAGCTCTTATTCGTCAGCACAAACAAATTGCATTATAGAGAGAGAACTTTTCAACTTTATTGATTTTTGAAAATCTGGCTGTTTTTGGTGTTGCAGTAACACAGGCTCTAAACATGCTTGGTTTAGAGCCTGGTCACACAACCCATAACTTGATTTTCCATTTAACTCTATTGAGGCTTGTGTGTGGATGGAAGGGTGTGTATTGACAAAGTTAAAGGGAGCACCCAGTAGGAGGCCTAGATCTGCTAGAATGCAGTCTGTACACATAAAGCTGCCTTGGAAGTGCAATAGCAGAATTTCTGTCCTTGCTCTCTGTTAGATAGTTGCAGAGAATTCTCTAAAATTCCAAAACGCACTTTTTAATAGGCTGAGAAACATTAGAACACTTGGCACACTTCTGAAGCTGCTTACAAGGTGCTCTCAGTCATCTTCCTCCTACACAATCCTTCACTCACCATGAGCTGTGTGATATCAGGATGAAAGGCTGTGCTGCCGGGAGGATGGCTGCGGACATGTTCACATACGAAGTGTCTGTTCTCACATCTCAACAAGAGCAGGCTTTTTGAAATTAAGTGTCCTTTCCAGGTTCCTGTAGAATATAGCCTTGAATGAAGTCAAATCTCTAGGAGTTTTCTTGTTCACCAGGATTATATATTTCATCTGATGCCTGGAAGGCTAAATGATAACTCAGACTTCTTTATCCCCATATACTGTTTGCTTTTTGAACATCCCAGTTTATAATTAGAAACTCTTTTCTCTTATAATAATTGTCACTGTTTTACAAAGGCTTTTGTATGATGATTTGTATATGTAGCCAAAGAAAGCATTAGTAATGTCAGACATTGATGTTGGACAAGAAGGTCTGTGCTAAGCTTTGTGCACAGGGGTATTGTCATGGGCTTCTTAGTTCCAGTGAAGGGAAATTGTAATGGCAAAGTGTTCAGTTAAGTTTAACATCTCAGCAATTGGGTCAAGTGCAGAGTATGTAGGGTCAGTCTTTGTTTGTGTATCTACTGGACTGATCTTACACATGTCCAAAAATGCACACTGCTTATATACAATGGGGTCGAAAAGTCTGAGACTAGACTTTTCTAATATGTTACGCAATTTTCATTCTAAATTATATTATTTATGACACCTTAAATGTAAAGTAAAATCTTTAAAATATTAACATGAATTTCAGAGTTCCTTATATTATGTCATCTAAACTCAAGCTTCCACATAGACATGAGGAAAATCTGACCTTTTGTACAAAGTGAATTTGAGTCGAATATTAAGTATTTATGAGACTGAACATTTACTTTACTGTATTTGTATTACATATTTCAAAAATCTCCCATAAATATACAGAGTTTTAGCTCATCCAACTGCAGATGATCAAAGCTTATTGTTTGGAGGCTGTTTGCTTGAGTCTGTAGTACAAATTTTGCTGACTTCTTATAAGAAAGTAAAACTTTTTTAAAATATCAGCATTTAAAATGTTATTGCATCACAAAAACAACCAGTCATTTTCCAGTATGATATTCCAGTATGCAGAACATGCACAGAAGAACATCAGCTTATATGAGCAGGGGGTCGGGTGTTTATCTTTGGGGCAATTTCCAATTTCCATATTCGTAAACTATATATTTCTGGACACATTTGCTACAGGATAGAAGATTTTGGAATTCTCTTTTCTCAGGTGGAAAAATGCTATTTCCAGCCACTTGGGTTGTGTTGTGTTTTTGTTCACTATGTGGAAAAATCCGAAGTCAGTAAGAGGCATGTTGAGGACTCAGGGTTGTATTCCAAACTGAACTCTGGGAGCTAAATAGGATGCCTCAGTAGTGATCTATCTATAAGTAGGGTAGACAGTGTTTGTGTAATTTTGTACTACTTACAGTGCTTAAAAATGTTTAATAATAAAAATCATTAAGAGTAGTAGTAGTAGTAGTAGTAGTAGTAGTAGTAGTAGTAGTAGTAGTAAAAGTCATAGTAATAAATAAATAAATAAATAAATAACAGAATTTATTTTTTACATTTGAATTGTATTTGGATGTATTACCACAAAAAGGCATTCAAACAGAAATACCATCAGTGGCAGTTACACCCGGGAACTGTGTTACTGGGAACCACTGAAATCATGCACATCTTTACAGGCTCAGTCACCTCTAAGGACAATTTGGAGTAGGCAATACATCTACTGGCATGTGGCAGTTCTGCACTTGTAGAACTGGTGTATTACAAGTATGTGTTTCCTGCCACTTTCAGCCTGGCGACCCTGTCTGTGAAATACACCGAGTTACTATTACAGCAGTTTCATGGAGACTCAATTTTTGAAACATAATTTGAGTATGAAAGCATGTTTTCATTTTTAGCCAAAATTCCTACACATTGTAGCAGTTAAATCTCACCCCAACCTTAACCTCAGTAACTAAAAGATGAAAGGAAGACTTTGATTCTTCCACTCAAAGGTGGATTGACTCTACTGATCCTGGAGCTATTTTGTCAAGCATATAATTGAATTAAAATGAACTCCACATGGTACAGGAATATTTGAAACATAGGTCAATTCAGCTGTGGATACAGTGCTGCTTTTTAAGATGTGTATGATCTGTGTGTGAAGTGTGTGAGGAAGACTCTCTGATCCTGGAAGCTGTGATGAATGGCACTACGATAGATGTCTGTAATTAAACTGTGAATTGGCCTGCTGAGAGTGTAAAGCTAACCCACAAGTACAGTATGTGCTCATCACATGGCTTTTCTTTCTGTGATGCCCTTTATTATTAATTATTCTTTATTATTTATTTATCTATTCATCCACTCACCCACTCCATCCCTATACCTTTCTATTCTTTCATCCATCCATGAATCTCTCCATTCATCCAACCAACCAAACATCCAATCTTCCAACCATCAATAGACAAAACCATGTATGTATTTATCTGCTCATTCATCCATTTATCCCTCTATCCATCCACCCAATTATTTAAACATCCACCCATTTATTCATTCATCCACCCTCAATACAATTTATGCATCCATCCATCCATCCATCCATCCATCCATCCATCTGTTTATTTATTTATTCACCTTTATATACCGCTATCCATCCATCCATCCATCTGTTTATTTATTTATTCACCTTTCTATACCGCCATCCATCCATCCATCCTATCCATCCTATCCATCCTGTGTGTAGATAGCTGTAACCGGAAACCAGTCTCTCTCTCTCCCCCCGAACACACACACACCTTTTTACACTTTTTTAAGCTATTTTTTTGTTACATTGCACCAATTACACCAATTAATTAATTGGCACCAATTACAGCCTCAAGTCTTTTTGAGTATCATGGTACAAGATTGGCACACCAGTTTTTGGGCACTTTCTCCCATTCTTCTTTGCAGGACCTCTCATGCTCCATCAGGTCGGATGGGGAGTGTCCGTGCACAGCCATTTTCTGATCTCTCCAGAGATGTTCAATCGGGTTCAAGTCTGGGCTCTGGCTGGGCCACTCAAGGACATTTACAGAGTTGTCCCGTAGCCACTCCTTTGTTATCTTGGCTGTGTGCTTAGGGTCGTTGTCCTGTTGGAGGATGAACCGTTGCCCCAGTCTGAGGTCCAGAGCGCTCTGAAGCAGGTTTTCATCAAGGATGTCTCTGTACCTTGCTGCATTCATCTAGTTCAGACTATTCAGACTAGTCTCCCAGTTCCTGCCACTAAAACACATTACCACAGCATGATGCTGCCACCATCATGCTTCACAGTAGGGATGGTATTGGCCAGGTGATGAGCGGTGCCTGGTTTCCTCCAGATATGACGCTTGCCATTCAGGCCAATTTTTGATTCATCAGACCAGATCATTTTGCTTCTCATGGCCTGAGAGTCCTTCTCAGGTGGGCAGTCATGTGCTGTGAATACTTATGTACATGTGATTTTTATCTTTAATCAATTTGCCAAGATTTCAAACAAACGTCTTTCACGTTGTCATTATGGGGTATTGTTTGTAGAATTTTGCGGAAAATCATAAATTTTATCCATTTTGGAATAAGGCTGCAACATAAAATGTAGAAAAAGTGAAGCGCTGTGAATACTTTCTGGACGCACTGTAGGGTTTAGAGTTTTTTTCTCTGGCATTAAACAGTTCTGTCGCACAGCAAACACATGTAAGAGATCATGTATCTGGATTTCCTGTCTGTTGATAGATTATGGCTCATTCGTGCTAAGCCCCACTAAATCCTCAACTTGAGCTTTCTGTTGTGTTTTGAAAACCAGATTAAGGAATCCCTGCCCATTTGATGTGCGAATGTGTTTAGAAGGACAGTTATCTTTGAGTGTATAGTATGTGTGTGTTAAGGAAGTTAGTGGTTTGTTAAAACACATGGATTGTATCAAACTGATTGTGTAGATTGAAAAAGATAAATGAAATGGAAATAGTCTTCAAAGTAAGTCCTTGCAAACTGTATAAAATTTCCCAAGTTGAAATAATATGTAATAATAAAAAAGCAGATATTTAAAAGGCAAATGAATTTCTTACAACATATAGCAAACTCAGTAAAATGTACCGCTGTGGAACATCCATGAAACAATTTAGTTTCCCGTCATCACTTGTTCTAAAAGATCGTTCCCTCACCAGCCTCCCATTTTTCACTTTCTTGTAATGAGTAAGTTGCTTTCAGATGCTTCCTGTTTGAGGTCGCCACAGCAACTTGTCGCCACACAACAACTTGGCACAGGTTTCATGCCGGATGCCCTTCCTGACACAATCCTCCCATTTTTCTGGGCTTGGGACCGGCACTGCATCCAGTGTCTGGGGTTTGGGCATTGTAATTAATAAGACAAAATTTGTAGCACTTTTTTTTTCTTTTATAGTCGTTAAATGTTCTAGTCTGCTAGCCATATATGAATTAAAAAATAATAAACTGCACATGAAATCTGCTTGTTCCCTTGGTGATTTTTTTCCACCCTTGGTCTAGTGAAGCACTGCAGATAATATTTGCTCTGCCTGTGGCAGTATGAGAATTATAGGCTTTGCTGTGGAGATCACTATGGTTAGTGTTTAGCACATTTGCTTCACACCTCTGGAGTTGTCAGATCAATTCCCTCCTCTGCAATGTGTGAGTGCAGCATGTCCTTCCTGTTCTTCAGGGGTTTTGTCTGGGACTCTGACACTTTCCCAGTACATAGACATGTGTTGTAGGTTAATTAACATCTCTAAATTGTCCACAGTGTGCCCTATGATGGGCTGCCACCTCATCTACGGTGTCCCCTTCCTTGTTCTCTGAGCACTCAGGATAGACTAGGATAGGTTCCCTGTGGTGGAATATTTAGATGCATTTAAATACAAAATATTTCAAGCATTTTATATTCATATTAATGTTTGCCACAGTGGACAGACTTATGTGGCCACAGTACTAAAACACTTAAATTTCTGTCTTTAAAAGAAGCAACTCTGGCTCATGAGTGTTGCAAAATAAAAGTGCTGTTGCTGGGAGAATGTGAGTTTGAATCCTGATGCTGCCAAAGATCAAAACTGTTGAATTCTATGTGGAAGAGGTATTCCACGTTTTTCTTCTCATGTGTTACGCTACCCTGTGACACAGTATAAGCAGTAGATAAAAAAGATGCATGTGTCCCAGAGGAAGGATGTGTAAGCCCTAATTATTCCTGTATGAAAGGAAAGAGCAGGCTGGTGGGTGGGAATTGTACAAATTGGGGATATAATTTAGGTCTCATTCTTGGTTGTATCTCAATGGAGCTTTTGCTTGAGACAAGTCTCTCTGAGATGCCTTGTATGCTGTAGCTCTGTTTTATTTGGACTGCAGGTCTTTGAATTGCAATGAGACTGGGTAAGCTGTGAGTGTGGGTTTATGTAATGCATGAGCAGTCTCTGAGAACATCGTGGTGGTGGTATTTCAGTGTTACCATTCAGATGATGTCATGTGATTATATACCAGTTATACTTGGGCTTCTTTGTTTGGTTAAGGTCGGTGTGTGTGTGTGTGTTGGTGTGTTGCACAATTGCTATTGTTTTTACTAGTTGACCAGGAATTTTAAAAAATAGTTGACTAGTCATGTTTTTAGATATTTAGAAAGATAAAGTTGTTTCTGGACATATTTACTGTTATTTAGGCTGTTTTTTGTTTGTGCAGCAGAGAACGAGTCATAGCGCTACATATTTCCCATAAAAAGTTGTGTGTGTGCGTTTTCTGCTACAATATTAAGGATGAAAGTAAATATCTTTATAAGCGCTATAAATGTGCAACGGAGAACATACCATTTAAGGACTTACCAATTCTTAAAAGTCTGAGTGAAGGATGAGATATTTACAGCAGCATCTCAGAGGCTTTTTCAATATGTCTGGCTCTACCTCTTCACCTCTGCACATGCTGCTCATCTAACATTCCAGGTACGATTGAATAGATGTGCAAATCATAGCTTCAAAATGTCATGATGCCAAAATGCATGATGTATACATTCCAGTTTTTACTTTAATCAGGGACTGACGCAGTGGGTTCAATCCTGAGATCAGGTGTTTATTATATTTTTCCCCAAAATTCCCCATTGGCAATAACGTACATCTATTGATTAAAGAGACCAGGACATCTCCTTGGTTATTGATTGATGTTTGAGAGATGCTGCCTAAAAGGTTTATGGTTCACATAAATGGTGACCAAAATATTCCAGAATAAGAATTATTTCAGAATCGCCATAATATCAATATATATAATGGTGTGCCACTGGTCACAGTGATGTATGCTATTGCTAAGCGATCTCAAAAAATAACTTTTGTTAATGCTTGACCATGGGAGGAAACCCCTGAACCACTGGGAGAACATGCAAACTCCTAGCATGTGGAGTGGAGATGGGAATAAAACCCCCAGTGCTGGAGGTGTGAGGCAAACGTGTTAACAAATTATATATAGCTGCATTCAATACCATCTGTCTGCATCTCCTTACTCTCTGCCTCCTTGTTTTTTCCATCGCTGCGACTAGAATTAATCTACAGACAAAT
The DNA here is from genome assembly GCA_033459395.1 of Hemibagrus guttatus. Classification (NCBI taxonomy): domain Eukaryota; kingdom Metazoa; phylum Chordata; class Actinopteri; order Siluriformes; family Bagridae; genus Hemibagrus; species Hemibagrus guttatus. The sequence goes on along the minus strand of JAUCMX010000009.1, from coordinate 8,250,859 downwards.
TATATGAAACCCCTAGTATGTTTCACAGTTGCAGAAGAACGACAACCCTGTCTATGAACGACATTACCGTCCCACCCTTGCTGTCGGCTTCGCATCATATCTCTCTGCAGTGTGAGGTGGTGTGTGTGCAGCTGTAGGTGGTTCCCCAGCAATACACACAGTGCAGTGTGTGACAGAGCAGAGGCTGGAAAAGACACTCTTCTTTAAAACTTATATAAAAGCTCAATTACATAAACCCTTCTTCCTCTCATTGGCTTTCTAAATATGGTCGCTTTCATCAGAGGACTTGTTTGTGTGGAGGAGTAAGGACCACAAATGACTGAGCTAATTGGCACAAGGAGAAAATGTGGAGTCTCATAAGAAAGTCACAGTTTATCCACAGGAAAGTGGAAAGTGAAATGCAGTGTTCTGCCTCCTAACATCTATGTGTGGCATTGTGTTATATTATTTATGGATCTCTGTCTCTCTCTCTCGCTCGCTCGCTCACTCACTCTCTCTCACACTTTATCTTCTCCCACCTCACACGTTGGCGTCTGCATTTCTCATCAGCAACTCTTGATTTATGGATGATGTAAATCTAGGCAGATTCTCTTACGGATGTTTTTAAAATACGTTTCTGGTCCTTCTGCAATTATTCCCAATGCATCTAGACATCCCATAGGTAAGTGATGCATAAGTGAGTATGAGTGGTTTATTTAAATAAGCCACTTTTTATATTCCAGCTCTTACATCATACCCTGATTTGCAGTCTTGAGTTTAATGACTGTTATATTCGTTTCTTTTTTGTGTGTAATTATCTTCAGTGAGGATACATTTTAGGTTGGAAACCAGTCAAGCAGGTAGCTGTGGTGTCTTGTCAGAACGTTGAACTTTATTAAAAAACAAAGCAAAAAAAAAAACCAGGAGGCAGCATTCTATCTTGTGTGTTATTACTGAGATGTAAGCTCATATAGCAGTCCAGCGTAAGTTTCCATAGCAAGTAACGGTGGTAGTTTTTAAAAAAAATAAATAAATAAAATTGAAAAAAAAACAACAACTAATGGTAGCCTGTTTGTATTACCAAATTAGATATGAAAGTAAAGCGATTTATAATAATCGTGCTGATTACTTGTGTAATGAGGATAGCTGGCACACGCCAACACTTTGCAAAGACAGCTCTGTGTGTGGACGAGTTTGGGCAGAAAGCCTATTGGTTGTGGTGCCATGATGTTGTGCAATGATTAAACTACATTCAAGGCTGTTGCGAAAATATCTGGAATCAGGAAATTGGATCCTCTGTGAGGAATGTTTTGCATACTTGCAGTATGTTAAAGTGTGCGTTTTTATATTTTGATGAATATAGCTTATAGCTGTTAAAGAATTTATGATTTACTGAAACATTAGAATTAGATTTCTGGATTTCTGTTACTTTAGATTATAACCATTACAACCATTATAATTATAATTATACATAGAGGTGCATGTGTTTCTTTTTTCAGACTGAGTACATGTTTTTAGTAGTGATACTGATGGTGAGTAACCTAATTAATATTACAGGAGGCATCACGGCTGCTTGCAATGGACTGATCACACTGAGATTTATGTGTAATATGTTCTGCTGTTTAAACATTTATTTTTTAAAAGAGAGCATGGGGATGGCCAGCCTGAGGAACAAGCATCATCACTAAGCATGAAATCACAACCAAAGAGTAGATGCTGGTGAAAGGAAGTGTGCATCTCTCAGTGATCAGTATTCGCAGAACAGAAGTGCTGTCACATTCTGCTACGTACTTTCACTTCACAGCTCTTTGCAGTCAATGCATTAGCAATAATTTGCAAAAAATGATCCAAAGATCAATCTGAATACTGTAGTAGTATCGTAGATTAGGGCCTTTTGAATCGAATCTGCTAGTTTGTGTCGTAGCTTCTAAAGAGCAAGAAGACTGAACACCTTCATTCTGCTCATCAGTTTTGCAGATTTCAGAATTTTTCCTCAAGCTGTAGTATAATAACTGGTTTCATGCCTGCCATCATTGTGACAGGTTATCTAAATATAAGAGCTGTGAAGTCTGATGTTTTTGTCTTTCATAGTTTCCATTCCATCAGTGTTATTCAGTTATGTTGAAAAACTTGCCCAAGCTAGAACATGCCTGCATCCATCTTCACACGAGTATGTCTGAACATGCATCTTGTGTGTCTTTGTGCTTGTGTGCATCACCAGTGCACACAACTCACATGAGTCACACACTCTTCACACCTTCCTCTGAATTACCACAATAGTAGAACTTTGCATATTTACTATATGTATTTTTTACACCATTAGTCTAAATCTAAATGTTGCAAAATGGACTAGATGAAAATGGAGCGAACTAGGGCTGAAACGATTCCTCGAGTAATTCGAATACAAAAAAATCATAGAGGCAAATTAATTGCCTCGAAGCTTTGTTTAGTCCATTTACTGTAACTCCACACAGTAGCACACACTGCGTTTCCCCACGGACCATTATTACTGACGTACAACCCGCTAAACTCAACCCGCTACAACCCACTAGAAAAGATTCAGGCCAAAGAAAATGTCAAAGTTTTCAATGTTTTGGATCATTTCAAACTAAAACAAAGAAAACTCTGTACAGTGTGATTATTGTAAGATTGAACTAGTTTACCACAACAGTACAAGTTAGATACTTCAATATCTCAATCGAAAACACACAATCCACCGAGTTGACACAAGCTAATGTTAGCGTTCGCACTTAGCTTAAATCAATATGATTGCTAGTTGAAATTAAGGCCTCTAAAAATGTATGTGGATTGTGGCTACATGTAGTGACTATTTAAGACCGTACATCAGTATGGTGACTAGTTATGATGTCCCTAATTTAGCTAAGTTTTGTGAAAGCCTAAGCGTCATTCATGTTGATGGCCTCACTCTCGCTCTGTCACACACACACACACACACACACACACCCACCAGTATATTCAGAGACATTTAAGAGTGTTTATTCTGCAAATAACTCTAATTCATGTTACAGATAAATGTGTTTTTCTTTATTTTATGTGTATGGACTCTTGTTCTTTTTCCAGGTTACCTTTCTGTCCACTAATGTTTGCCTCTTACAAAAGCCACAAAGTCTTTCAGGAAGACAGTAAAGGCTTATGTCCTGCTTGAGCTGTACTTAGACTGAAACTTGAAAGTTAAGTTGCACAACATAAATGCAATGTTTAGGTATTATTATTATTATTATTATTATTATTATTATTTTGTTTTAGGTTGTACTATGTTTGTTTTTTTAAGTAATTAAGTTTTTTTTATTTATATTTGCATTTTGAATGTAATATGTCAATTAAATGCACTAAATGGGTTCAGATTTTATTTTCATTTTTCTAAATAGGAAACAACTTAGTTGTTCATTTTAGAGACCTGTCTTTATTTTCTCTTGCATATTTAGTATTCCTCTTTAATAAAGAAAAAGTACTTTATCCGATTACTCGATTAATCAATGGAATAATCGGTAGAATACTCGATTACTAAAATAATCGATAGCTGCAGCCCTAGAGCAAACTATTTTTTTTTTCACACAGAGAAGAAATTTCTGTAGCAAATCTGTAGTAAAGGTGAAATAAGATTTCAGAAAAAGAAATAAAATCTTAATTCCTTTTTTGATTGTTCTCTTTTCGAAACACAGGGATCTAACACAGGTGTGTATTTCAGCATGGCATTCAATGTGTAAGGAAATCCCATTTAGCTCACAAGCTTTTAAACGTCCTCAGGCTGTTTCTACCACAATGCAGAAAAATTAAAGACATGAATAAACATAATTCTACATAATTTTGGTGTAATTATCTATGGTTCCTTTTGGTGAAAACCTGGACTAAAAAAGAATCTTGATGTGGCTGATTTCTGATAAACAGTTAAGATACATCCAATGAGTTTTCCCAAACCACCACATGCATGGTTCAAAGGTCTAAGACCACAATGACCATCAGATTTTTTTCCTTTAAAACTCCATATAAAAATAAGGTTTTATAATTCCATTCCATTGTCTGTACCGCTTATCCGATCTGTTTCCGGGTCACGGGGAGCCTGTGCCTATCTCGGGCGTCATCGGGCATCAAGGCAGGATACACCCATCGCAGGGCGCACACACACACACTCATTCACTCAAGCAATCACACATACTACGTGCAATTTAGAGACTCCAATCAGCCTAGAAGCATGTCTTTGGACTGTGGGAGGAAACCAGCGCACCCGGAGGAAACCCACCAAGCACTGGGAGAACATGCAAACTCCACACACACACAGTGAGTGGGAGTGAGACTCAAATCCGGGATGCTGGAGGTGTGAGGTGAATGTGCTAACCACTAAGCCACCGTAGGTTTTATAATTTTTAATCAAAATTTAAAACAAAGAAACAAAATATGTCTAATATTACTTATTTAAATGTAAGCACATTTGGGCTATTGGCCACATTTAATTGCTTTCTACAAAAAGTCAGCTTTTCATTAGGTTATAGTTCAATGTCAGAATTATTTCACTTGATGAAAGAGGTAGGTGTAATGTATGATTGAGGAAATATTTTAGCTTTTTGTTTTTAAATATAGTTATTAATTATGTCATTTTTAAGAATCCCTTCAACTTAGGGAGTCAGTGTCTTACAATGGACTAAATAAGACCTGCTTCCCTCTTCACACCGTGAGTTAAAGCAAGAAAAGGATTAAAGCAGGCTTATCTTCCTTGCTTTTAGTGATGTCTAAAAACAGAAAGTAGATCAGAAGCTTTCTTGCTATCTCCAGTCATGCTCCCATCAGCCTCCAACTGAGAAACTTTATGGTAAAGCCCTGTGAACAGTTTTTTCTGTGGTCTGAGAAAGGAATGAGTAGCAGAAGTTAGTGGCTCCAGAAGGATCACTGCATGTTCAGCACCAGATGAAGTAGCTGCTGATTTAATGTAACAATATATTCTTTTATGGTTAATTCCCATTGTTACATTTAATCTCACTGCTTTGCCAAGTATTGGCCTGGAGCCACTCATAGAAAAGAATTGGCTCAGCTACACCATCACTTATTCCCAATGATCACATCACAGTGGCAGTGTGTGAGTGTGTCAGCTGAGGAGCGTGGGAAAAAAAAAAAATCTCACTTTTACTATCAAGACATGTACAGGCCCAAAGTGCTTTGTCTTTATTAAGCATAATGATGAGGTTCAGTTTTGTTACACATATGAATGGAGAAGTGCTTTTATGTTCCACTTGTTCGGTCAGGGATTTTGCTTAACAAGGGGCCCAAAAGAATCTATATTTATCTTTTATTTATATATTTTTTTTATAGTTAGCCTGTTTCACTGTCATGTGAACTGAAATGGTTAAATCCATATGACAATAATTCTAATGAAGTCATCTTATAAACTAATGTCAACTTGACTTTAGTGACAATTTCAATAAATAATGTGTTCTGTGAGTGTCAATAAACAGCCAAAACATTTCTGGAGACTTTTAAATAGTTGGATTATGTTATAAATGAATAATTCAAGTGCTGTATTCCTCATATCACAGCAAATTGCCAAGAATCCAACAGTGCTGTGTTAGAATGTAGTGTATAATGGACTATACTGGTGATAATGGTTCTGTTCAGACTCTTAGCTAATGGCCAGGTGTGCTCCATGGATAATAATGTATAATGTGTAATGTATTTTTAGCTCCCTCTTAAATGTTAAATTTGCTGCGGCCAGGCTCTTAGCGCACAGATGGATGTGCTGCCCATCTTCACTCATATTTAGCTGGCCTTATAAAGAACCAGTAAACATGGTTATAAGGCCATGTGAAAAAGGTAATCATAGTTAATCGTTGTGTAAAAGTGGTTGAGTGGCCAGCAGAAACTGCTGTGCACTTCTGAACTCAGCAACCTTTTAGTTTTGTGTATAACGCACTTTCCTTATTTAATCTTGTATGGCCTTGTCTCAGAATCCTGCAGTACAGCGTTTTTGGTTTTAGACATTCGTTGTGCTCAGAGGTAAGGCTTTGGAGATTAGCAGTGGGCAGGAGCCGTTTTCATTGGCCAAGGTCCAAACTTCTAAGCTCATTTTCAGTAAGAGCAGCAATCTGCTCTCTGACAGGCAAGCCTCTTAATCATCCATACTACCAGTGCTGGACTCCAACACTATCGCTGCAGAATACACTGTCCCCTATGGCACGTTCAGCACAGTCTCTGTTTCTTGCTAGTGCTGTGTTCATGCACATGTTTGGTGTGTTATACCTGAATCACAATCTCATTATTTGGTCAATTAGGAAATTGTACAAGGCAGTTGCTTGAAAAAAAAGATAACAACTAAAATATTTCAATATTGGGGTGAGTTAAATAATTGAACAATGTAAGTACTACAGTTTAGCATATGCAGTATGTATAATAAAGTATGTGCATTTATGTAGAGAATATATAGATTGAACAGAATTATTGGGTGAGTCTGTGCCCACTGTAGTCAGGTTCCTGTTGTTGTCTGACAGGAATGAAACCTGATGTAGGCTCCTGCTGCTGTAGACTATCCACCTTAAGGTTTTATGTGTTATGAGATGCTTTACTGGTCATGGTGGATGTAAAGAGTGCTTATTTAGTGGTTATTTCCTAGCTTGAAACCGAGACTCACTGGATATTTTTTTGGACTATTCTGTGTAAACTCTGGAGCCTGTTATGCATATCTGAGAAGATTAACAGTTACTGAAACACTTAAACCAGCCCATCTGTCCAGCACAAACAGCCATGCCCTAAACAAAGTCACTGAGATTACATTTATTTGATGTCAACATAAACTAATACACTTGAACTGAATTTGCATGATTTTATGCATTACTCTGATATCACATGATTGGCTGCATGAATGACTGCAGATGTACTGGTGTTTCTAATAAAGTGGCGAATGAGTGTACATTTGACACGTAATATATGTAGTTTTCTTCTATCCACATTGTCCAGTACTCATGTCACCTGGTTCATTCAGCCTTAATTTATCAGAGTAACGCCAAAATAACCGGAACCCAAACTCAACCAGACTTCCTTTTCCGTCTGGCCAGGACCTGGCACATATAAAATCTAAGATTAATTGCATTTTTTATAAAACTGGATCTGTTTTGCACATTCCAGGATTGTTTGAAAACTGTATCAAACCTAGCTTCCAGGTCCTTCTCAGACTAATAACACGGATGCTCTCTCACAAGTAAACATCCGCTGTGCTCTCGTCTGCTTTGTAGTGTTCCTGCTAATGTGCTCAATTGGAGCCCTACTCAAATAACACAACAAAGATGAGGAAGCAGTAAACTCGGACACGGAGGCATGAGAATGGCCTCTGTTATGTCATTAAAATATCCTGCTGGCAAGCTTGTGCAGAAAAAAGGAAACATCTTTCAATTGTTTGTGGCAACAGCAATCGCATCAGACGTGTACGGGGGTTGTGTTCCAACTCTGACAACAAAGGCGACAAATTCCAGAGTCTAAAAGAGCGACCTGGGGCGACCTGAGCTGTTTGGCTAAACAGAGATGTAGCACATGAGCCATAAGCTACTGTGAATGTTTTAGGATTTTTCCTGAGCTGCTGGAATGCGAGGGTGGACCTTTTGGCCTGTGTCCTACTTTACTAATAGCTACTTACATTTCTAAGATGTTGACAGTACTTCATTAAGAGAGGAATTTTAAGATTTGAGATAAAGTGTCCACTTTCTTGGACAGTTCAATTATGCTGCTTTGCCCACTGATTTGAGACAAACATAGCTGTAGATACTCCCTGTCATTGCCCACTGTGGGTGTATTTGTCACTCATTTTGACTCCACTTTAAGACACTCAAGATTAAAAGAAAAGTTTTCCTTGCCTACTCTGACATTACTGGTTTTTGTGTTTGCAGATGTAGCTTCATTCTGTTTTTGATGCCTAAGCACAAATTCAGGGTAATACAGGGTAAACTGGACAAAACACAAAATCCTATTTCACAAAAAATGGTAAATATAAAACACATGCTAATAAAGGCTTATAGTGGAATTTTTTTTCTAAGCCAAATGTAAATAATGATAATGTAAACTTACATTTACTTCTGAAGCAGAATGAGTTTTTGTAATAAGTACTTATTATTTTAGATTTTTTTAATGACAAATTAATTGGAAACCATCCATATATGTGGTTATATTTTGCACTTTTAAATGGTTTTACTTTTTAAAAAATATCTCCTATTCAATTATTAATTTGTTTGTTTGCTCATTTTATTTTGTCTGTTTATCTACCCTTTTACTCATTTATTATTTATAACCTGCACCTGCCATGAATATGGCACTTGATGATGACATGGTGTTAAAAATTAAACACTTTTCTTATCACTGCCTCACAGCCAGCATTACTGGTTAGGCTCTGCCTCCACTGCCAGGAAAAACGATTACTGAAAATGAGCGAGCGAGCAAGACACTTGTTAAACACACAGATTCATGTAAAATTAAATTAAACTAGTATTTTTAGTTTAGAAGCTAGTAGAAGGGAGTTTAAGTAAAGCCTTCTTGGTGAAGCTTCATGAGAAGATTCCTCAACTTGAGAAGATGGCAAGCACATAGAAAATAACATCAAGAAAGTGTTAAAAATGTCATCTGTAAAACAGTTTCGTTATTAAAACGCTCTTCTTGGTCACTGGTCTTGTTTATACACTGACCAGGCATAACATTATGACCTAATGTTGTGTTGTCCCCCTTTTGCTGTCAAAACAGTCCTGACCCATCATGCACTGTGTATTCTGACACCTTTCTATCAGAACCAGCATTAACTTCTTCAGCAATTTGAGCAGCAGTAGCTCATATGTTGGATCGGATGACACTTTCGGCCAGCCTTTGCTCCCCACGTGTATCAGTGAGCCTTGGCCACCCATGACCCAGTGGCCAGTTCGCCACTGTCCCTTCCTTTGGCCACTTTTGATAGATACTGACCACTGCAGACCGGGAACACCCCGCAAGAGCTGCAGTTTTGGAGATGCTCTGATCCAGTCGTCTAGCCATCACAATTTGGCCCTTGTCAAACTCGCTCAAATCCTTACGCTTGCCCATTTTTCCTACTTCTAACACATCAACTTTGAGGACAAAATGTTCACTTGCTGCCTAATACATCCCACCCACTAACAGGTGCCATGATGAGGAGATCATCAGTCTTATTCACTTCACCTGTCACTGCTCATAATGTTATGGCTGATCTGTGTAATTTCAGATGTGTTATTTCATAGTCTGACTGACTTCGTTAATATTCTGAAATAGTACAAAATAGTAAGGTGCTGGACCAAGCCATATAAACAAGAGACTTTTTCAACAGGGGCTTTTGGTCACTGAAGGCCAGACAGAATGAGGGGGCGCTTCTTCCTGTAGGCCATTCTGACCCTCAACCAGGACAATAAATAGCACTAGAGCTTGGACTTTTATGGAATTTTTCTACACAGCATGAGATTTTTGTACAGAATATATTGCATGTATTGCTCAAATTGCACACATCTGCCGTGTATTCACAATAGACACTAATCCATATTTATATATTTTATTTGTTCTGTATATTTTTTTTTTTTTATTTGGTTGTACAGATAATTCAATTTCTATTTGGAATTGAATTTTTATTCTATCTTTTAAAAATTCTTCTTTTTATCTTATCTTTATGATATGGACAGCTGAAACACACTTCACTGCAGGCTAACTGAACTGGATTCACTCTGAGAATTGATTTTAGAGGCTATTTAGAGGAGGCTGGCTCTGCGGATAAATGCTGTAGTACATAATTGCTGTTTCTCAAATAGTTTTATGTTGCTAACTTTATTGAGTCTATTTATTGTTGTCTGTTTGCTTGTTGAAACTTTGTACGCAACCCTCTTGGCCATGTCTCTCACTCAGACCTTGAATGCTTAAGTAAAGTTTAAATAATGTTGATAATCTTTAGAGAATTTATAGATCAGAGTTGTATTTGTGTTTGTCCCATAGTCGACCTCAATTCTGCTCAATTCTGATTGTTTCCTGAAAAATTGTTCATTACTTTGTGTAAACCAGTATTATGGTTTTTAGGTGATTCGGTTTGGATTTTCAGGGCTATAATATTTTAGTTGTAAGAATGTACATCCATCCATCCAACATGAAAGTTTTATTCCTTTAACACCCACGTTTTTTTCAACCATTTATAGTTACATTTAATGTTGTTGTACGTCCACAAGACATGTCATATTGCAAGCTCTTCCAAATTGTGGAGTTTGTTTGATTTTGTGTTCACTTTTATCTCAAAATTGTGAGTCTGTAAAGTTAATATGACAGAACGTAACTTTCTCATGGCAGAAAATCTACTGATGGCTACAAAGCTCGGACACTGACACACCTCTTCTAAAACTGTGTTCTTACAGAAACCTCCAGCATATCCATGATATTCAACATGATAATACAGCTAGTGAGAAACTTCTGTAACTTGATCACGGTCATCGGTAATTATCAAATTCTGCTTAAACAATAGGGGTTATATAATCATATATTATTTGCCTTTGCTGTAGTTTAACAGCATGCTAGTAGTTTTGCATCACTGTCTTACACACACTTTCTTATTTTTCAGCCACTAATGCTGAGCAGGAGGCCTCTGGTTCCTCTGGGAACCCAGCTGAGGTTGTCTAGGTATTTGTGAACATGCAGCAGTCTGTTTCTTTTGTGCGACTTCCAGATGCTGAGGAACAACAGCCAAGAGAATGAAAATAGCCCAAATACACACTGCTGTGTGTCCGGGCCGTTGATTGTTTCAGGGTGACGAGCTGTGTGTTATTAATCTCTTCATTCAGTGCAGAACTAAACAGTTTTAAATCATCTCCCCAGTTACTGTGCTCTCTAGGGACTTGCAGATGAAGTGTGTGTGTGCGTGGGTGTGCGTGTGTGCATATGAAAATGTGTATGTGAAATCATCTTATGTTACGATCTGTGAGATGATCATTGATTCAAAGATTTGGAGAGCATTCACGTTTTCCAAGATTAAGATCTGCATGGCTTTCCATGGAAAAAGAAATGGATATGTTTACAGAATATTTACAGAAAACTTTAGGGTCAATAGTAGCTCAACATTTGAGACCTTCTTGCTCAACCAAGGGAGGTTGTAAATACAAACCCCATGACTGCCAGAATGCCTCTGTTCACTTTTTGAAAACGATCGTCAGAGAAAGAAAAACACTGACTGTTACATTAGCAGCTGAACTACTGGCTTGTCTGCCAGTGTAAGCCCACTTGTGCCTTAAAGACCCATTTAATTGTCACACTAACTCCATTGTGAAATCCTGTATAACCCTCTCACCACCAGTTATGCTGACAAAGAGACTTTATCTAAAGGGAAAATCCCTCCATTTTTAGCCCCTATGCTAGCACACGACGGAGATTTACTTAAGAGTATGCCAGCTTAGATCAAGCTTGTCAACTTTGTGTTGACAGAGATAGTGTGGTGACACACCCTAATCTCTGAAGTAGCAGTGTGAAGCCAGTGTGGGAGAAGTCATATCTTGTTTCTCTTTTTAGTTCTTTGTTATGCCAGTGTTTAAATATTTCCAGAGTTGAATAGCGAATTCTGGTATACACACACACACACACACACACACACACACAGAAGTACTAACCCACAATTCAAATGGCCAAATCCTTACCTGTTTACTGTACCGTACAGTTGTTTGAATGTTTTGGTTCTATTATTGTTATGTCTAAAGGAAATTTGGAGAATTTCTGGTTTGTAGAGTGAGACACTGTCCAACTATGCTTTAGTTCCCAAATTTGGGGTGCCAGATTTCAGCCTTTGCAAAACTGTCAGGTTGGGGACAGTTGAAATGAGAGTTGGGGCATTGGAGAGTTTTTGGCATTCCTCCTACGTCACCTGTATTCATTGTTCACCATATAAACCATGGGTTAGGTCATGTATTTTATTGTCCACAGAGAGGCAGTGGATGATGAGAGCACATTAAGTCATGCTACTACATAATAAAGATGAAAACAAGATAAGATAAATGACAGCTACATTTCATATACCAGTCAGCTTTCTCCTCTGTAAACTAGTCCGTGGATAAGATTCGTATTTATGTGGGTTTTGAAAGATCGCTTACCTGTTAATCACAAACCCTACTGTAATATAGCCAAAGTATACCTCACTATGTACTTCAAAAAGACTGTGTTTCAATCCTGCACCAACTGGTATGTTTACTACACTAAAGACAATACTGATAGTGTACTAATTTCACATGATATTTACTTTGTGCTTTGAGGCAGTGAACTTTGAATTGGCTCACTTGATTGATTGTAAAATGTCCAGACCCTGAGGCTCCATTCATTGACACCTCTTACACCTTGCTACACAGACAAAACAAAACAAAGATTTTAACAAATTCTAGATCTCCGTGCTCTTCTGCATGCATGAGCTCAGTTAGCCACAATTGGGCAGTGTTACTGTGATTGACATGAGAGAGAGTGAAAGAGTACAACATCCCTCCCACACACAGAGCACGGCCAATTTTGCTTCCTTGGCACCTTACCACAGATTCCTGTGGCATAGTCAGGACTTGCATTATCCTGATGATAGGGTACACTATTCACTGTTATGTTGATCTTTTTGTGGACTGGTGAACAGTCAGGTCTTTAGACATACTTTTCAACCATTTTCAGATTCATGCATGTCTACATTTCTAAGGAAATTGCATGAAAAGCTCTTTCTGGAGAAGAAAAGATTCTATCAGTTTGTGTGTCTATGTTTTTTCGGTGCAGGCCAGGGCATCTCTCCAACTTGCACCTCTTAATCTCATCTCAATTACTGGAATCCTAAACCTACCATGTCCATGAATGTTCAGTGGTGTATTCAGTGGTGTATTGATAAGAACAGTACAGTTGTTTGTTTGTTCATCCTTATTTTCAAGAGATTGTGTTGAATCTCATTGAACTTCATGTGTAGTTTAACTATGTGACACTTGTGAATCCCATTATACATTGGGATAGAGTCCAGTTTTAATGTAGCCACAGGAAATAGCAAGTAGTAGGGGCCCAATTCAGAGCATGTGTGTTAAGTAAATAAAAAAAAATACATTGGAAATGTATGTAGATCTATTTAGGTAATTTAAGGAACTCACTGATGTGTATTCTTGTGTGTGTTTGTGTGATAGGCAGTCACTGGCAGAAGTTTCGGGGAGGACTTCAGAGGCAGTCTGGACAACGGAATCCTGTTGTGCGAGTGAGTACACTCCTGTTCACAAGCACACTCTTGTTTGCACACATCTATCAACTATAGGACTGTCCACTGAACAACTGTTAAACATGTGAGCAAGAGGTTTTGGCACAACATAAATGTGTACTTCTGAGCTGTTTTATTAAGTTAGACTGTATGATGAATGCTCGAGAAAGGATTCATTAACAATGCATCAAACATGAGAACTCGAATGTTCGAAAGTTAAACATTAGCATCAGTAGCAGTCGCTGAAGTGGCTTATTTTAACCATAACAAGAAGGTGAGAGACGGATTGGGTGAGAGGGAAAATTCCTGGCAGTGAATTCTCCCCATCTGTATTTCATTTTCTTGTCCTGTATAATTTACTGATGCTTAGTGTGACATCACTAACAATAACTGTCTACATATTTTTAGCGGGGAGCACCTGTTTGTCTAAACCTGCATGCAAGGTATGGTATGTGTGTACTTTATGTATACACAGTCTCCAAGAAGCAATAGGACACTTAGGGATTTTTTTAATGTTTAAGCAGAAAAAATGGCAGCAGTGTATAAGAGCAGAACCACATATTTAAACCTAAAATGAGATGCATTTAATTGAGTAAAAGCAGGTTTACACACAGATAAAAACAATACACATTGTAAAAAATATTTTGTCTTAAGTTGAGATTGTGTGATCTTAAGAATGCATATCTGCATGTGGTCAATAAATCAGCAAGGAAAGCTCTGGCGGATTTTTTTTTTTTAATTTTCAATAGTAAGATGGTGGCATGGTGGCAACATTTTCGGGGATGGGGGTTTGACACCCAACTCCACCCTGTGTGCATGAATCTTCTTCTCATGCTTCAAGGGTTTCCTTCGGGGACTCTGGTTTCCTCCCAGAGTTCAAAAGCCTGATTGGCATGTCTGAATTGTCTGTAGTGTATGAATGCATGTGTGTGTGATTGTGCACTGTGATGGGTTGGCACTCCGACCAGGTTGTCCCCCATGTTGTGCCTCGAATCCCTTGGGATAGACTCCAGGTCCCCTCAAACTGTGTATAGGATAAGGGATAAGTAAAACTACAAAAGAGTGAGAATGCGTATCTATTTAAACATGAAATGTTGTTTAGGCTAGCAATCATTTAAAGTACTGATTTGCTCAGATTAAATAATACATTATCAGCCTACTCACCACTTATATAGTGATTTGCCAAGCTATCACTCATCCTAATGAACAGAGGACATATCCTCATTATCTCTAGCTGACTTACAAGAATAGACATTCCCATTTCTTTGTCCTCTTATACTCCAAACTCTTCTATACTCCTTTATACCGAAAGCTTGTTCCTGTTCACACAACCCTGTTTTTGTCCAAGCTCAGCTCATGCTGATTGAGAACGTAATCAAAACTTTTCTTTAATCACAGGACTATCATTAGATTATCATCTCTGTGTAATCAGACCTGGAAAACATCAAATGAATTATTATAAAACTCTGTTGTAATATTTATTTAAAAAAAAAAATTAAGATAAAAAGAATGATACTGCTTCAACATAAATTTCTGTCTTGAAGAAAGCACAATTTTCACTTCCTGTAGTTAATGCTGTGCAAAGGCAAAGTGTAGTATCTCCGTAAATGTGTATTTATCGTGTGTTTTTCCTCATTTTGGAAGGTAAATGCAATTACATAGGAAATTTTTTGTGCATATTTTAAGACATGATGATTTGGACAGAAGTTACTGTAAAAGAGCCATAGTGCAAAGGCCAGTCTTTTTTTGGTTTTCTCCATCATACATCAAACACCATTTACATGCTATTAAAAAAATATCTTCAGTAATACACAAGGACTGATGGTGGGGTCTGTGTTAATAATACTTTATTAGCTGTATGATGAACAACACAGAAGAAATTACTTTTTTTTAGTTGTTTTAAAGTTGAATCCATTCATTCAGTACTGTTAACACAATCCAGGGCATCATCTATGATTTTCTTTGGACTCCCACTCTTTTTCCTGAAGGTACTCATCAATTTCCTTGGAAATGTTTTTAAGTTTGAACAGGTGTGAATAAGGAACAGAGTTTTTGCAGTTCTTCGAATATGGATTTATAATGAACGGTTTTCAAAAAGAAAACCTTTTTGATTTATCTGACCTGACATGTCTAAAATAGCTAAGCTGGATTCAGGCTGTGCGATACTGTATGTACTCCAGAGCTGGCTAAAACTAAAAAATAACAACTGGAGACCTTTATTTGTGCATGAAGCAATGCCAAAAAATGCGTTCGGAGTATTTAAGAAAGTGTGAGTGCGTGTTTGAAAACTAAACCAAACAAAAAACCTTTCAAAAAATGAAACGGAGACTCGCACTGAAACAGGAACTTTCTAACAAAATCAGGGTGGTGCCTCTTCCTGCAGAAAGGAGTGACCAATGTGCTTTTATATAAATTAGGTTTATATGTTTTTTGGACACTTTTAACATTTATTAACTACAGTTTGCCAATACATTTCAGTTTTGTTTCATGTTTTTTTTGCACTTTGTTTCTTCTTAATAACTAAGGTATGTGTTCATAAATTTTCTCTCTACACACATAACTAGTAGAGGATGAAATAATCATTTGGTTAAGTAAACTGTACAACCATTAAGTTAAAACTTTGAGAAAATCAACTTTTGAGATCACGTGAGATTTAATAAACACAAAACATTTTACACAGGAAAAATATTTACAGTTTCTATTATTTTCACCTTTGTGTTTCGGCTTTTTTTACACTTGTATCCCAAGAAACTTTCTGCGTAGAAGCTTAAAGACATAGAGTTTAAAAGTTATGCAACTGAAATCTTGAGTAAAGGTAAAGCAATCAAATCTTTCTCATTATGAGATTAAGTTGTGTTATTCTTTTGGCAGATAATTTTAATTTTTTTTTTTATTTTTAGAAATAAACACTTCTGTCAACAGAATGAGACAATTAGTACAAAAAAGCTAGCATTAGTCTTAAGTGTTTTAACAATTATCTGTTTAAAATAAGTCCTAGTTGAATATGCTTATATTTAGGAATATGCCTATATTTAGGAATATGCCTATATTTGTACTTGCTAATTTTTTTTAATTTTATTTTCATTTTTAATGCACAAGAAACAAACTGAAATTGCCTCTGAGTGCTGCTTCTGGATCAAAGAGCTGTTGGAAGAGCTGAGGAAGCACAACCTTTTTGTAGCTAGACATTCCTATATCATGTGTGTTTGTGTTTGTGTTGTCTCATCTAATTGATATGGCCTATATAAGAGGAGCAAAGGGAATTCCAGGAATGAAGACACAATTCCTACCAAACATGAACACAGTCTCTCTCTCTCTTTCTTTTATCTATCTAACTATCTATCTATCTATCTATCTATCTCTCTCTCTCTCTCTCTCTCTCTCTCTCTCTCTCTCTCTCTCTCTCTCTAATTCACTCACTCACTCAGACACAAACACACACACACATGGTTTTCATTCTGGAAAATTTACACAGTAGAATTTCTTGGTTACAGGAAGATATGTGACTTTGCATGTATACTTTGCCTCCTCACATCTGGTCCCCTCTGGACACTAGACAGGTGCATCCCTAAATATTATTCATTCATCACACTCAGACATGCAGACAGACAGATGATACAAAAGAGGGCGCACATAAACACAGATTCGCACACAGGTGTATCCATACATGTTATGCATATATGTATTCAGGCCATATTGCACAAGTGTGCTCCCATTATCTGTTCAAATATTATATAGTCATTATGTGTGTGCATGAAAGCTGTTGAAGTGTTATGTCTTAAGGCTTTGGGTGCTGTGATGCCTTTTATGAACAGAGATTGACATTAGCTGTCAAGATGACAAGAGACATTCTTATTCTCTCTCTTTCTCTGTCTCTGTCTCTGTCTCTCTCTCTCTCTCTCTCTCTCTCTCTGTCTCTCTGTCTCTCTGTCTCTCTCTGATTCACTCATGCTTTCTTTCCCAGGCTGCTCAGTTCTATTAAGCCAGGCCTTGTGAAGAAGATCAACAGGTTACCTACTCCTCTAGCTGGGCAAGTGAGTGTTCCTATTTATTTGTTTGTTTATTTGTTTGTTTGCATATTTCCTCCCCACAAACTGTATATCTGCTTATCATTATGTGTGAGTAAGAGAATCTACTGTCCTTGAGGTGTAATGCATTTTCCATTACCTGTTTTTGCATCTGTGTATCTTTGTCTGTATGTTTAGGATATAAATGCTTTTTACTATGCATTCTCATACACAAAGATGGCTGCCATAGGTGTCCTGTGGTCACTTGGAAAGTCACTGTTGCATTTCTTCAGAAATAAATGCTGCATGTCTGCATTGTGCAATACCAACGTAAATAGCCGGGGCAGTAGACCACCATGTGACACAACATGTCTCCACAGTTGACTAAACAAACTTGTGTTGCATCTCAAATCGCATACCGTTATTGAGTACTGGTATTCCTATTATGGTTAGTGTTTACATTTGAAAAACCTTTCACATATTCATCAAATGTACTGAAAAGTTTGTTTTACATGCCAGGTTTATTTTCTACAGCAATTGCGTTTGAATGTAAGCTCAGAGTTTTCAATTTGAGACACAGCTCATGACAACAGTCACGACGACAGCTGAAAGTTTTAACAGAACTTGTCAGTGTGTTTAACAAGGCTGTGTGAGAAATTGCTCAACATTTTACAGTTTGACTTGGAAAAGTCTCAGGTTGCATATATAACCTGGTCCCCTGAGAAGGAAAGCAGATGCTGTGTCATGGCTTGATGCTATGGAAACGCCCCAGCGGAACCTGTGCCTGAAGCATGTTTGAACACGTCAATTTCATTGGCTGAAAAGTGGGTCTGGTGACATAGGAGCGCACGTCAGCAAGACCATTAGAGGGCATCTTATCCCCAGATTTTAGTTGTCTGAAGGAAGATATCAGGCATGCCCGACATGTGGCAGGCGACACAGAGTCTTGTTCCCTTCTCAGGGAACTGGGTTGAATACGTAACCTGAAACGTTCCCTTTAGAGGGAACTTCAAAGCTGCGTCATGGCTTGATGCTTTGGGAACGTCAATACCAACACTGCCACACAAGTGGAAATGCCTGGCCTGCAGGGCTTTCTGAATTGGCACAGTAGCTGCTGTGCACAGGCAGACCCGCAGGACTTGAGACACCAGGAAGTCCAGGTATAAACCGTAAAACCTAATGAATGTATGTGGAGAGAGCCAGCCTCTGCATCCCGTGCCATATGACTGGATGATGCTGTACTCCTGGTGGTGTGGGCCCTGATAGCTTAAGACAAGGCCATCCCATGCTCCTCATAAGAGAGCATCTGCTGGGAGATGGGATTACCCCTGGCCTGTGTGGTGGACATAGGTCTTAGGTGCCCGAACCAGGCACAGTAGGTGCAGCCTTTCCTGCTCTGAATTTTCATAGCTTGTCACTAAGGGCACCTCGGGATTGTAGCCAGGTCTGGGGTGCAGAAAGGCTTTGACCATTCTAGGAGAAATGTCTAGGTAGCCTACCAAAAGGGCCTGCAGATCTCCTAACCATTTTAGGAAGGTTAAGGCCAATAGAAGTGCCATTTTCAGGGTCAGGAACTTCTCAGAGGCTGACTTCAAGGGCTCAGAGGGGGCTTGTGTTAACACTTCCAGGACCACAGAGAGATCCCAGGAGCCCTCAGTTGTGTAGCACCACTTTCTTTTTAATTTGATCCATTAGGAGAAATAAAAATTCTCTCTTTTCTTAATGTTTTTTCAGCTCTCCTTAAAAACAGTTAGGACTTAACTGTCAGCACATAGGCTCCAAATTCAGATTTTTTTTAAAAATACCGCAGATTCTGTTTTGACATTGATAGGTGGTGTTTTTTTTTTTTGTTTTTTGTTTTTTAAGTCAACTCAAAAAACATATGAGGATTTCTAAAGCATAAGGTATTATATACAGTTCATTTGATTAGTGCAACAGTCAAATTGGTTCTGACAGCAATATACCAGACTCTGGCACATTAAACATATGCGAACACACATACTTCTGTAAAAAAAAAAAAAAACAACAACAACAAAAAAAAAAATATATATATATATATATATAATTTCTTTTATTTATTTTTTATTTTTTTTAAGGCCTCATTCATAACAAGCATTTCTAAACATAATTTTAATCTCTATATGTGGAGTAGTTTGCTATAGAAATGGCAGAGTTTTAGAATGAGCACTTTAATATAAATCTGTGATTTGAAAGCTAATACTACGGTCAGAAAACCTTCCAACCAGATTTCAGTATTCAACAGCACTCTGATATCAATTTAATAAATAAAACAAAGTTTTTTTTTAGTTACTAAAGTAAGAAATGTAATTGAAGCATCTCTGAATCATTGATAGAATGAGAAACACAGTTTTTTCACCTCTCTCTTTCTGTCTCTGTCTCTCTTTCTCTCTCTCTCACTATCTCACTGTCATTGTGAAATATCCCATATCAAAGGAAAGGAAGAAGTAGAAAGTGAATGAAACTGGAGCTTGTTATCATCTCCAGTTTCAATTATCTCCAGTTTCAATTGAGTGTTACAGTCTCATTTTTGTCTTCACATATGTTTTCCATCATTGTGTTTTCTCTTTCCAAAGGATCTGTTACTTGGTTTTTCTCTCATTTTCCTCTTTCCTGAATTTTCATTCTTCACCCCTACCCCTTTTCTCGTTGGCTGGGGATAAAAGATTATAATGACTGCTTACCAGACTTTTCTCTTGTGCTCTGTTTATAATACTATAATACATGGAGTGAAACATAATGCCACTGTGGAACCTTCATAGTTCACTAAATGGCCAGTAGACTGCTGCTTGACATTTGGCAATGGAAATTGACACTTGTAGAGTTTAGAAAATGAGATAAGATATGGTGTGTTGCTCCACTGAAATAAATCAAAAAGACTTTAATCACAGCATCAAGCCACTACAATATGCACCCTAGGTATATATTGAAGGATGTATGTTCATATACTTCTGACAGTATTCTTCCTGTGCTATATAAAAAACTGATACCAGTGTGTGGTCTGATGAAACACAATATGGAATGCATACTGTTAGTAATCAGAAAGAAATGCAAGCCCTGACCCTTTTTCTGAACCTGGAATAACTCAGTAGGTGAGCCACATGCTCATAATGAATCTGCAGACCAGCTGTGACTATTATTACTGAGATTTTACATGTTTATTTATTTTATCCTGTGCAACTTACAAGTGAATCAGAATCAAATCCAAATATAGCTGATCAGGTAAGAGAAAAGAGCTTTATTTAAGTCTCAATAATAGCATCTCACATTCAGAGCCTTAAACGTAACCACTGGGCTGCTTGTAATCATTGGCATCAGGCATTAGAAAATTTTTACAACTATTTGCCTGTTTCGGAGTCCAAATCAGAGCAAATTTTTGCTATAAATACATCACATTGTATGTAACAAAATGAACCAGAAAACATGAAGAAAACTTGGGGAGCTTTCACACTCTTTAGCTCATTTGTTGAATCCAAATTAGAGTGAAATTCATTCTTATGATTTGTTATACTATTTTTTGGTTTCTTTTTCTTAACTGCAAAACAGTAAAACAAACCAAAAACTTCTTGTCTCATGGTGTGAAACAAAATGATGCAGAGACATAAAAAAAAAAAAAAAACACCCTAGCACAGAGAACACAAAGCTAGGGTTCAAGAAATGCCTGCAAGTATTCTGAGAGCTGTAGTTTTGTAATGTTCAATACCAACGGAACACTGCCGTTTTAATGACAACTGTGATAAACCATGTGAAAAATCTCACCAGTATTACAGGCTTCTGTTGACATGCTCCGGTCCTGGAATATAACTCTCACATGGCCTGTAGCTTGAACAAAACAGGCTGGTGTTAGAGACCAGGAAGTGAAAAGCTTATCTAGTGCAGGTGCAGTTTTCCTCATAGGCAGTAGGGGGCTCTAAAAATGAAAAACTACTCCTTTAAGGAAAAAAACAAAACAGACCATTAAACATATTATAAGCTAAGACATTTTGTTAAAATAATGATGTAATTGCATGGTGTGTGTGTGTGTGTGTGTGGGGGGGGGGGGGGGTCCCTTGCTTGATGATTTAAATAGCTAAGGATGAATTTCACCATGTTGGCAGAGTGGATCAGTATTTTCTGGCCTGCTTTTCTCCTATGATAAAAGCTTAGAGAGTGACAAATCATTTTTATTGCAGAAAGGACAACAGAATAAAAAAATGGAGGAACTATTGAAACATTTTCCTCGCAAGGGAGTCATTTTGACATGTGACCCTTCAGCTATTTTTAATTCAACTTCTACTAAAAATCCTCCTTTCCCTCCTAAATATTTTATGCTGCTTGTTAGCTATTCTTTTTTTAATCAGTGATAGAAGTAAAACATTAATATTTAACTATTAGATGTGTATGTATGTGGCATATTCTAATGCTTTTATGTAACACATTAGAGCCAAAGGCAGGTTTTTTGGTTTTATTTATTTATTTATTTATTTATTTATTTATTTATTTATATATTTATATATTTTTATTAAGGTTCCAAGGATCAGCATCAGGTTGCAGCAAACAAATCCAGTCCATATTCATAAGCAGATATGCTGGTGGCAAGGTGACACAGTGGGTAGACTCACTGCCTCACAACTTCAGGACTTGATCTTGAGCTCTGTTGGAGTTAGGCCAATGTCCATGCTGTTTTCTCTAGGTCCTTTTAGTTTCTTTAAAACCAGGAAATGTGAGAATGCCTAGTAGTTAATAACCTTTTTTATACTGTATAACCAGGAAAAAAAAAACAGTGAGAAAATCTCTTTTACATAGGTGGACAAGAAGAAAGACACAACAATTAAAGACACAATGACTATTAACATGTAAACATATAAGGGGAAAAATAATGAAAATCGATGCAGAAATTGAAAATAAGATGCATATTAATATTCAGTCAAATGTTACAAAGACTTCTTCCAACATGGCTACTCAAAGTTATTTACAGGTGCCATAGATTCAACCAATGAAGGGAGCACAGTGTTTGAGTTGTTCCCGGTTGATGAACAACTCAAAGAAATGCTGAAACACACTCAGCTCAGACCAATACAGAGAGCAATCTAGTTTTCCAGCGCTTTAGCTTTCCACATTTGGTCTTTCCACACTCTATAATCTAAAGTGGGCTTTCTAAATTAGAAAAGAAACTTCAGGATGCTGGGTGTCACTATTCGGAGTCCTGACAGTTGAACGAGGTCATGGTGATTAGCAGTGGACAGCCTGGAAAGAAGTCAGTGATCTGGAAAGAAGCTTGTGATATGTCATCTCTGAGAGTCAGGTGTTGCAGGTGGAAACAGGACGTAAATAGGAAACAGGTGCCCTCTGTCCTCTGCATTATTTACAATATTCACTGTTTTGGTTTGCATGTAATCTGTGTATAATAGAGATTATGGTCTGTTTGTTGAGTAAATAATGTCAGTGTGTGATATTTAAAATTTTGGTAAATTCAGGTTTCCATTTGGAGTGCTTTATTTTCTTTTAGCTTCTCCAATCCTGTCTAAGTAAGCCCTCACATCAATGGTGCATTTGTCATAGGGTGATTTACCCAGAAATCCCTGTTCTGGCCTGTTCTTGCTTCGAGTGAATGAACACAAGTGAGTGTTAAAAGCATCAGAGGGGAAAGACAGAGGGAGAGGGAGAGGGACCGGGGGTACATGTGCTTTTCATGGCATAGAAAGAGAGTGAAGTGCACTGGCAAGGCCAAGAAGAGGGCGAGGGACAGAAAAACAAGCAACAGTTAAGAAAGGACAAGAGGGAGAGAGTGAAAGAGTGCGAAAGAGAGAGAGAAAACTGAAAATAGGCTGAATGTTGAAGGTTGAGGCTGCAGTAAAAGTGTTTTGAAGGAAGTTTGGTTTGGCTGGGTGGCTTTATCCTCCCTTCTGGTCTTATCTTTCCCTGTACACTAATCAGTACTGCTGCCCCTCCTTAGGCCTTTCACAGGCGAGGATAATTAAACGCACACATATTTAATTCCCTCAACTACAATAACACCACATTATCTTATTATACACTGAGACCCGAGATCTCTAAGATCTTTTCATTTCTGTCTTCTCTGTGGCTGTCGGTGAAAAAAATCCCCATGTTTAAGAACTTAATAGTGGTGGGGTGTTGTTTAAGGATTACCCACAATCCTCTCTGAGCTCTATGCAGTAAGAATCACTCATCTGTTTATAAATGAGTGGACAAATTCTCTCAAGTGGAAACTTGAGAGATGCTTTTGAAATCATTCTAAAAATAACTGTAGTTTAATTAATGTTTTGATGGATAGAATGCTAATTAGCAAAGAAGGAGAAACATTAGCAGAAGGCGGCACATTCCTTGTAATAAAACAGATGCCCCCCTTTTCTCTTTTGAGTAAATAGTCAACATTTTTGGAACTTCACTAGATTTTAGTCTGTTTAGATGATTGTTTCTCTACTTTTCTTTACTATTTCAATTCAGTTACCACTGATCGCTACAATTCACAAGTTGTTAAACAAACACTTAACCTCTGCTTTTTAGACATATTTAGTACGTAATCCCCAAGACTTTTGGTCACTACTGTAAAAATATTCATTCCCAGTGATGTCTGGTCGGAAATGGCGTTGCGCTAAATTCTTATTCAAGCCCAGATCCCAGAACCTGAGGAAAGAACATGAATTTACATGTGCAGTCTGGTAAAATGATGGCTGTCGCAGGTGATTTACAGCTCATAACTGCACAAAAATACCTCACATGCAAAGTAAGGGAAGGTGTAGAAAAATAATTGTAGTATCTAATATGAAGCTAACTCACTATTTTTAGTGAGTTAAGTCATGCAATAAAGTCACGATTTTTAAAAGTTTTCTCATTATGTTATATTTATAATTTTGGAATAATGTAATAAATTATTCATTATTTTTCTCTGCAAATGACAGGAAGGGGCTTATGCAAATTCAATACTTTCCCTTCAGCTGTTTAGCCGAACAACTACATTTGGGATCCAGAAAAAAACTGTGCAATATTTGTGCCAGACTATCAGTTAAAACTATAATACGAGAACTAAACTTTGTTGTATTGTTTCTTAAGGCATAAATATGAGATGTTTCCTCCCTTTACTGCAGAATAAGTGTTAATGTGTATCTTATTAGATCTTAAACAGAAGATCTGAATTGATCAGTTTTTCAATAAGTGATACTGATGTTCTACTTTTTACATGTTCAGGTGAGAGTGTTGCCTCAGGCTGATTGGGATTTGCCCTTGAGGTGATCGTGCTGGGTGGACTTGCTTCTCCTGGGAAACTGTAACTTAACTCTCACTAACGGACAGGAAGAAGGCCTGGGTCCAGTCCAAGGGGGATGGACGTGTCTCTCTCTCTCTCTCTCTCTCTCTCTCTCTCTCTCTCTCTCTCTCTCTCTCTCTCTCTCTCTCTCTCTCTCTCTCTGTCTGTCTGTCTGTCTGTCTGTCTGTGTCTCTCTCTCTCTCTCTCTCTCTCTCTCTGTCTGTCTGTCTGTCTGTGTCTCTCTCTCTCTCTCTCTCTCTCTCTCTCTTTCTCTTTCTCTTTCTCTTTCTCTAGCTTGCTCTCACTCTCGCTCACTCTCTCTACAAACACGCTCCTGTCATTCCAAAACAACAGTGTGATAACAATCACGAGGGAAAGGAAATTGTGCCACCCTTCCACATCTTGGAGGGAGGGAGGGAGGCTGGGAGAGGAGGGGCTTTTCAGAGGAGCTGGGAACCAAAGAAGAGCAAAGGGGAGTAGTGGAGGAGATGCAGCTCAGGTTGCACATCGGAACAAAAGGCACCTGGTGTGTGTCTGTGTATTTTATTTGTGTGTGAGAGAGAGAGAGAGAGAGAGAGAGAGAGAGAGAGAGAGAGAGAGAGAACACACAGAAAGAAAGTGGGAGAAAGGCCACATTTATAGCACCTGAGAGGCATGTTAAGTAATAGTCTAGATAGAATTACCTAAAATGAGAGGAGGAGGTGCATGAGCTCAGCATCTAAACAACTGGGAGGAGAGAGAAAGAGTGAGAGAGAGAGCGAGAGAGAGAGAGCACTCTGGTATCATCACGTTACTTCACTTCTCATTCTTTGCTTCTCATTCTCTGAAAGTGAGAGCCTGTGTTTAAGTGTCTCAGCATTTACTTTGGGATTTGAGCTTGTATTTGATCCACACGTGTGTGTGTGTGTGTGTGTGTGTGTGTCTAGGACAACTTGGTGCTCTTTCTGAAAGGCTGTGAGGAGTTAGGATTGAAAGGCTCTCAGCTGTTTGACCCAGGAGATCTACAGGACGCACGTACCACCCGGTAAGAGCCACTGCAGCATCGTGTTTGTGCACCTGCTCAGGTGCTTTCTAACCTCTTCAACTTGGTTAGCATGAACCTGAGGAAAAGTTTGTTGAAAAATCATACGCACATAATCATTTCCCTTGTACTAAATGCTGTCGATCAGCTATTGCATGTTTGTTGTCCAAATATACACTTGAGCGAATCTTTAAACAGAATCCGGCATGCTGAGGTACAGGATGCAGCATGTTATTGTAACCTATAAATGTTGTAAAAGAACAATATTGCGTAGAAGAAGGTTGCAGTGTTATGAAATATATTGTTATGGATGATCTATAAGGAGTAAGACACAGAGATGTGTGCAGTTATAAGAAAATAATCAACAATGTGCTTGTGCCATTTTAAAGTCCTGTTGTGTTTTTTTCCTTTTATACCACAAATATTTGTATTATACCTCTGTTTAGATTTTTTTTCATTTATTAAAGGATAGCGCATGATAATTTTTATCCTTTATAGTCTCATTTAATGTTGAAACTTCTAAATTCCAAGTTAGTTGTTATGTAGATTATTCAGTCTCTCAAAGATTTAGTGATTTTGTGATTGGAGAAATGTAATTTAAAAATCAAGTAAACATTGCGATATTCAAAGGATTTTGCAATTTTTCTAAATTACTGTCTGCTGATTAGGGACAAGACATGCTGTGTGACATCGTCACGATGCACATTCAGCCAAAGTCCTCTCATCTACGTCAAACACAAGTATCACAGAAAGTTTAAAACAAGTTTCCTGTGCTTGCAATTTCTGGAAATAAACCCACGAAAGGCTCAAAAATTGCACCTATAAACAGTTATTCCCTCTTTTTTCTCTCTCTTAATGCTAATTGTTACCAAGAGATTGCAGTGTTCTGTACACTCTCCTGTGTATCTGCAGCTTTACCTCTGGCTCTGACAGAAAGCTTTGACACCAGAGACTCATTCCAAAATTTTTACATAATTTCCTTAAAGAGCTCAATGATTATATATTTTTCTTCAACATAATTTTAATCCAATTATTAGTAAACTTTTTTAATAATAAATTTTGTGGTGAATCCATCATTCAAATCTCTATGAATTAGCTGTTTCTGTATAAACAATTAACATATTTAACTGCCACTAAGGTCAGATCGGCTGTTTATAGAAAATTAATCAACACAATCTGACCGATCAGAATCGAGACTGTAGCAGTGCTGCGCTACAAAAATCACATTGGCCATAGCTTATTTACAAAATCATGAGATAATGGCATAGCTTAACAATGTGAGCTATTTTCTGGTCAAAATTTACAGCTTTTATTAACATGCAATCGATTGTAAGGTATTTGGTTTCAGCTTCTTTAGCACTCCGGTGCTGTATAAGAAGATTTAAAATATATGAGAGTGAGCTCTATCATTTGCTTTGGCAGCCAGTGATTTGTAAATGTAGCATGTTCATATTTATATAGCGATTTTTAATAAAAAAAATATATATATAAAAATTGTGAGGATCTAAATTAGATTATGTAATGTGAGGAATGTATTTTAAAGCTTACACTGATTTTGCAGTGTTCTTATTTAAAGTATTTCAGATTACATTTATTAAAGTAAAAGGGAAATTTGTTTACGTTATTTTGTGACAAACTGATTATAGCTACTTCGACTTCCTGAATTATCTGATCGGTGGTGTAAGGGCACATAAACTGTGCAATTCTATTGTCATGTTTCTGTTTTGTTTTTATGCCCTTATGTCCACTAAGTCTTTTTCTCCCCCCTCTAAATGATACCTTTCAGACAGACTTTATTTCGTTCTCCACATCCTCTGTTTGTGCCTCTGTTTCTGACCTTCGTTTCCTTCATTTCCTAAATTTCTACAACATCTGTATCCGTGAGTGTGTGTGTGTGTTTGTGTGTGCGTGTGCAAAAATGAAAGTGTACGCTCCAAAATGGACAAGATGTCATCACGAGCATTAGACATTGTCAAAATTACAAAAATGCTGGGTTTTTGCCCATTTAAAAAAAGCCTAAGTAATAGGGTGAGTGTGTGTGTGTGTGTGTGCAGCTCTTATTGCAGCTTGATACAGCCAGCAGAGGTTTACTGATGTTTAGGTGAGGACATAGCAATAGGGAAAGAGAGAATATACATTTTTAGTCTTCTGTGAGGGCCAAAAAGGACCAAATGCCATTGCAATAATGGGACATCTGTCCTCACAATCACCTGTACTGAGTTTTTTAGGTGTAGCATTAATTAGCTATAGAAATTGTTATTTCCATTGTAGTTCCTCACAAATGTGTGTGTGTGTGTGTGTGTGTGTGTGTGTGTGTGTGTGTGTGTGTGTGTGCTTACACTTATGGGTCAGGATTACAGTTGTTGTCATAGTGACTGTGTTTTGTCCTGTGATAGATAAGCAGTCAGACATGAGGGGGTGTGTCCCGTGTGTATCAGGGAGCTACAGACAGAACAGAAAGGGAAGATTGTGCTGCTTACAAGACTGGTTTGTTCACTCTGAAAAGGCCGAGGTGGAAAGATAGAGTTTCAGGGCTTTATTGGTTTCTGTACACTTTTGAATGTGGGCATTTGTGCAGATTTTTTGTGTTGAATTGCAAGAACACTTCTTGCACTTCAGCACAGTTTTGTAAGAGACACACAGTGTACACAGAGACTGTCATGCCTGTTTCCTACTAAAAGTGAAACAAACACTTGCTTAAGGACCCTGAGCCATCAAATAGCCCAGTAAATATGTAGGAATATTCCACTGGGAGTGGGAGGGAAAATAAGGAACTAGAAGGTAAAATGGGTCCAATGTACTAGTAAAATTCCTAAAAAACACTAGTTTAATTTTAGCCTTTTATTCTAGTGTCATTTAGTGAGCTTCTGCTATTAAACTTGTAGCTCAAATAAAATGTTGACTAGCAAGTTTCTGGATAAGTGATGATATGTGTCATCTTTGTGGCTTGACATGTTTACCATGTTTGATTTTATTTTAGCTTGGCTAATTAACAGTAGCCAGGAGTTGGTTGCATCATAAACTATATGCACACTTCTCTCTCTTTTATTTCCAGAAGCCTCAGACATTTTGTAGTCATTTTTTGTTTATATTTGGTAAAGTTTTTAGCATTAAAGAGCACTCAATGTTATGTTCTTAAATTATTTAGCAATATTATATTAGTTCTTGGCGGGTGGTTAGCACGTTTGCCTCACACCTCCAGGGCTGGGGGTCCGATTCCTGCCTCCGCCATGTGTGTGGAGTTTGCATGTTCTCCCCATGCCACGGGGGTTTCCTCCGGGTACTCCGGTTTCCTCCCCCGATCCAAAGACATTCATTGTAGGTTGATTGGCATCTCTAAATTGTCCGTAGTGTGTGAATGCGTGAGTGAATGAGAGTGTGTGTGTGTGCCCTGTGATGCATTGGCACTCTGTCCAGGGTGTATCCTGCCTTGATGCCCAATGACACCTGAGATAGGCACGGGCTCCCCGTGACCCGAGTATAGATTGGATAAGCGGTACACAATGAATGAATGAATATTAGTTCTTTGGGAGCGGGCAGGGGTTTCTTCAGGATTCCTTTATAAAATTTGACGTGCACACCTGCTATCTTGCTAGCTAACTAGTTAACACTTTTTGCTTGGTCCTATTTGTTTGTTTGTTTGTTTGTTTGTTTTCAAAGGTGCCTCAGACAATTTGAATTTATTTGAATGAACTTTCAGTATGCATATACCTGTAATGTCTTAATGCAAATGGCATTAAAATGCAGTGCAAATCTACATCATCCACTCACATGCCTTACTGTCTTTAACGAAGCGCTTCTTTTTTTTAAGCCAACAGTCCCTTTATAAAATTTTACATGTTCTGGCATGTGCTTGTATTTTTCCCCCATTACCTTGTCTTTCTCATATCTTTACTGAGTGCACCACCAATCATTTCAGTGGAAAGACTGATGCTGAGGAAAAGTGAGCACAGAGTAAAACTATGCAGCCTGGCAGTGTGATGAAGGAAACACAGAGCAGTTTCTGACAGGTGTTAGGAGAAAGAGAGAGAGAGAGAGGATAGTTATCTGTGTTATCGGGACTTGCGATCTAATACCATTTGGAATTTGTTTGAGGGGTCGGTGCTGTCTCACTTTAGTGTATAAAAATGCTCCTGCTACTTCAGAAGCACAAGGAGGTCATAGTAAGTGTGTGGTCGAGAGAAGAAAAAAAGATGACGAGGTTGCCCGGTCTGTGGTTTTCTCACAGGATTACGTTGCTGCCACAGGTTGGCGGTTGAACTTTCTGCATACATTAGATGAATTATACCAATGTTTTTGTTTTGCAAACCAACTAAATAAGCTGCAAATTCTTAAACCGTGAATGCAATATTTGAGGAACTGCAGGGAATTAAACATTATACTAGTATAATGTATATATAATTGTAGTAAATTTATAGAATAGTAAAATGGAAACAGTCTCACTGAAGCTGGACAGTTGAAGATTAGAAAAGACTAGGTGCCATTTTTCAGTCTTCATCTGTCTAGTTTCAGTAAGTCTGTATGCAATGTAGCATCAGATTCTTCTTATTGGCTGACAGGAGTGGAACCTGATGCTGTGGGCTTCTGCTGTTGTTGCCCATCCACATTAAAGTTCAATATACTGTGTTTTCTGAGATGCTTTTCAGCTCACAATGGCTATACAGAGTGATTATTTGAGTTTCTATAGACTTTCTTTCAACTCAAACCAGTCTGGTCATTCTCCTCTGACCTCCTTCATCAACAAGGAGTTTCCTAACACATCACTGCTGCTTAGTGAATGTTTTAAGTTTATTGATTGATTGCTTGATTGAGTGATTGATTGCACCATTTTATGTAAACTCTGTAGTCTGTTATGCATTAAAAACCCAGCAGTTTCTAAAATACTCAGCCTGTCTGGGACCAACAACCATGCCAGGGTTAAAGTCACAGAGATGAACGAGCAGGTGTAAAGTGGCAGTTTATTTTAGTGGTGACAATATTGAAGATTTGAAAGTCAGATTTTTGAGATTTGGAACAGGACTGTTCATCAGAACTTTTCACCAAACCTCATTTACTCCTCCCCCTCTTTCCCTCTTTCTCTCCTGGCCGTGACTACGTAACTACACTCCTCTGGGTGCCACCCCTTTTTTTTTAAAATTTTTTTTATTGAAAGTTAAATTATGAATCTGAAAAACTGTAGCTGTTATTTCAGGATGAAGACAAGTAATTCTTGCCCCAAGGATTGCACTGGATTTTATTTATTGCTTTTCCGATATTTCCTGAGTAGTACCGTATCCTGAAATCCTGAAGATCCAAAGTTTAGACTTTGTCCAGACGCACATCATCTCCTCTTTAGCTCTTTCTTCTTAGGATGATATTTGGTTTGGATGATATCTACTAGCCAAGAGATGGCATTTACCTCACAGTTTGTATTCTATCCTGTGAGGAAATAAAGAATCTTGGCCTAACTTTGTGGGGGTGGATGAAGAGAAGAGCTCTCTCTCTCGCTTCCCATGTTTAGCACCTGAAAACAAATAAAAAGCCGGGACAATTCATTCCATTCTTCCTGTTCCTCAACAGGGTAACTGAATATATCGGCTAGATTGCGCAGATAGAGCTCTCTGAAAACTTGTAGTACTGCTGCAGCCTATCATTACAAATTAGTAGTGGGAAGTAGCACTGGTCATTGCATTAAGCCAATCCTCAGTATAAATTAGGTGTATTCAGAAGGGCGCTAATGTCTAAATGTTTGTTACTTGTAAAATATGC
This sequence comes from Hemibagrus guttatus, assembly GCA_033459395.1. Taxonomy (NCBI): domain Eukaryota; kingdom Metazoa; phylum Chordata; class Actinopteri; order Siluriformes; family Bagridae; genus Hemibagrus; species Hemibagrus guttatus. The sequence continues at coordinate 8,219,621 of JAUCMX010000009.1, read as the reverse complement.
TGGAAGTTGGATGTGTGTTTTCATTCAAAATTGGAAACAAACCAAAGGTTTTAGAATTTTGAAATATTTAAAACAAAGAAAGTAAATGGTCAATATCTTGAATATTTCCTACTCAAGAAATATTATGCAATATTTCTAGGTCCCTATTTAAATGTAAGCAAATGTGTGATATTGACCATGTTAACTGATTTGCTTAAAAGGCCAGATTATTTTCATGTCTAATCTCTTCTACTGAAGCATGTGTTCAGACAACACACTGCTGGATTTATATGGAAGGTATAATAGTGGCAAAATTCCTGAAAGCAAAATAGCATGACATGAACTGAATAAAAACTCGTCACAAAAAATTTGTTTGAATTTTTCTGCTTTGCAATTTGATCTGAATGAAAAAAATCCTTACAGCATTTACAAAAACATACAATATTCATTATTTTTCAACCTCACGAAATTTTAATACTTGAATATTTTCGACCTGAATTTGTCAGGTTGAAAAATAATGAAGATTGTATTGTTTTGTAAATGCTGTAAGGATTTTTTTATTGAGATCAAATTGCAAAGCAGAAAAATTCAAACTTCTTATTTGTTTTTATTCAGTTCATGTCATTCAATATGCTATTTTGCTTTCAGGAATTTTGCCACTATTATACTTCCATAGATTTAATCTAAAATGGATCTTAAGGTTTTAGACAAACTTGTAGAGTTCATGCCAGCTCAAGTGTAGTATTTTCTATACTAAGAAACTGAAATTCTTTTATTTATTAAAGATTCAACTTTTCACTCGAGTTGTTGTCAGTGGTATAATTAGTAATGAAAATTGTTGTATTAAATCAGAAAATAATGCAAAATAGAAGCATTTTTACTAGTGTTCTTACTGTATATATTGCAGTGTTTATTTGCATATCTAAAGGTTTAATTTATTTCATATATATTCTCTCTCTCTCTCTCTCTCTCTCTCTCTCTCCTCTCTCTCTCTCTCTCTCATTTTCTCTTTTTCCCCACAGAGGCTCAGACTGCAATAAGAGACTGAAAAATGTAAGTATATTTACACATTTCTGGTTTAATATCCAATCATATCGAATTCAATTTATCGTCTATATCCAGTTCTGTTTTCAGATTGTAAATATTTTTTAAGGTGTTTCAATGAACATATCTTTGGCTCTGTTGTGATCTCTTCCTGTAGATCTACTTTACTCAGTACAAAATTCAGTTCCGACCGCAGTTACACAAATAATCAGTGTACCGGATTAGCTGGATTAACCAGACCAGAACTGAGTGCATAATGAAGGTAGATCTCAGAGTAGGGTTATTGATACATGGTTTCATCATGCTTTATGGTATATAAGAGAAAATAAAGAATAACAGACTATGAGTTATGCTTTAACAGAACAATAATTATGGTGACTAAATAAATCCAGGGTGGCATGATTCTAGCCGTTACCACTGCAGAGTGAATTATTTTCCTATAATCAGCACCACTGTGTTTTATTCCACTTTTTCCACAGCTAAAGATTATAATTTAAATTAACTAATGAATGATGCATCACACAATGTTTTTATTTTTTTTTATCTTAAATGTGATGAAGCATGTTACTAACAAAAAAGAAGGTGCAAACTCCTTTTTCCGGATGACATTCCCATAGCGGAAAACCTACTGCCCTTTAAAGCAATGACACTTTCCTTAAATATTAAATCTATGTCCCCTTACAGAAAGTCTCACTATATGAAGAATAGTGCTAAATAAAAATATTATATTTATTTGAATTCATTAATTATTAGTTTTTCATTAGGTGGAGCCTTGTGTATGACGTGTTACATCGAAAAGATAAAATATTACAGCAAGCTCATTAATATTAAACTGTAATCATAGATGTTAAGCTGGAACTATTTTCAGAGCTGTTGTTATAGTAAATGAATCAACAGCTTCTGAATTCAGGTGCTCTGTGGTATAAATAGTGTCATTTTGTTTTTTTTTCCACAGTGCTGTTGAATGTTGATCCAGAAGGTGATTCATTTTCCTATACCAGCAGCTCTGACAGTATTCCCAGCTGCAAGGTTTATATTAATACGTTCGTTCTAATATGTGAGCAGTTCTGTAATAAGAATACACACATTGACGTGTATCACAGACGCTCCCCATAACATTGCGTTATCTTCGATATGGTGATGTTTACTTGAGGAGACATTCATTTATTTATTATTTTGTTGGTGCCTAGTAACAGTCAGAGGTAGTACTGTAAATGTTTTCTGATATGAGATAGTCATCATTTTCAAGTCTCTCCTGTATTTGGTAACATGACAAACTGTTGTTTTATTGACTTCAGAAGAGAGAAAAACAGAGGCTGGTGAGGAAGTAACTCTATAGATGGTATAAGGTAAAGGGGAACAGGAACTAACATGCATTATGGATGTTCCACAGCATGAAGTGTTGGCTGTAAGTGAAAAAAGTGTGATGTGTGATTTGTTAATTAAGTTCTTTGCTGCGGTATAAGAGTTATGAACACTTGTAGATGAACTGTCATTGGAAAAACAATCAACATTAGGTTTGGCTGCATTACACTCCCTGCAAGTAAACTGGTTGTTATGTGTAGAGGGTTGATGGAGTTTGTTGATAAAGCCCTAAATGTGATCAGTTTGGTCACTTAGTCTCTCATCAGTGCTATACAGAACTGGTTAAGACTACGTAAGCAGGATTATTTCTTGCATGTTTTGTCAACAGGAGTAATCACTGACTGTATAGATAAATATATCTAGTTTACACTATTTTCTTGCCTTCCTTTTGCTGTTTTATGGGTGAAATGAGGATTATGTGGGTGAAAGATGTTGAGTATGTTGAGGTAATGTGTTTTGAGTTAATATTAACGGTGCATTATATTACAATCTGTCAGTTATTTGACACTGATGAAAGAGAAGGTTGTTTTAAACAGATTTTGATCAGTTCTGTTTTTCCTGAGAATAGCTGGAGGGCAACATCTTGAAAGTACAGCTCCAAGAACTAGAAAAGTTTATTTATGGCGTGTCCTGTCAGGTGACTAGTGCTTTCAAGTGGCCCTCAGCCAAGGATGCTGATTTAAGCATAAATCAGTAAGCTCACTGGGACTTTATAGGGTTGCATTGCTGAAAATTCTAATTCAGGATCCTGATAAATAGTGCGTACAAGTTGTATTACAAATAGTCTTTTGAAATAAGGATTTTGGTGAAATTATAGCTAATAATTGTTCAGTTCTTTTCTATTAGAAGATAACCTACTATCTTGTCTTCTCGAGTGTTTATGGTGCCAACCTAAGGCAGCCATTGTCTTGTTTGTACAGAAGGCCACCAAACAAATGCTACATACAGTGTTGTGTGTTATAGTAACACATTGGTAGCTTTGTAACATCGCCACTGTTTTTTTTTCCTGTGTGCTGTGTTTGTGTATATGTATTTGTGTTGAGTACTTGAACAGCCCAAACTGCATTCCACATTACCATGGAACAAACACTCTTTTGTTATAGGATGAAAGGTCTAAAATTGGTGATAAATGAAAACAAAGGTTGTTTGCTTTGCCTGTCACGTTATCAATCTTTAGATAAGCTGTCATATGTGATATTCTTGTTTGGTAATGGGTATCTGATTTTCTAAACATTGTTAAATTGTTCTGCTTAATTTCTTTTTTAAAACTTATGCTAGAAACTTGTAAACCAGACAACACACTGTTAAGATACAGTAGCCATGTATAAAAACAAAACAAAAAAAAAACCCTCCCATTAAAAAACAACTCATTGTCTTTATATGGTATTTAACAATGTGTTGCAAAACAAATATTGATGGATAGTTGATTTAGAAAAAGGTGCATTGTAATTTTAGATTGTATTGGTTTTGTCCTCTGTCTAGGTTCTGATTACAATCTATTGGCTGGGCCGGGCAGCCAATAGCAGTGCCACATATAACGGGCCCACTCTGGATCTACGTGAGTTTGAAGGGCTGCTCTTACAGATGCGAAAGGTAAACAGTATAACGTACGCCACTGTACATCATTCTCTATTAGTCTCATAAACTACATCTCTATCAGTCTCCTACACTACAGCTCTATCAGTATCTTACATTACAGCACTATCAGTCTTATACACAACAGTTTTATCAGTGCCTTACACTACAGCTCTGTCAGTGCCTTACCCTACAGCTCTATCAGTCTTACACTACAGCTCTATCAGTCTTATTCACTGCAGCTCTATCAGTCTTATTCACTGCAGTTCTATCAGTCTTGTACACTACGGCTTGATCAGTCTTATACACTATGGCTCTATCAGTCTCATACACTACAACTCTATCAGTCTTATACACTACGGCTCTATCAGTCTTATTCACTGCAGCTCTATCAGTCTTATACACTACGGCTCTCAGTTTCTTACACTACAGCTCTGTCAGTGTCTTAAACTAGAGCTCTGTCAGTGTCTTACACTACAGCTCTGTCAGTGTCTTACACTAGAGCTTTGTCAGTGTCTTACATTACAGCTCTATCAGTCTTATTCACTGCAGCTCGATCAGTCTTATACACTACGGCTCGATCAGTCTTATACACTACGGCTCGATCAGTCTCATAGACTACAGCTCGATCAGTCTCGTACACTACAGCTCTGTCAGTGTCTTACACTGCAGCTCTATCAGTCTTATACACTACGGCTCTATCAGTCTCGTACACTACAGCTCTGTCAGTGTCTTACACTGCAGCTCTATCAGTCTCGTACACTACAGCTCTGTCAGTGTCTTACACTGCAGCTCTATCAGTCTTATACACTACGGCTCTATCAGTCTCATAGACTACAGCTCTATCAGTCTCGTACACTACAGCTCTGTCAGTGTCTTACACTGCAGCTCTATCAGTCTCATACACAACAGTTTTATCAGTCTTATACACTACAGCTGTCAGTGTCTTACACTAGAGCTCTGTCAGTGTCTTACACTATGGCTCTATCAGTCTTATTCACTGCAGCTCTATCAGTCTGTTACACTACAGCTCTATCAGTCTTATACACAACAGTTTTATCAGTTTCTTACACTAGAGCTCTGTCAGTGTCTTACACTGCAGCTCTATCAGTCTGTTACACTACAGCTCTATCAGTCTCATACACTATAGCTCTATCAGTCTCATACACTACAGCTCTATCAGTCTCATACACTACAGCTCTATCAGTCTCTTACACTACAGCTCTGTCAGTGTCTTACACTACAGCTCTATCAGTCTTATACACAACAGTTTTATCAGTTTCTTACACTAGAGCTCTGTCAGTGTCTTACACTGCAGCTCTATCAGTCTGTTACACTACAGCTCTATCAGTCTCATACACTACAGCTCTATCAGTCTCATACACTACAGCTCTATCAGTCTCATACACTACAGCTCTATCAGTCTCATACACTACAGCTCTATCAGTCTCTTACACTACAGCTCTGTCAGTGTCTTACACTACAGCTCCATCAGTCTCATACACAACAGTTTTATCAGTCTTGTACACTACAGCTCTGTCAGTGTCTTACACTAGAGCTCTGTCAGTGTCTTATTCACTGCAGCTCTATCAGTCTCTTACACTACGGCTCTGTCAGTCTCATTCACTGCGGCTCTATCAGTCTCATTCACTGCGGCTCTATCAGTCTCATTCACTGCGGCTCTATCAGTCTCATTCACTGCGGCTCTGTCCGTCTCATTCACTGCGGCTCTGTCCGTCTCATTCACTGCAGCTCTGTCAGTCTCATTCACTGCAGCTCTATCAGTCTCATACAGTACAAATCTGATCAATTTCAGACAGAAAAGTTCAATTGATTTTATTTGTTCAGTTTGAAAATGGTGCCTTCAGCCAGGTTAGCATTGTTAGCACATCATATTTTTAGGACGTCATTGTTAGCACGTCCGGTTAGCACGTCATATTTTTAGCATGGTGCATCACATGGCATCAAATCAAGGCACTTTGTCAAAGGCACTTTGTCAAATTACAGTCCCAGGAACTAAAGCCCTTATAAACTGAAGCTGGGAATACTTATACTGGCAAGATTTCCTTTAGAAGAATGCGCCTTAAAATAAACGGGGCTACTATTAATAATAATCAGTTATACACCAAACTCAGCCATGTATCATACACAATATAGCTCTATGAGTCTCTTCATTCTATTATTTCTAACACTAACTCTACTAGATAACGATGAACATTAGAGATGTTGTATTGAAGTATTTGGAAGTACTTACATAAATTGAGGTCTTTGGTCCTACAGTTGATCATCCTCTACTGACTTTTGGTAAAGAATTCGGTGACGGGCAATAGCTCTTTTCTCATCTGGAAAACAGACGTTTTTTTATAGTGTCATCATCACTTGGCATTATTTCAGACATTTTATAACTTCTTAGGATGGATGTTTATAGGACCCTGAGTTACTTTTTCCTGAGAACGTGCTTATGAGGGCATGTGATTTTATAGAGATGGGTCAGAAAGCTCTATAAGGCTTGTGCTCTCCAGAGATGAGCTCACACCACTGGCCTCAGCAGTCAGGCCTGAGCACTCTGTTAAACTCTTGTGACGACACTGATGAAATGCACGCAGGCATATACAGATGTGATTGTTATTACGGTCACTCTGATTACGTACTGCATTGATGTTCTCAGAGAACAGCTGCTCTTCCAGCTCTATCTAATTCTAAATGCAGATGTTACATTAGTCAATGCTCTAACAGAAACCAGGGGTCATCAACTGGTGGACCACAAGTCCAATATTTCAGCACATTAAATAGAGTACTTGAAAAAACAGTGGCAAATGATAAACATATATATTTTAAATTAGCCGTAGTTTTCAAAACAAGAACCATTGCAACTTCTGTAACAGTTCATCTGTTGCTATTTAACAAATAACATGCATTTATTTAAACTATGTAGCTGCAGGGAGCTCATCACACCAGAGACAAGTTGCATGGCTATAGACATTAGATCAGTATGGGGACAGTTTTGGCACACTCAAGTAGATATTGTCCCCTCTTTTAGCATTTAGTGAACTGAAAGCATGTCTTTAAACCAAAGTCAATGATGAAAACAGATTGGATCAATTCAAAACATCTAATCTGTTAAGACAGAAGTGTAATGTGAAGTGCCAGGACAAAACAAACCACTAACCTAACCACTGTGAATGGTCAGATTTAAGTGGTATAAAGTAATTGTGAACAATTAAGTATTAACGGGGAACTATTGCCTCTGTTTAGTCATGTTAGTTGCTTATACAAGTTATTGTTTATTCCTTTGTATAAAGAATTTTACTGAACTGGATCTTCATAAATTTTTGTTCTAATGATTGAGCTGAATATTGCTGAATGTTACAGAAGAGCTGATTTGAGCTTTGCACATATACATAGTGCATTTGAGTTCAACTGCTACATAAAAAATATGCTGGTTAGCACACTTCAAAATAGTGCTGAGTTTTGCTTAGTTACCAAGGGAACAGGCACAGATCTTTATATAGTATAGATGCAGTCATGCACACACATACACAGAGCGAACTTTTTAGCCATAAGAAAGGGAATGATGTCAGTGAGGAATGATTTATTTCTCCTCTATGCAATGTGCCTGTTTAATAGGTCTCTGCCACTCTGTCTATGAGTGATGTGCAGTCCTCTCTCAGTGCAGATTTCATGAACTATACCTCCTTTCACAGGTCGTGGCAACTTGCTACACAGCTTTAATGAAAATGTCATCTTCATTTTGTTGACATGGCAGAAATTTGTTTGAAAAAACACTGACTCATCACTCTTCACCTCTCTGACCGCTGCAAGATAGTGTGTGTGTTTTGTCAGGGTAGAATACCAGCAAACTGACTTGCTGTGCGTGCATGTGTGTGTGTCTGTGTGCGAGCGAGAGAGAGAGTGCTGCTGGAGAGAAGATTTAGCCTCAGTAAGGAATGTGTCTTGGAGTGAGAGCAGTCAAAGTGATCCATTGTACCCGGAGACCTACAGCATGAGGGTCAGCCAAATCAGATGTCACATCCTCTTATACATGATCTCCTAGAGCAGTAGTTTTTAGCCCTGCTACTGAAATACCCCTGTCTTGCACAAAGCTCCCTTGCTCAACACTGGCACATCTCCCCTTTTATCGTCACAGTTATCACTAAAAATAAACGGGTAAATGTTGCTTCATGTTTGTAGCTTGTAGAAACAAGCTGAGAAATTCCATTAAAAATGCTGTCAGCAAATACAAACCAAAAATGGATAAACAGGTAAAGGTTAAAGTAAAAATTGTTTTATATAAATTGTTTGAATTGCAAAATCTGGCAGCAAATAAATGATATAGTTATATAGCTACAGAGCTTTCCACATTTTCTCCCCAATTTGGTCACCTGCCAATTCCCATCCACTAGCCAGTTCTCCCATAATACAATATGATGGAGGAGATCTGAGTGGCAGGCAGAACAGCTACTGACCAGAGAGGGAAGGCTAACACACACTTTCTCCAAGACACATGAAGCCAGACAATTTTTCAATTGAAAGACAGAGGAAAGCACTGTCTGCCGCCTTCTGTATACATGAGGCCCAAGATAATGTGGGTGTAATTGCAACAAGAAAAAAAGACAAAATATGATACTGATAATCACTTGAATTCCTGGCAGTAAAGCAAGAAATTTTTGATTATTGAAGTATTTAGAGTTGAAGTCATCAAGTATGCAAAGTGTATGCTGATTAGAAGAAAAGTATCCTTGGGGTTCCTGCATACTTATGCAAGGGGAAAGAAGATTTGCAAAATTATGAGACGAACAATAGGAGATTGTCAGAAACAGGAAGCCAAAAGCACTGAACTGGAAAGAGCGAATGACAGAGTGAAACTTGGAAAGAGCAAAAGTGTAGAGTGATGGGGAAACAGCTAGCCGGGCTTTCAGGAATGGTCATAACAGCTTTCACTTCTGCCCAGATATAAGGCTCATTAGATCCACTTAAAGGAAACCACATGAAATCTATAACCTTTGTGTGTGTGTGTGTGTGTGTGTGTGTGTGTGTGTGTGTGTGTGTGTGTGTGTGTGTGTGTGTTTCAGGAGGTAGAGGACTGGGACAGCCCAAAGCGCAGCATTAGGGATAGCGGTTACATTGACTGTTGGGAGTCAGAGCGCAGTGACTCTCTGTCGCCGCCAAGGCACACGCGAGACGACTCCTTTGACAGTCTGGACTCCATCGGCTCACGCTCACGCCACACGCCCTCTCCGGATGGCCTGTTTGCCCGCGGCTCCAGCGATGGTGAGCCCCCCACACATACACACACACATGCAGGTGCACACTCTGTGTGTCTTAGAAGGAACTTTATAGCTTTGTATTAGCTATTTGGCACATGTCTCCAGTGTTGAAAGCCTGGAAAAATGAAGCATAGAAATGAAAGAAGCTGGTAAAATTAGCTGTGATAGACTGGAGTTTTATGTAGGGTGTATTCCTGCTTTTGTGCCCAGTATTCCGAGGATATTCTCTGGATTCGAAAGAAAGACGAAACAGTTACTAAGGGTCAATCAAGGATTTTTAGGGATCTTTAGAAGATCTTTAGGGGATTTTAGGGATGTCCTTTTTGGTAAGCCATTTTGGCACTGCAGTGGGTAGTGTTGCCATCTCGTTCAATCATGAGTTCAGTCTATGGTTTCTATGTAGGTTTTCTCAGGGTTCAGTGGTTTCCTCCCAGAAATATGTCAGTGGTATCGGCAATCTTCAGACATGACTTGCCCATATGTCAGGAAGGACGAACAAATATTTGTAGGTAAACTGATATGTTAGAGCAGATATGTCACAAGATAAGAGGAAGGATTGCTCAGATGATAAAAAAAAAAAGAGGATGGAAGCAAAGAGTGTTCATACAATGCATTAGAATTCTATTAGATCACTTTTCAAGAAGGGAAAAAAATAAAATTTATATCTTACCTTTTCTTACGTTTTCTTACTTTTAATGATGACAGAATGTCTATGAAACAACATTCTTTACTAAATCTCTGCTTGTGTGTCTCTGTATCCATCACACATTCCGTAGACATTTCTAATAATAACCTCATAATAAATGGTACAGTGTAGTTGTTATGATATAGTGAAGTTAAAATATGATTTGGATGCGTGACAGCTATTCACAGCATGCTGTGTATTCATTTTGGCCATGTGTGTGTTACCATAGAAATGATTGATTTCTGAGTCTGTAAGGATGAACAGCCCCAGTGGAGTCTTTGAGGCGAGAGTATAATTTTCATCAAGTAGTAATTGTTCTAATATTTCAATGTAAGCATGTACACCAAAGAGGTTTTTTTTTTTGGCTCAGGATAAATTACTCCAAGAACATATGATGATGGTAGTGCTTTACAACATAGTCATAATGCATAATACCAAATCAGTGTGTAAGACTTTTTAACAATTAGAAAAAAATTTCAGAAACTGGTGCATGTCACTCTTTCCTTTTTGCTTTAATCATTTAAGGGCTGTGAGGCTAATTTGGATGTTCCTTTTTTTCAGCTTTTTACACAGGCCTTAGCACACAAGTTAAAGGTCCCCATGGTGAATATGACATTCTCCTCTGTAGCCAGGCATGAACAGGGACTGGTATCTGTTATTGATATCTGTGCTGTGTTTTCTGGTAGCTCTGAGTCTAAGCTTAATACCAAATGTTTTCTTTATCTGAGACTGGTTACTGTGAGCTGCTCTTCTTTTATTCTTCAAGAATATAAATCAGAGAGGGAGAGAAAGGAGCTAAAGAGAGATGGAGGAACTACTTCTGCAGCGATCTTTAGTAATGGATGGCAAGAATGATAATGTGACTTGTATTCTTCCTTTTAAACTCACATTTATTGATGCAGCTATTTAACACTAGATTTTATTTTTAAAATTAAAGCTGTGTTTTTAAAAACAAACAAACAAACAAACAAACAAAAAAAACATGCCCACAGAAACCCCATTACTCTCCACCTATTACTGGTTTTAAAGACCATGTATAATTCAAGTCTGTGAGGCCAGTGAAGCAGGAAATTTAATTGCTGAGTCAGATCTATTAAAGCCAATGAGGCTCGGCTCCTAAATGTTGCGCGCACACACACACACACATCCACACAGACACACACAAGCACACATCTCTGCAGTAAGACAGCTTCTATATATCTTTTCTAGATATATAGCTTCTATATATCTTGTACCACCTCTTTTTGTTTTCTGTAGATGAAAACATATTCATGCACCAGCTTTCCACTCAACAACAGGCCTTTCAGTGTCATTTTGAAGCAGCTGACCACCATCACCGGATGAGTCAGACAGAAGCTTATTTCAAAGATCCTTAAGCTGTTCTTGTACTTGGTTAAAGCATAATATGAAGCACATCAAAGAGACCATACACTGTGACCCCAAAGTTTTAATGCTGATATTTTAACTGTCACACGGCTTAAATGAATTTGGCTCATTTCAGTACTGTTGACATTCAATGACATCAAAGTATTTCATGCTAACATATTATTCTCAGGACCCGTACATGTGGGAAGGAAAAATTTGCATGCCCTTTGTGCTTTAATTTCAGCACCTTTGAAGCAGTCCCAAATGGGAGTGCCAGTAATTCCGTTTCGTAAACATTGCCTCAGACCCTGTACAAAGCTCGAGCTCACAGAAATGCCATTTTACATGTGCTGGCTTCGTAAATATTTAATGAAAGTGAAGACTCATAAACAGCTACTTGTATTTTTTTTATATGCAGGTTTGAAAGGAAAAGGGTTACATAATTAGCTGACAATTGAGTATTTTATAAGGCCAGGCTGCACATTACTGAGCTTGGGAAACTGTTGATTGCTGTGGAATACACCACAGTGAGTAGTTAGGGATTTATGTAAGAAGCCTGAGAAATGTTAACGTTTTCCTCAGCAGATTGTCCAATGGCTGAATGAATGAATAAGCGTCTGTCCAAAAACTTGTTGACCCACTAACCTTCAACTTGTGTGTTTCTACATAGTCTGCTCCTATCCAAACACTATAAGAGTCAAGTCCACTAAAGGAATTTTAAAACAAACCAGAAGGCTCTAACCCCTTCCAAGTAGACCTCAAAACAAAGTAGCAAAAAGTATTTTCTATTCAAAAAAAGTCAGATACAATATGTAACATGGGTAGATTAAGGGAAGAATGCAGTTGTCCAGTGTCATCCATAATATTGAGGTCATTGCTACGTTCATAGAATTTAGCGTTTCATCTGCATCCTGAAGGCTGCTTCAGTATATTCAGAAGGGAACATTTAGGCTTGAACTTTTAACTGTCCAAAGATTCCTTAAATTCACAATTCACTCGCACAGGAGTGTGAGTCAAAAAAACTTTTAAGCCCTACTCTCCTTGGCCCCTGACTTAGAATTCATTTATATTTACCCTTTAATCTGATAAGATTTATCTTTATATCTTTTTAGTAATCTTTAGTTTGATTACTTACATCTTCTGGTATTTTCCCCAGTGAGGAACTTGTCAATCACAGTGGTTAGAGGTAATATTTTAGTCATATGGAATGTAGAAGATCTACAGTGTGTGTTTACTCTGGGCTATGGAAACACTCAAAAGGCTTAGATAGTGCCGAAGCCACATGTGGGGAGTGTCTTGGCAAAGAATGCACCAAGATAAAGGATGGATGTTAAGCCTAGGTCCTGGTGATCCAGGTACTTCTTGAGATTGCAGTTTTGGCATTATTGCAATTTTAAAGTAGAATAGTTCATGTCATTTTCAAATTATGGATGTGCAATTTGTAGCTGATGGTGTAATAAAAACACCATCTTACAAAACTCAAAATATTGAAAAAATCAATTGGACAATCTTTTAACATAACTTATTATATTTTGCTGTTCAAAATTCTTTAATGATTTGATGCCTATTTGAATTACAAATAAGAAAGTCACTTTGCTGGGCTGGTAAAGGAAGGAGGGGAGAAGAACTTTAGCTGGTAGGGCCTGATATTGAAACATATGGACTAGGTTGGACTTATATCTGCACAGCAAGGGCAGACCCAGGAATCAGTGGGGAGATTATATTTGATGGTTTGGGAAGATCTGTAGAACTCGCAGGAGGATTTGAAATCTGTGGCTTTTGATGGAGCTAGAGATGTCCTTCTCAGCCTTCTTGGTTGATATAGAAAGGAGAACGTCACTGTGCTTAGGGAAAAAGAGCCTGAGTATGTGAGGTGAAAAGGTACGAACTAGATATAGTTGGCTTTACGTCCAGACAGTAAGTGTTCCAGTACCAAACTTCTAAATTGTGAGGAGATTATTTAAGGGAGTTTGAGCACCATTCAATGATCTCCCATCAGAGTTGTGTTATTCACATCCTACTGGACAGAGACCCTGGTAGATCTAGGAAACAGTGGCGACATTATATCTGACAGCTGGCTTGGCAATGTCTGGGGATAACTCGGGAGGGGCTGGAATCTGTGACTTAATGCAGAGAAGTCTTGACTGATCTTGTCCCCCATCAGGAAAATCAAATGGAAAATTAATGAAATTGAGGGATTGCTTACCCCAACTGCCTCTAACTGCCCCCTTTGTGCTATTTCTACTAGCAACAATTTTGTGTTTCAGTATCATCCTTTAATGCGTGTTTGATTTCCACAGGCCGTGGCAGCGACTCGGAGTGTGACATTCCTTATAGGAAGCTACCGGATATGCGGCGAGATGACATGCTGGCACGGCGGACATCATGCAGTGAACCGCGTACCGCAGTGCCCTTTAATCAGTATCTACCCAACAAAAGCAACCAGTCATCATATGTGCCCATTCCTTTGCGTAGACAACGCACCGAGCGTGAGGAGAGCTGCAAGAGCTGGAGCAGTGCCACCTCACCTATAGGAGGGGAGAGATCTTTCAGGTAATGGTTACAATGAACAAGGTGTTGATTATTTAAAGACACTTTTATTACATTTCTAGAATCATTGTTGGTAACATACTATTGGATTTTGTCTTGAACAATTCTTAGGTGATGGAACTAAGTGATAGAACTAAGTGAGCTAAGGAAGTTTCTTCAGAACTAGTGAAATATTCCCATGTAATTATTTCCTTGCCTAGTATAAGTAGTAATAACTTGTGAATGTGACCACAGGTGGGTAATCTATAAAAAGTCCCCACTGCTCCACATTCTTCCTCAAGGCCAAGCACTCTACTACTACATCTCCCATTGCTCAGAGTATTGCCTTTAGTATTTCTGGCTCCAGTGCTCCTGCAGTGGGCATGCTCATTAAGGACCTGGCTCAGCTGTAGGAATGTAACCCACATTCGCCATTCCATCGTAGATCATATGAACCATTATGTCAGTTTTTTTGCGGCTACAAGCTGACTGGAATTATGCACAGACCTCATCAGCCTGTAGTGAAGCTTTGATCTTAATCTTAGTGCTTCTGCATTTGCCTTTGCCACCAGTATGCACATTTGAACAAGCTAACAATGTTCCAAACAATTTGGGTACCGATCACTGTCTACCATCCAACACTATCATCATCACCCAAGCTGTGCACCGGTGCAAACTTCTATCACAGTGTAACAAAATTAGCTAGAGACAAAGTATTAGAGTTTAATTTAAATATTTAATACACTTCCTTGAATCCTTGGGAAGACAGTAATGAGAATGTGGATGAGTATAATATAGTGGGCACCTTTTTATAGATGATGTTATGGACAGGTTATAGACTGTGTTATGGGTACACAACAAGAAAAACGAGTATACAAGCCAGGGCAGTTGGTATAAATGGGTTAGCACGTCAAAAGCCAACCCTCTGTCTTTTCCAAGATATTTTATATGGCTTGAATATTTTGTCTTTTAATGGCAGTAAGATGGGTGCTTTCTGTATGGCTTCAGTAAGTGAACATGATTGAGGTCAGAATTTATTTGTGAATTGAGGATAATTGTTAGCTCAGAAGCCTGGGATAAGTGGCTCTAAACAAGACTTTGGATTCTTTGTTTGTTTGTAGGGGAAATAGGCCACCATTAGTTCTTAATGTTTATTACTTCAGGAATTAGAGCCTGTCTTGTTTATTATATGAGGCTGTATCTCATGTTTCCCAGCAATAGCAGCGCACTTCTGCCAATGCTTCGTCTTCTGCCAAAAACTTTCAGACAAAATATTGACTAAGCAGGCATATCAGTTGCCAACACATTTAAGGAAAATGTTCTGGAATGATCTGTCTATTCTCCCAAAAAGAATCACACTCTTTTGACACCCTTAACCGCTGCCAGATTACACATAGCACTCCTGAACCATCCAACTTTGCTTCATATTCTGATGATGGGTAAAATAATTATAGAATATGTATAAAATGAAAAGTATGGGGTGTTTCCTGTTTTTCATGTATTCGGTGTAGAATTGGTACAGTAGTGGTATGTTGATGGAGCCCAGATGTGGCCGTTAATTGAGTAAAGACTTGAAAACCAGAAGATTCCAATTTGTCCCTAACTGATCACGAAATTGTGTGAGACCACAGATAAGGGCATGCAACAAATTTAAAACATCTACATGTGTTTGCTTTTATTGCTTTTATTTCTCCCTTTGCAGATGTGTCTACTTTTCTGGAATGTACTTGGAGAACATTCTTAGGCACATTTTGCATGTATTTTCTAGTTCCTATGTCAGAAGTTTATCTCTGCAAGTTATTATGTGAAAACTACTTCATTTGTATTGTTGTATTGCCAGAGGGTTCATCCAAACTGGCAGATTGGGGCAAAAAAATGTCAACTGGTTTCCAGTTGTCAGTTGTCCATTTTTGGTGAGCCATTGCCCACTGTAGTCTCAGTCTTGAGTCCAGAGTCTTGAGTAGAACCTGATGTCATCTTCTACTATTGTAGGCCATCTACCTCATGGTTGGTGTGTTGTGTTTTATTGAATTCCCTGCTTTGACTTCCTGTCAACTCAAACCAGTTTGGCCTTTCTTCTTTTATCATCAAGAGGTTTCTTGCCTCTAGAACAGTTGCTCACTGGATGTTTTTTTTTTTTTTTTTGCACTGTTCTGTATAAACTCTATAAATTATTGTGAGATCTGCAATCTGGCACCAGCAACCATGCCACAGTCAAAGCCACTGACATCACACCTTTTTCCATTCTGATGTTGGATATGATGATTCATGATTTTGTGTATTGGGCTGCTGCCACATGATTGGCCACTTGGAGAATGGCAAGAATGTGCAATTGTGTAGGTGTTTCTAATGAAGTGGAGTGGGCTATGTATACATGTCTTCTGGAGATGTTTTGTGGTTTTATTGCAGCTGCTTGACCTCCATTCTGTTGGTGTGGTACATTGAAAGTTTGGATTGTTCCCTGCTGTAAGCAATGTAGATCATTGATGGTCCATATTCAGGTACTGAAAATAATTTTGCCATGGGAGCAGAATTTTTTTTCTCAGATAATTCAATCTGGAGACCTCAACCCCAGTTTCTCTCCCCAGATCTCTAACAGATGAGGTATACATATTATGTAAAGATCAAGGATAACACACATTTAGGCACCACATCATACATACACAAACTGAAGTTGATTTCTTTCCCCCACCACAACTGATAATGGTGAAGCCCTACTTTAAATGCTGTATAACCCTACATTCCATCCATTGCACAAACTTCAAAAAGTCTTCTTGCTGAAAGTCCTATTGGTGGTCCAAGATTTACCACCTCACAGAAATTTGATCTCTCATTTCCAAGAAATGGATTCAAGGATTAAAGTCTGCTGTATTACTAGCTGAACTTGCAAGTGTAGCAGTCATGGTGATGCTCTGGCATCTCAGAAATGTCCTGCACATCCTTAGAAGAATGGGAACTTCTGTAGCCTTGGTAATTCTGTTGGATCTTGGTCAAATTTTACAGGTTTTTATTGATTAAAGCTTCATTTTACAGTTGAGCCCCATTTGGTGTGTCTGTCTCTGTTCCTTCATCCTTGGCTCTGTTTGTTGCTTGTGCCTCCTGCTGAGATGTGAACAGTTTCTTACATGCTGTCTGTTTTATGATTAGATGTACAAAACCGAAAAAGACTTACCGGCTTCTTCTCAACTTCCAGGAATAAAGCTTTGTTCTGAGACTTTAAGCTGAGGTTTTGGCTTCATATTTTGTCTCTGACAAACAGGGGCATTCAGGACCAGATGTTTTTAGTCGGAGCTCCTGGCCAAGTTGCTGCTGTTGAGGACTTTTGAGGTCTGATTTACCGTGTTGTGGAGGAACTGGTCTGCTTCTGTAAAAAGCCTTCTTGAATTCAACATTTCAAACAATGCCATAGAGAGAGGTCTGGGATGGTGTTCACGAAAAAGGTTGACCTAATGTGCTCTAAGCAGGACATAGAAAATGTCAGCTTTGTTTACAAGAGACAAATTGAATTAGGTATTTTCAGAGTGACACGGGAGAAATGCACTTGTGGGAACTGAGGGTCAGTTCCATGGTAAGATGATGAGAGGAGATCAATTGTTTCCCATTAAAACCCAGTAAAAAAAATAAAACTGTGAACAGGATACATGAACAGAGAATTATTTCACCTTCTAAAACATAACAGATTCCCAACGGTGCCATAGGAGTTCATTTAGTTGAAGGAATACATTTCTTCTTTCTGAGATATCTCTTTAATCCATTGTAAAGTCAGGTTTTTTTCTATTTTACATGTAGGCCGCAGAGTTCATGTATAAATATAGGCTTTCATACAGGGTGGCTTGTTATTCTGTACATTTTATTACATACCTACTCATTATATTTTCATGCATGGAGTATTACAAAATTAATAGTGCTTTCTCAATGCCTTTCTAAAAACAGACTCACTCTTACCCAAACACAAATAAACACACATAAAAAGACGCACACACATACACACTCCACCCAGAGGAAGACGGGAAATGAGCAGGCTTCCTGCGTTTCACCTCAGCATAGCATTGCTGGGCCGAGTTGGACTTGCCCATGCATGGACAATGTAAGAAAATTATAACATGACCCTGTGCTCCATACACAACACAATGAAAAAACACTTGAATGATACAATAGTGAAAGTGATCACTAGAGACTAATGTTGTATAAGTCTTGTAATCAGACCAAGGCATTATTGTTTCATGTTAGAAAAAAATTGATAAAGCAGAGAAAAAGAAACAAACAGGACAAAATGAATGTGTCAATTATGTGGAAGGTATTGGCACTATCTGTGTTTGTTTAGTGGTTCAAATGGTTTCGCCTGTGTTCAGATGTGGGTGTGGCCTATGAATTTTTGTTTCTCTTATGCATGGCTGTTCTTTTTTAATACCATTTTTGTAGATTTTATTTTTCTTTGTACCTGACATATTTTCCTTTTATTTATATATATATATATATATATATATATATATATATATATATATATATATATATATATATATATATATATATATATATATATATATATAATATATATATATATATATATAATGTATGTATGTGTTTATCTGATTTAGGGGGAGGTCTGTTTCCCAAAATATTTATTAATTAATTAATTAATTAATTAATTAATTAATTAATATCCTAACTGAATGCCCTGTGACGGTGACCAGATAGTTACTAAGGATTGATTAATGAATGCTGTAAATGCTCAAAGTATTAGAACTCTGAATTATGTTCCTGTCTGCAGGGATGAAAGTAAAAACCTCACATGAAAAAAAAGAATAGTCTGCCTCCTATGTTGATCTTTATTAGTATCTATTTACAAGCACATTATCTGTTCGTTCTAGATACAATATTCATATTAAGTTACGTCCTTAGCATGCTGGCATTTTATTGTATCATGATACTCTGAATGAACTGTGTGTATGTGTGTCTGTGTGTTTGTTCATGCTGGCATGGAGCTTCTGGTGTCGGTCTGTCTCACCCGTGGTAGGCATATGTCATCCAGGTTTTAGGGTGGGATTATGGAGCTGTGCTCCATCTGATGACCACAGAGGATGGTTTGTGTACTGGGGCCAGTAAAGAACCATCTTTTAGGGAGACATGAAAGGTTTCATTCTCTTCATATCCCTGCTATCACCCAGATGCAGCTTTATTATTAAGCTTTCCCATGCTTATATTTCTCTCTTGACATGGTGAAGGAGCCTAAAGGAGGCTAGTCTGTTGGATTTCTAAATCATAACATATTACATGCTCCATTGTATTGCTGTGCTTCCATGTAATACATCAGTATGTACAACGGCTATAGCTTTGATGAGTAGAGATTTTGCTGGATGTATAGTTAAACTATCTTTTAACTACTTTCTAACTCTTTATACTTATACATTTACAATTATACAACATGTGGCAGAGCCATCTTTAATCTTTCATCTTGCTTTGTGTTCTCCATCAAAAACATATCCTAATACTAATGCAGAAAGCATTATAAGCATGCATACAAGTAGATTGACTACTTTATCCTAAATTGCCCCTACATGAGAATGAGTGTGTGATTGTGTCTATGTTTGTTCTACTGTGATGGACTGCTGTCTGTTTCAGGATGTAATTCTGCCTTTTGTCTTGTTTATCCAGCATAGTCTCTGGATTTGCCATGACTCTGATGTTGTTAAAGTGGTGATTTGTTTAATTTTCACCATACATCATACTATACATATATAACTAAGAAATGCATGGCTGAGGAAATCATACGTTCAAGCTCTACTGTCCTAGCCAAGTCCTGTGTCTAATTAACAAGGCTAACTGAAGCATTTTAACTTAAATATAGGACTACCACATTATGTGCATTAATAGAGACTGTGGAAAATAAGTGAGCACTTAAGTCTCTGTGAGGAAGAGGTAGGCAAAGTCTTCTGAATAATAATAATGTGATGAAATATATCATGTCAGAAAGGTAAAATGTCTTTGGTCACCTTTTGGATATGGTCTTGTCTCATCACACATTGAAGTTTAGTTTGCGTTTTTGCTTGGCAAAGTGTTTAGAGCTTTCTGTGTGTGCTAGCATTAAAGCTGTATAACTTGGTTTTGTTGCACATCATTGTATTTCACTCAAATTTGAAATTCTTATCCTGATTCTGAAAGATTTATCTACCCCAAATCATGATAAAGTCGGGACACTACAATTTCTCTTCTGCATGTGCATTAAATCTTGTGCCAGAATAAATGGAAAAGATTTTTGTGTGTGATTTATTTAAGTGTGTGTACTTTAAAGGTACCCGGTGTTTTGCCGGACTATACTATTATTTCTTCAGACCTTGACTTCTTTTTTTAAACACATGGACTTGGCATCTATCCGCATGAGACTCAGTGTACACTGGACAGATTAAATGAGTGTTTACCAGTGCACATTTTCTGCTAACACCA
The DNA here is from genome assembly GCA_033459395.1 of Hemibagrus guttatus. Classification (NCBI taxonomy): domain Eukaryota; kingdom Metazoa; phylum Chordata; class Actinopteri; order Siluriformes; family Bagridae; genus Hemibagrus; species Hemibagrus guttatus. The sequence goes on along the minus strand of JAUCMX010000009.1, from coordinate 8,199,368 downwards.
TGATATGCACGACCAACTTTGTTCATTCTGCTTTGATGAGTACCACTTGGCTTGCAGACTCATCATGCTCACTGTTGTCCATGGTGATAATCCCATCATTCTCTTGGCAGTAGTCCTACCCACTCTTACTATGAGGTACTCCACTGCACATCCATGACTACCAACTCTGACAAGGAGAATCATAGTGACCAGCCCTCTTAGCTCTGTCTCACAAGCTGCGCCAGTCCGCTTTCCCTACCAATCACGAACAGAGGTAGATGCTGGGGGAATGACATGCAAGCATGGTGTAACTTAACTTCACCTAAACATGGCTGCCCAAGACCTTCTCGCTTTGTTTCAATGCCTGCACCAAGCAGGAAGATGGCTCATGCAGGGAAGATGGAGATGTTGCTGAGTCACCAGTTTCACAGGAAAAACTGGTCTAAGCTACCTGGTTTACCTATCTGATTAATTGTATTTATTTATGTTTGTTGTAGATTTTAATTTATTAATTACTTTATTTAATATGTATAATTATTATCTTTTAGTTAGTTAGTTAGTTGTCTGTTTATTTGTTTGTTTAAATTTGTATTCGTATTATTTATTCTCTGAAATTATGTTGACTTTTACTTTATCTCTTTTTATAATTTGCCCTTTATAATACTTTATAAAGGAAAGTATCATCTCTACTGCAGTTTTTAAGGCTGAAGTAACTTTGACATTGTTCCGTCTTATGGGGTTTGTTAAAGCTTCTAAACATGTTCACTAAACATGTCTGTACATGCTGTATATTTCCTGGAGACTATAGTTCCATACAAAATCCCAGTGCTACTTATTTATTGCTTCCTCTCACTGTTGTGGCAAGTGAAAGCTATAATGTTAAGGTTAATTTGAATTAGAAGTAGGTGGACCCCAGAAAGGTCAAGGCACAATGTTTATTTGTTCAGTGCTACCTTTTAATGAAAGTTTAAAAAGGTCAGTTATTGTGCTTAGTCAGTAAATATTTGTCACAATCCTAACTTTATAGAATAATTTGATGAATTCTTTGGTTAAAGGTATTAGAAAATCTTTATGATTTCTCTGAAGAATAACTTTTCAGAGGAATGTTGTGTTAATAAACGTCTATCAGTGTAGTGCAGAGTAAGCGTGAAAAAATCCTCAGTTTCTTCCTGATCACAAATTTATTTCCCCAAAGTGCCTGTATTTATGTGCTAGTGTGGGAAAGTTCAGCAAAATATTGTTTTGTGTTTGAAAGTTTATTTTAAAGGCCTAGCTTCTAAGATTGTAAAGTATGTTATGTTTTGCTTCATCCTGCCAGTGGAGCTTGCTTAGGATGCCCTCTTGTGTCTGTAAATGGGTATTATGATGATTGATGGTACAACCTGAGTATTCTCATACACACAATAGGTTTATATTTTGATTTGACATTTCAGCAAGGACTTGATAAGGACATGATTCATTTCCTGTTGAGCACTCCAGTGTCCTTATATGAGCTAATCTAGTTGATGTCATGATGAAACATTTTGTATTTGTTTTGTTTTTTCTCCCTCATGTCTTACCCGCTATAGATTTGGCCGCAGCGATAGTGTATTTGATGACCCTGAGTAAGTCTGTTTAATACCAAGTCGTTTATCACGCACTTGTGAGTCGTTTATCTGTGTGCATTCACTCATTTGAAACCTCGTGCTTGCATGCGCTTGAGTCAGCTCACTAAAAGCAGCATAAACACAACTTGCTAACAATACTGGGGCTGTGAATGCACTGCACTGGGCTCTGAATGCTTCAGTGCTGCAGTGAGAACAGTGGCACACTTCTACATACAGGTATGGTTAATGTGTTTAACTTTTACTATAGTGTTTAATGCTGTGGTCAGGCTGGTCATGACTCTGATGCAAAATGCTTAATGCTCATTGGAACACTGCCAAAAATCTGAAAATTTTAAATGTGCAGTTAGTATTTCTAAGGAATAATTTCTGTATTAATTTTATTATGGAACCATGAAACTAGCCAGATCTGTCACAATATTATTATTATTATTATTATTATTATTATTATTATTATTATTATTATTATTATAGTAGATATTTAACCTTTTCAAACTGCAACTTTATTAAAAGTTCAAGTTCATTAAAGCCTTTATTATTATTATTATTATTATTATTATGTTTCAAAATTAATTTAATAGTGTTTAATTCTGGTAGATATGAAAATCATGTGCTTTTTTCTATACGTCATGGCTTTCACTCAAAAGATTAATCATCGCTGGGATATGTGCACAATATCATTTTCATTGGTTGAGTACTCTAAAAACAATAATTTCCTGCGATGTGCTGTTAGGGTTACAGTATTTGAGACCATTCCCAACCACGAGACCAGTCATTTATACCACAGTGTTTTTATATTCTCATAGAATAAGATCTGATATATTTTTCTTTGAAGGCCAGTTAAGACACTGTGCCAAGCTTATAAACACAAACATCTCTACTTTTTCTCTTAATAAATCCTGATGGTTGGTAAATCCTTGCTTTTTCTCACTAATGTTCTTCCTGCATCTGACTCCAGCTTGAGTGACTTAACAACAATTTATATTTACTTTAATGATACAGACTTTATTGGCACTTCATTTAAATGCATCTTTATGGCGTTCTTTTGGGTATTCTTTTAGGTTGTTTTTCTGCGTTATGTGTAAAACTGCATGACCTGAGCACATGGGAAGCACAGTGACCTTGCACATGCTTATCTACAACATAATTCCTCAAAACAGAATGAATCTCTGTAAACATGCTCGATAAAATGAATCTTGTTGTAACTCCTTCTGTCTTCGTAATAGGAGTGTGAGTATGATTGACGTGAGGACTGAGGATGACGGCCTGCTGTCTCCTCACAGCCAGGCCCGACACGAGCTGATGCACAGCCAGTATAACAGGATGAGGGAGGAGGACAGCCAGTGGCAGGATGTGAGTGTTCCAGAGCAAAACTGAGTGGTCCTGGTTTTGTAGTTTGTGAACATCTAAAAGAAACCTGATTGACCTGCCAGATGTTCAAAAGAAGTTATGTATTGTGATTCATACATATTTATTGTTCTTCAGCTTGATCAAGTAGCAAAGTTGTCAACCTTATCTCAAATGGTACTACATCAGATCTTGTCATTGTCTGCCGCTTATCCGAACTACACTCGGGTCACGGGTAGCCTGTGCCTATCTCAGGCGTCATAGGGCATCAAGGCAGGATACACCCTGGACGGAGTGCCAACCCATCGCAGGGCACACACACACTCTCATTCACTCACGCAATCACACACTACGGACAATTTAGAGATGCCAATCAACCTACCATGCATGTCTTTGGACTGGGGGAGGAAACCGGAGCACCCGGAGGAAACCCCCGAGGCACGGGGAGAACATGCAAACTCCACACACACATGGCGGAGGCGGGAATCGAACCCCCAACCCTGGAGGTGTGAGGCAAACGTGCTAACCACTAAGCCACCGTGCCCCCCCCCATCAGATCTTGTATCTGACTAAATTACTGAAATGGAGATGATACAGATTTAAAATCTTATTGTTAAATATTTCAGATGTATTATCTTCAGTCATAGTGACACAGGAATCTGCTATAATAGGTTGAAGTTTTAACAGGTCTAAAATTAAAAAATAAAATTGAGCTATCAGCTATTATATTGCCAGCAAAAAAATATATATATTTGTAGTTTTATAACAAGATAATTGTAGATTTATGTAAATAAGTGTATAATCCAATCAGGTGACTATATTACCTTTTCTTGTGCAAACATCCAGATTTGAAAGAATCTTGTCGAATTCTGCACAAAAGAAAACAAATGCTTAAATACATAAATATCATAAACGGAGAAATAAATGCTATATTCAGTACACTAAAAAGTGTGATCTGTGTCTTTGTGTGTGTTTAGGACCTGGCACGGTGGAAGAGTCGCAGGAGAAGTGTGTCTCAAGACCTGATAAAGAAAGAGAAAGAGAGAAAGATGATGGAAAGAGTGCTGAGCCGAGAGGAAGGCTCACAGAGGCAGAAGAGCTTCAAGACCTACAGGGAGATAGTGCAAGACAAGTACATCCTTTCTTTTGCATATTGTTTTGTCATTTATTGGCAATCATTGTAGTTATGGCACCCTAAATGAAGGTTGAAAGATCCATTTTGTTTCATTAATGTAACATTTAATTTCAGATAGACCATGTTTAAATAATAAAATTCAAGGTTCTCTGAGTTGTTGAAGGAGTGAATCACATTCTGCTGCTGTGGATGGTCACTTACAGATGCTTTATAGACTTAAACTTAAGCTAAAAACAGTAATCTCACCTGCACACACTATACTTCTGCCTAAGAACTGCTGCTGTAGTCATCGAGACTGTCCTGCACTCATCCCAGGACTCTTATTTACAAAATGCTTATTCTGACCATTCTTTCTCGGCATTTATAAAGTCCGATTCTTCTCAAGGCTTCTTCCTCATGTGATTTCAGGAAGTTTTTTTTCCTTGCCACCATCACCTCTTGATTTTTCCAGGGTGATCTAATATTGTGTACTGGTTTGGGATTATAAACAGAGTAACAGTTTAAATCTCTGAAATGACATGGCCAAAAAAGTAGTTAAGAAACGCAGGCATTAGTTTAAAACAAATGGAAAAACCAAGATGTTTTAAAAAATAGTGACATGATTACATAACTAGAAGATTGGCAATAAGCATTACTTATTATTAAAGAACTGTATAAAACTGGCTGTAGGAAGGATTGTAGTATAATATAAGGCATGACAGATGAAGCAGAAAACCATAAAACCCTGAACAGTGAGACACACAAGGGTTTTAAAACCTCCAGTACTGATAAAGAAATGAAAAACATGTTTACTTCAAACTCAGTTATAAATGAACAAAATCATGGAAGTCCAAGTACATTCACCTTTTTAAGTATGTGATAATATAAACAAATTTCAGACCACTATGGTTTACTTTAAAGGTCTTAGGATGAGACAGATAAGTGTTTTTCTAGTGCAGCTTTCCAGCACTTGAGCAATATGGTATTTTTTGTTTCTTCATATCTAATTCTAGTCCTCTATTTGTCTGTCTCTCTCTCTTCCTCTGTAAGGGAGCGTCGAGAACGGGAACTCCATGAGACTTACCTGAAAGCTCGAACTCCAGAGGAGGCGGCTGCTGTACTACAGCGCTACGCCCAGCGCTTCAGTATCAGCGAAACTGTGCTGGAGCACCTCAAACTACCCCGTGTTCTCGAGCGCAGTATCTCTGCTGACCCCACGCATTCCTCATCTTCCTCCAATGACCTGGTCTTCTCTTCTAGTTCCTCCTCATCCTCCAATCCACTGCAGTACCTGCGTCAGCAATCCCTGCCTGCACAAAAGTTTACCACAACCGTGGAGGCCCGGGTGGCGGGATATGGGACAGAGCATGTGGCTGTGGGTAGGGAAAGAGGAGGTTCAGAGGCAAGTCGTTCAAGCAGGAGCATCCCATTACTTAGTGCCAAACCCTACAGCCATAACAGGGCAGACAAGGTACGTTTAGAAAGGTTTGCACAGTTGCTTTTTAACTGGAAAAAAATAAGCAAATGACATGTTTGAGAGACTAGATCAATATAAATTAATGAATTAATACAATAATAAACATTTAATCTAATATAAAATAATTGTACGTACATCGTTTCCTTATTATTATTATTATTATTATTATTATTATTATTATTATTATTATTATTATTATTATTGTTGTTGTTGTTGTTATTATTACATTATTATCATTATTAGCAGCAGAAAAGTGTTTAAAAATTTAGTGGACTGTTTAGGTTAAAATGTTTTTGAATAGGGTGAAAGGAGGCAGAGAGTGCTGCTGAAAATAAACAAGCTCTCATCTCCCTCTGGTGGATGGTATGTATAGTGAATAGCGTGGGAGCCGATTGAATAGCTGGCAGTGTTCAGTGTTGTGTGTGTGTCTATGTGCAAGTGTGTGGGCTCTCACTGTGTGAAGTGGCTCCACTAGGACAAAAACGGCTTGCGTAGATCAGCCCTAGTGAAATACCCCATTCAGCATTGATGATGTCTTCAGTTACAACCTCAACACACAGGACAGTAATTCATTTGGACACATTCCTCTGTTCTAAGCACTTCGACTGGCTAATACGTTCCACTTGAACTCGGTGAATGTTTACATGGTCATATTTCTCTTGTTGTAAGTACTTGTTTTTTTTCTGTTAAGTCTGTTTCTTTCTCTCTTTTTCAGCGGGATGAAATGGAGCGAGTTAATGGAGAAGCGTATAGTGACCACAATGCCGGAGACAAACGAGAATGGGGGAACGAGACAAAAAGAGAAGATGAGAGTGAAAAAGAGCACACTGGAGATTCGTCTCCTTTGCTGTTTTATCCATCTCCTTCCCAGAACGTTGACTCAGACAGTACAGAAATAGAGGCATCAAGCTGTCTGTCTTCAGACAAACAAGCAGTCTCACACACACTGGCACAGACGCTGGAGGTAGACACATCAGACTTTGTGTCAGTAGAGGGGAGTAGCTTGGTGCCAGGATCTGAGAGACAGGAAGAAGAGGACACACAGCAAGAAGAAACACTTAGTCGGCCCACCTTCTTACCTACGGTCTGTACACAACATTAGACATTTTTGTTGTTGCTGTCTTTTTAGTATCTTTACTGGTTTCAAGTTCTGTGCTTAGGTTTTCTGGCATTCTGGGGCCTGTTACAGTTTGGTACAGTGCCTTGAATGAGTATTCACCCTGCTTGAACTTTTCCCGTTTTTGTAGTATTACAATCAGGAGCTGAAGTGGACTTAAATGGGATGTATGTCATACATCCACAGACAATAGTCCATACAGTGCATCTGGAAAGTATTCACAGCGGGTCACTTTCTCCACATTTTGTTATGTTACAGCTTTATTCCAAAATGGATGAAATTCATCATGTTCCTCAAAATTCTACAAACAATACCCCATAATGACCAATGTGAGATAAGTTTGAAATCTTTACAAATTTATTAAAAATAAAAAACGAAAAAAATCACATGTACATAAGTATTCACAGCCTTTGCTCAATACTTTGTTGAGAATCTTTGACACCAATTACAGCCTCAAGTCTTTTTGAGTATGATGCTACAAGCTTGGTACACCAATTTTTGGGCACTTTCTCCCATTCTTCTTTATAGGACCTCTGATGCTCCATCAGGTTGGATGGGGAGCATCAGTTCACAGACATTTTCAGATCTCTCCAGAGATGTTCAATCGGGTTCAAGTCTGGGCTCTGGCTTGGGCCACTCAAGGACATTCACAGAGTTGTCCCGTAGCCACTCCTTTGTTATCTTGGTTGTGTGCTTAGGGTCGTTGTCCTGTTGGAAGATGAACTGTCGGCCCAGTCTGTGGTCCAGAGCGCTCTGGAGCAGGTTTTCATCAAGGATGTCTCTGTACATTGCTGCATTTATCTTTCCCTCGATCCTGACTAGTCTCGCAGTTCTTGCTGCTGAAAAACATCCCCACAGCATGATGCTGCCACTACCGTACCACTGTAGGGATGGTATGGTATTGGCCAGGTGATGAGTGGTGCCTGGTTTCCTCCAGACATGATGCTTGCCATTCAGGCCAAAGAATTCAATCTTTGTTTCATCAGACCAGAGAATTTTGTTTCTCATGGTCTGAGAGTCCTTCAGGTGCCTTTTGGGAAAACTCCAGGCAGGCTGTCTTGTGTGTTTTACTGAAGAATGGCTTCCATCTGGCCACTCTACCATACAGGCCTGATTGGTGAAGTGCTGCAGAGATGGTTGTTCTTCTGGAAGATTCTCCTCTCTACACAGACAATTTCTTGAACTTCATGGCTTGGTTTGGGCTCTGACATGCACTGTTAGCTGTGGGACCTTATATAGACACGTGTGTGCCTTTCCAAGTCATGTCCAATCAACAATCTACCACAGGTGGACTCCAATCAAGTTGTAGAAACAGCTCAAGGATGATCAGTGGAAACAGGATGCACCTGAGCTCAATTTTGAGTGTCATGGCAAAGGTTGTGAATACTTGTGTACATGTGATTTTTTTTTTTTTTTTTTTTTTTTTTTTTTTTAATAAATTTGCAAAGATTTCAAACAAACTTCTTTCACGTTGTCATTATGGGGTATTGTTTGTAGAATTTTGTGGAAAATAATGAATTTAATCCATTTTGGAATAAGGCTGTAACATAACAAAATGTGGAAAAAGTGATGCACTGTGAATACTTTCCTTTTTGAAATCATTATAGTTGGCAAGCTTACAGTGGTGTGAAAAAGTGTTGGCCCCCTTCCTGATTTCTTCTTATTTTTTTGCATGTTTGTCACACTTTAATGTTTCAGATAATCAAACACATTTAAATATTAGTCAAAGATAACACAAGTAAACACATCATGCAGTTTTTAAATGGAGGTTTTTATTATTAAGGGAAAACAAAATCCAAAACTACATGGCCCTGTGTGAAAAAGTATTTTGTCTTTATTTGCAAGAAAGACAAATAAATGTTACAGCCATTTATCATCAGAAGTTACATAATAGGTGGTGAATACTTTAGTGCACTGTATTTACTGTATACTGAATAGAATAATAAACAACTAAAACACTTTTTATATATTTTATTATTATTTATTATTTTTAGAAGTCAGGGCCTGAAGAAGAAGCAGTTCCACATGCTGGGAACATACATTCAACCCCAAAACAAAAGGAGCACAAAGCAGAAGGTCTGTTACTATGATATGAAATATTCTAGTCCAGGATGTGGCTCCACTGTTTCTTATTTTTTCCTTTTTGCTTTTCATGTGTAGAGAATGAGAGGTGTCCAGAAGAGCATCCAGCAGAGAGCACTGACCCTGTAGCAGTCAGTCTGTCTGAACCTGGCTCACATGCCTCATCTCACATAAACGCTATTGATAACCAGGTTTGTGCCTACATAACACATGGTTTATAATGACTTAAACATACAGTATTTATAGTCTAATGTTATGGAAGAACTGCAAAAGGTTGTGGGTAAGGGTTTAGATGGAAAATTTCAAAACTAAATATCAAACCTGCCAAGATATTTTGCCTTGGAACTCTGCATTTTAACACCAGAGTACGCTAAAATGTACTCCAGAATATGTCAAAAGAGCTGTTTTTTTCCCCTCATAATAAAAATATGACGGATGACCCAGATGCACTGATTGGGCACCCTTGAATTTGGTCTAGTTAAATTGAGAATGTTTTGAGGTCACCAAAAGTGTTTAGCTGAAAATATTTAACAGTGGCTGAAAACATTTAGACCAAAAAATATGAAATATGCATATAACAAAGTGTAAAGTTGTCATTTTCCAAGTAATGTTAATGGTATAAAGATAATTGGACATTGATTGCAAAACAACAAGGGGCAAAAGATTTTTTAAAAACTGGGAAGGGGGCCCCAGGGGGAAAAGTTTTAATACATCTGGTATAATTCATTGTATATCTTTATCAATTTTCAGGCCCTGGTTTATTAAGATCCCAAATAACCAGTACAGATTTGCATGTGCAAATAAGTTGATAATTTGTGCACGCAGTTAGTGGGTGTCTTGTGGGTGATTTACAAAGAAGACTTGGGTAAATGACATGCATAGTAGTGGGAGGAACAGCAGTGGGAAGAAACAATATAAAAATGAGGTTATTGTGTGTGCTAATTATTCTCAAGAGCTGCGGGAAGTTTGCATCTACAAAGAGACTCCCAGAAGAGTGAAACTTAAACTCAAGTATAATCCTGATTAAAGGCAATGAGACATGTTTTTTTATTATAAAAATGTACACATATATTTAAAAACAGCAATGCACTGTATAATTATCTTGAAATAGCGTACAGTTATATTACTGTACCTCCTGTGTCAGTACTTAACTTTCACTTAAGTGAAAAGTTATATCACGCTACTTACCATATCATGCGACAGTCAATTACACATCTAAACTTGAACTGGCTCTAAACTGATATACTGTGCTAAATAACTCTGATTCTCCATTGGATTCTTTTTGATTATGGTTGCTCTGTGTGTGATTAACAGCATTACAGAAATATCAATATAAAATATTGGTACATTTTTAGTGGAAGCATCAGATATTCTTGTTCTGTTTGAAGAATGAAATGTGAGGCAGCTCACGTGCTTGACACACCACTACAGAGCACTACTCATAGTAAAGTGTAGTAAAAGTAGTAGATTCTTTAAATTAAAAAAGAGACACACCTCTTCTGTGAACACTTATCTAATCCCTAACTCCTAAAACAAAGCAAAAAAATTATAATATGCACTCTGTGCACTTTACTCATCTAATATTCAACTAAAAATCTTACACATGTTGTATTGTCTCTGCTTGATACATTGCCTCACTTCAGTTTCCTCATTTGTAAGTCGGATTAAAGCGTCTGCTAAATGATTAAATGTAAAGTAGTTATTTATATACAGTAATACGCTTTGTGTAATGTGTTTTATATTCTAGGCCAGTAAACCAGTCCTGGAATCCTCAGATAGAACTGTAAACCCACCGGCCCCATCCGGTCTAGATCATACAACACCCAAATTTGTCCCAGGACTCCCTGTAACAGGTAAATCGCTGCATTTGATTAGAACGTGTATCCGCTGCTATTCTTTACACCTGTTAAGAGGTCGAGCAGTGGCTCACACATCCTCTCCTTTCTCCCTGACTCTGGCTCGTTGTGTAGAGCTGGCCAACAGTGCCCAGCTAGCAACGTTGTCTAGTAACCCTAAGTTACGCTGGGACTTCTTCACTTCACCAGGTAAAATGATTGGCCCACCCCATGATGTGGAGTTTTATCACTAGGCTTTCCATTGGCTAAAAAGCACCTGTATGTCCTGTTGCTCTAACCACACTCTGACTGTTTATTGTTTTTTACGCTCTGTTTTGTGATGTCTATGTGTTGAGTGAGACACCAATTTGGTGTTTCCAAAACATTTCCTCAAACCCTCCTGGTTTTAATGTCTAGCAATGTTTTGTCTTTACTGAATTAAGCTATACTGTATATATTTTAACAATATTTAATTACAAAAACATGGGTTTAATGGCACTGTGGTATAAGTGATTGTAAAGTTTTCATAACAGTGTAATCATTAATTATAAATAAACATTAGTCATGTAACTAATAAAACTGAAATGATTTATTTAACATTTATTTGTCTACTCAGGTTTCAACATTATAATAATTTATTAATTATAATAAATATAATTTACACATCTGTTGATGGATAATTATCATCTTTACTTTATCACCTGTTCTTTATCTAGCAAGGTAAAGAAAAATTCTGATTTTACAAATTCAAATTCTGAAGTCAAATTGGATTTGTTGGCATTTGTAATCATTTGCTATGCAAATTTTCTTGACCACAGAAAATTGTGACAGCATTAAGGCAGGTCTTTAAGACAGGTCACTGGAGGGCCTCACCTAACTGCAGACCCTGTGATGACAGACAGAACTCAGCTTACAAGCACCCGTCTCATTACTATTGCAATCAATGTTGATGTGTGAACAAATGCAACTACCATCCAAATAAATGGGCTGGATTGGTGCGTTTTAATTTGCGATGCAGATTTAAGAAAGAAGTCAAAATTTGTCCTGCTGTATGAATATCTTTCTTACTTTCATACGCTTAATAACTTACCTAAAAGTGTAATAATTCAGTGTTTGTCCTGTGTTCAGTAGCTCATCCTTTTTTTTTATTTTTTTGACTAAATTTATTTTCTCTGCATATTTTAAGACTTTTGTCTCATTTTTCTGCAGAACCTGTCGAGAAACATCATGGAAATGTGAGTACGATTATCATGGTCATCTCTACTTTTTCTTCATTGTAGATGACTTTTCTTGCTATTTCTCCTCTGGTATTAGAAAAACAAATAATGTTGTAATTACCAGTTTACATGAATGCTTAAACATCTAATAGAAATATAAATTAAAGATAAACAATAGCATTATTTAATTGTTCAATCAGCAATATAATGGATTTTCAATTCCTGTACCATGAAATTTTAGGCCTATTGACCAGACGAGATTATAGCAGGAGCTGTCTGAACTGTCATTCTTTTTCCCTTACATGATTTCTTTTCTTTATGTAGAGTAGGGACACTCTTGGCTTGGGAGTAGTTTCAGACCAACTCTGTCTGTCCCCTCATTCCTTTCCATTCCGTATGGTGTGTATGTGTGTGCATGTGTGTGGACTCGATTATGTGTGGGTGTGAACACGGTACGATCAGGTGGCTCCTATGGGTTTGAATCTGGTGAAGCGGGGTGAGCACTTTTCATGGGATCCTGAGGAAGAGCGCAAACGACAAGAAAAGTGGCAGCAAGAGCAGGAACGCATGCTTCAGGTACAACAGCTTTACTAACCAGAGTTCCTGCTTGAGCCAGACGCATGCTGGAGCTCTGAAGGCAAGCAGGCTGCAAAAAGCAACTGCAGCAGCATTTGCTAAAGCATGTTTTACTTCCAGAGTCTACTAATTACGTAAATTGTGTCTTTTCAGATAGATTTAAAAGCTTTGTCTGTGTGTATTTATTTTCTATATAATTATATTCAACACTGTTTTAAAACTCCCAGCAATTTTACTACCAGGAAGCAGTGCTTAATCACAGTAAAATGCATGCATGCCTTGACCACTTGGGCTTAGCTGTTGCCTGCATAAGTCGTATATAAGCAGAATTCAGCTTTAGTCTGAAATGAAAAAGCTTTTAAGCCTTTCCCAATCACCAAGCTTTGATAAAAACTATGTGGCATGTTTCAATTCCTTAACCACTGTGAAAGTCACTGCCACTGCACCTAAACCAGGATTTCTGAACTGTAGTCTCACTCTTCTATGGAATGTCAAGGTTTTGGATTAGATGTGTTTGGAGCTGACAAAACTGGGAGTTTCAGGACTTTCAGGGCTGGAGCTTTTTGTCAGAAATCCTGAATTAAACCCTGCATGGCACATGGACCCTGTTGATTAAGATAAGAAGGTTGTGTGTGTGTGTGTGTGTGTGTGTGTGTATCTATGCACCATTCATAGCTTATAACACAATATTTAAATGCACAATCAGATTTGTACAGCCATTTAGTCCAAGAAGAATCTCTGTTAATATAACATTAACTTCATACAGTCAGCTGCAGAGCTACAGTGGATACTACAGGACAGAAGAAATCTCCATATTAATTAAAGCCCACATTACATCAAGGGCATTCCATGTTGTCTTCTTTTACCTAGCAACAAATGTCTGCAGACTCTTTTTTTTTTTTTTTCTTCACCTTTTTTCTAAGCGTAACACTGCAACTAATATACAGACGGATTGTTTCTGCTTATGCAACCCCGTTTAGCATGAGCCTGCATCACACTGATTGATGACTGATTGCTGAGGATGTGCATTGTATAATTTGATGTTAGGAACACATTATCACACAGTCTGTTAATAGAATTCGGCCAAGATTTTATTGGGATCATTTTGTACAGTGTGACAAGTAATAATATTAAAATGATGTTGCAATTCACAACCTGCATAAAATTTGCAGTTGTTTTCTGTTATGGATGAGACTGGAATTCAGAGTAGCTTTAATTTTAAATCATCTAGAAGTAATGTGTATCATGTGTGTCATTTCCTAATAATATTAGTAGTTTATTACAAATGTAGCCTGTAGTGTGTTGCAAATTAATCAGACAAATAATTCATAAAGTCCCCTGAAAGATTGTGCCTTTAAAATAATGCTGCTCTTCTGATTTTGGCTGTCCCTGGGCTGCTGCATCTCTAACTGTCTAGAAATACCCTTTCCTTGGTAATCTTTTAAATACATTATTATTATAAGCATATCCTCTCTTTTGAGCAGATTACAAGGATTATTCAGTAATTTTGTGGAGATGTTACATTGGGAAACTAGGCCATGTGAAGGCATTTTTTTCCTGAGATGTCCTTTTCACTCCTTTTGTGTTTATTTTTGAGCAGGAGAAGTACCAGCGTGAGCAGCAGAGACTGAAGCAAGAGTGGGAGAGAGCCCAGAAGGAAGTGGAGGAGGAAGAGAGAAGATACCACGAAGAGGTAACTCCATACTCCCACACCACTCTATTGCTACTGGCTTCCTGTAGCTGCTCGTATCAGTTTATAACACTAATGCTTGCCTACAAAGCCAAAATCAGACCATCACCCACTTACCTCAAAGCACTTATCGCTTAGGCACCACACACCATCCGATTTTCTAGCTCTGCTTGAGTGGTCCCACCATCTCTCAGGGTGAAAGGAAGACATGTATCAAGACTCTGTTCTGGCACCTGTGTGTTGGAATAAACTTCCTCTAGATCCCCGAACAGCTGAGTCACTGGCTGTCTTTAAACAACATCTAAAGATCTGCCTCTTACTGAAATAATTAAATTACCACTTTATTTTAAAATATAATGTGTTGTCTATATGCTTTTCTTACTATATTACTCCTAACATATTCTTAGTCTGTGACCTAGTGAACCATTATCAGGATGTATTGATTGATCGAGACTTCAAAGCACTTCTGTCTTCAGAGTCACACTGGATAAGGGCATCTGCCAAATGCTGTAAATGTAAATGAAATGTAAACGCAAATATAATGGCTGTATTCAGAGTTGGTGACTTGTGTCAGTATATACTCATATTCAGAGATGGGTTAATCAGCTGCTAAGTCAATATTCTGGGGGCTCCATTCAAATTGTGGAAATCACCTGTGTGTGGCCCACACTTCTAAAACTGCCAGCAGAAGCATTCAGGAAGGGTTATTTCAATGACACCAAGAAGCCTTTAAACCTGAAAAAATTTGTAGAAAATGCAGTCTGAAGAAGTCATTTTTTTATTTGATGTTAAATATAATGTGACGTACACAGAGACTATTTAAAAATGAAATATAAACAATTAATACAATCAATGAAGATAGTGATTTTTATCCAGAATAATTCAGTCCTTGAGATAAATCCAATGTTATATTACGATTCGCTTCCTCCTCTGCACTCAGTGTGGGGGAAAAACTTTTTGATGATTTTAAAGGGGCAATACTAATAATTAGTTAATTAATAGTTGCCTTTAAAAGGCTTTTTGTAGTTTATTTGAGTGTATTTAAAGCAAGAACATGGATTTCAGCATGCTCCACTGTACTTTCATCAAACTGTCAGACAGTCTCCTATTGTTCTTTACTCAAGCCAGTATAACACAGCAAAAGGGGAAGTGGATGTGGCACTGAATATAGCCCTACCTTTGTAAATGTCACATCCCTTAGCTTACACCATTGTTTCAGCAGAGCTTTTTCTATCAGTTCTGATTATTTGCGTCTCTATTGTCCTCTTGAAGGAGCGTAAGATTCTTGAGGAAACAGTGGCTCCTCTGACGCCCAACTCTCCTCTGCCATCTTCTCCATGTTGTAAAGAATTTGCTCTCACTCAGAACAGCATCGTTCGTGACTGGGAACGCAAACAAGTGCAGTCGGAGAAACAGATGGTAAGGAAAGATTTCGGAGATACTGTATGTACATGGAAGATAAGTAGGGATGCATTAAAGGGTACATAGGAGGCTGTGTTGGAGGCTGTGTGGAAAGATGCATGGGCAGTATTTTGGGTGTTGGGGGGGGGGGGGGGTAGAAGAATTCATAGGAGTATGGACATATTAGGTAATGTATGGACAATTAATTTGGGGATGCCTGGGAGGAGATGAAAGATGAAACATGAGATTATGCATGATTATTAAACATACTAATTATTTTCCATTTAGATGGAGAATGGGAGACAAATGGAAAATGGGAGTAAGGAACCAACAAGGACAAAGGAAGAGCTCTCTCAGTCAGAACAGTCAGTCCTGTTTAAACAGATGTTGATCTGAACCTACATTAGATCTGTCAGTATGTTTCTCCCTCCTCATTTTGGTTGGTCTCTTTTCTTATGGTCTTGTTTTATTGCAGTCCTCAAAAGCCAAGCTATGACCAGTTATTGGGCCAGACTAATGGACAACGAGGAGGAGGAGCAGGGGGGCAGAACAAAGTCCCAGAGCACCTGCACATTAGTCAGGGTAAGTCCAGCAAAATGTACTCATTGCTTTTTTCCCTAAAGTAAGCTGGCATGCTGGTGTGTGTATTTGAGAGTATGGAAGAGGTAGGAAACAAGACAAAACTATTGCATAATAAAATTTTCTGAAGTTCTGTGCTTCTAGGAAATAATACTGGAAATAATTGGTGAAATAAATGGTAGAAATTGTCACAAAATATGTGTACCAAACATATACTCACTGGTTACTTTATTAGGAACATCATACTGATACTTGGTAGGACCCACGTTGATCTCAAAATAGCCTAGATTCATTGTGGCATGGATTCCACGTGGTTGGGTTTCCTTTAAGTCTATGTTGACCAGGGATGTAGGGATACACATGGTCAGCAACAATATTCAGATATCCTGTGGCATTCAAACAATTCTCAATATCTTACATTTACCATGTGTATATGCGCACACAGCTGCTACTCGAGTGGCATCGTTCACATTATTGCTGGTGTATCTCATGTTATCTGGAAAATGAAATGCAACAACCCTTAGAATAAAATATCTCTGTCCATCTGGTCAAACTACAATGTTTAGTGATTTCATACACAGTGCCACTCTGACAAGCTGTTTCACTTTAAGGCTTTCTGCAGTCCAGAAGACTCAAAACATACCTTCTGGTAGGTTAATGGGATAAAGCATTACAGTTAGTTCTCAATATTCAGTCTAGAATGGTACACAAGTGTGCTATTTAAAAGACGATGTTTGTTTGTTTAGTCAGTTATGGGCACAATACTTTACAGGTACTATACCACCTCCACTATTTATTGCACCACACAGATGCATCAAATGACTGCAGGATGCCTTCAGCAGCCATGCTGCATACACCTCATTAACAAGTATAAATCAGCCTTTGCATAATTTTATGCTTTGCACTGCTACCACATGAATGGATAATTGCATGAACGAGCAATTAGCCAATGAGTGTGAGCGTTTTGTAATGCGATTTCAAAACAAATTTGTACCGTACATTTTAAAGGCCTTTTTATGCCAATAAATGTGAACCCTAGCAGATGCTGAAATACTGCCAAAGGAACAGCCAAAATTAAATGTATCTCATTTATGTGGCATAGTCTAATACGTTAATGCTATAGTATATGAAGTAGTAGTATATGAAGTTGACTAATAAGGCAGAACAATTTTGTCAACACTAGAGGGCAGTGAGCATTAATTCAAGGTTGCAGGAACAGAGTCCATTATATCTTGGTGGGTTCCCTGCTCAAATTCATTTAATGTGTGTGTTTAGAAAGGACATATCGTGAAACTGATTTTAAAAATTGTTCTTGATTTCAGTGAATTATGGTAAAAGATGTTTGTTATCTTTATTTGGTCATTGAAGGGACACATTATACAGTATGTATTATAGAAATTATGCTCGACTGTGTTTGATATAGATGCCTTATGGAGCAGCAAACAGCATCAGCAGCATCCCTCATTGGAGCCTTGGCAAAAGACTGTGTCTCAAGACAGTAACAAAAATATCCAGACAGCTCCTGGTAGTCGTAGAAGGTTTGTGTGCTTGATTGATTAAATGTGCATTTAGGCTTTTGTGTCTTTTAAAATGTGTGCATTCGCTATCATGTGAATCATCCACATCACCACAGAAGCTATTCAGATTCCGTTTTCATGGCTAAAGCTGTGAGCATGGAAATGAGTGTGAATGTGAGTGTGGCTTCTGCTCCTCAGGTCTGGCTCCATAGAAAATGCTGGTGCAAAGTCATCACAGTCCATCTCACACACAGACACACAACCTCCATCACCAAACAGGTACATGGGCGTGCTCTCTTTGTCTCTTTGTCACGCTGTTTCGTTTCTCAACCACAAGGGGGCAGGCTTTCTCAAGATTTAACATTCTTTTTCCAACCACACCCATGTCTTTTTTCTTTTTTTCTTTATTCGTTCTTTTTTTTTTTTTTTTACTGTGCAGCCATGTAAGTATTGCAACCACTGTAGATTTCTGCTTGATGTGTTCAATTGTATCATAAAATACAGTGTATGCGTGTGTGTGTGTAGATCTGTGAGTGGGAAAAAGCTGTGTTCAAGTTGTGGTCATCCACTTGGTAAAGGAGCAGCCATGATTATCGAGACTCTCAGCCTTTACTTCCACATCCAGTGCTTTAAGGTCTGTATACTGCTCTGTTTACTTTCAAATGTACAACTGTTCTTCATTTTCAGTGTATATTATGTACACTAAGCACTATTATGTACACTTAACACTTTTTCATGTTGTCTTTCCCCCCTCACACATACACACACACGCTTTTAGTGTGGGATCTGTAAGGGACAGCTAGGTGACACCTCCACAGGAACAGACGTAAGGATCAGAAACGGTCTGCTCAACTGTCATCAGTGCTACATCCGCTCTCGCTGTGAGTCACTTTTAGACACACAGAGGCATTTTCATATTTGCAGTTTAACAGAAAATGATCTCTGTCATATTATGTATTCTCTTTTTCAGCTGCTGGTCAGCCCACCAACTTGTGAGCAGGCATTATGATTTGGGAAAACCTATACAAACCATCACAGCTTTTAACAATCACCCAGTGCTTGTTGGACTGTTTGCATCTCCACCGTCACTGAGACCAGTGCAATATCTCCAAGTCAAGGCTAATTTGCTGTTTTCAATATCTCCTAATAAGTGTGTCAAAAGCCTGGTGCTTTTTTTTCAAGGATAAAATAATCAATATTGACCCAGCTGAATAAAGTTCTGCAAATGGTAGACCTTTTTAGAAAACAGATGGGTTTTAAACTAATACAGAAGATTCCACTCACGCTACACTAAAACCAGCACACTACAGATAAAAGTCTGCTGGAGCAACAATGAGATGCTTATCATCATTTTTGTATGTTAAAAAAAAAAATCACAAATCTAATGTCTTTGAATCTTTTATCCATCACTATGTGAAAATATGTTGTATACCATTAAAATCTCTTAGATTGCAATGTTTATCTTGATTATGCAGGATTTACTTGGTGCAGTAGTCCCTTCCAATGACTTCAAGATCATCCAGTCTGCACTAGTGTGCCTATTTACATATAATACCATGAAGAAAATGTAGGCCACTGCAAACTGTTGGAAATGCACAAAAAAAAAATCACCAACATTAGCACACCATTATTTTTTTATCCTTCCATGTCAGAAAAAATGAGAATTTTAGAGCTGGTTTATCTAATCTGAATCGTGCTCCACCTCTGCTGCTGCGCCTCCTTCATCTTCTATCATGGTCTTCATAATGGCGGGAAGCTGGCCATAATCATGGCTGGGAAGCAGACCATAATCGTGGCTGCACCTGATCGATAGACATCCATTTCCCCCTTTGCATTTCCTGGGCTGAAGGGAAAAAATGTTTCGTAGTTTGGACTGATTAAGTAAAGCTCATGTGTACCGACTGCTTTTGTGGTGACAAAAGCAATTACATCTGTCTTAAGGTCATTTTAAGATGGCTTTGGTTTATTAGTGGAGGGAATGTTAATGCATTGAAACAATGTGCCTTAGAATGAACGATTGCACAAAAAGCAACTTGAGATATCAAATCCAAAGACCTTTGCCTTTAGACAGGACAAAATAAAAAATTTTGGCCACAGAGAAGGAAAATTTAACAGGGAAATGTAGAAAAAATAAATATCTTTTTTCTGGTCTCTGTATCCTTCAGGGTGTATTTTGAATTTACACACATAAAACCTTGTTTTCTCATAAATAAAGGTATCAAGCTGTACTTTTTTTTCCATAAAGAATACGGCTTTGTTTTTACCTTTAGTGTGTATCTTTCACTGGGACACATGAATATAGTATGCCTAATAAAATCTAATAACAATATAAGGAACATAATTTGACCGATGACTGGTATATCTGTAAAGTTAAAGAAACATTTCACACTCCTTCTCACTTAAACAATAACATGTTAATGTACAAAAGAAGTACTTTTGAATGTCCCATCCCAGTGACAAGGTAAAGTATACTTTGATACCTTTATTTCTAAGAGTGTACTTTAGACTTATTTTGTACTTTACCTAAATCCGGGTGATCTGTATATGAATGAATGAAAAACCTGCCTGAGGGTGTCATGTTTCTGCACACAAATAGCAATACCAGGCTTATGTTTATTTTAGAAACGGTTTATAATCTGCCTAGAAACCACTTCACTAGCCACGCTTAACACAGTCTAACCAATAGCTTTTTCCACGATATATACCTGAACATAAGGGCAGAAAGCTCAAGTGCTTTTGCAAAAAATCAGTTAATGTTCACCTTTCGAGAATTTTGATCACGGGACATTTAATATGCTCTCATAATTTCTTGTATAGTCAGTGTTCTGTGCTTTGGGTCTGGTCGCATAGCTATTAGTCACAACAGGAATATAGGCTACGTAAAGAGTGGGTGCAGTTTGATATGGTCTAGGATGAATGACCTACCTTGGAAATGCTATCAAATCTAAGGTATATTTATTGTGATCTTCAAATGTACACTATCCAAATATAGATTACTTTGTTGTTCCAATGCGATGGCTTTACAGTATACTCTATGTTTCTAAATAAAACTCTAAATAAAATGATTTTCTGATTCTGGGTCCGTTTGTTCAGCAGACTTTTGACAGAAGCTATCAAAATATGTTTGCTGTTATTACAATATTAAATGGAAAACATAGACATGTGGGTCATAATAGTATAAAATTCAGATATTCAATGAGAGTATTTTTTGTTTGAATGAAAGAAAATAAGTTATCCTATCATTAACCATTTGACTATCTGACGTGTGTATATTATTGTTAATATTATTAATAGTAGTAGTAGAAGTATTACTACTACTACTACAACTACTACTAAGGTTGCATTGCGTAACATTCAAATTTAGCGTTAATGGTTCGCATAAATGCCGTCCGGCTGCTGTCCAAGGTTCTGAAACTGACTGCGACATTGATGTTGACGTTCTATAATCTGTTGTGTACCATAAAATCATGTATTATTTATGAATCCTTTGAATGTTTGTAATATTTCAAAAACAAAATTGCAGTATGAAGACATGCAAAGACTAACTGCAATATGAATTAATGTAAATTAGCGATAAGTATTCTCCAACCAAATAATCATAGATGCATAGAGCATTTTAAACCATTCAAGTCTTAAATATTTCGTAATATAAGGGGATATAATGGCTATAATTTACAGCCAGGCCGAAGAGGAACCAGGACCAGTATGGTTTCATAATTATTATTGTTTTTATCATCAACAACCATGTCAATGGTACACCTGAAAAACTATGTGCACATGTAGAAATATTTCCTTCTTAAATATAAGCATCCATTACCTACATATAAATAATTCTCAAATCCCAGACAAAACGTGTTACATAATGTTCACAAAATAGGTCAAATTATTATAAAATTGAACAAAATAGACAACATGCAAAAAAAGAAAAGAAATAAATACAATGCGTTGCATCCATTCCCATTTTTTGAAATGAATTAGCCAGTGGTAACTTTGTAAAACATTAAAAAGACTGAACTACGAGGGGCGATATGGTGTCTATGCTTATCTAGGACGATATTATACGTATTAACACTATACAATCTGAGCCACAAAAACACAGCCGTAGAAAGACACACAAAACGTTTAAGTATTCCTGTCAACAGTGAAATATGTACGTTTGTGCCATTTTAAGGTATAATTTGCCGTAGATTCATAGATATTTTTAAATGAGTGTTTTTAGAACCCCTGGCTCTAATGCTTTTGTAACTTCATATGTAGAAATATATAACAGAGGCAGTAATTTGTGTGTACAGACATATTATAATTTACGGTACATGAATGCTTAAAAGTCGGTGTAAACAAACAGCCATGACGTCATGTCTCACCGAGTCCGTGATGAAATACTTCTTAGGCAGTCTATCAGTTATTTATATCTATATATGATATCGACGATCACAGCTATTCAACTAGAACAAAAAAGACGCAAGATGTCAAAACCAAAACGATGATTATAGCTTGGGCTAACGTAAGGTCTGTAGAATATAATCATCCAGCCAGCTGTGTAAACGAATGGCTATCGAAAAAGTCAGGTGATGGAGACCGACATTGGGTCTCCTGGTTTTATGTGTTTATTATTTTTTTTTTCAACAGTGAGCAGAGAAAACTGGTCTCCCTCGTTATTTTGGCATTCCTCCTTTGATGAGTCAATGATCAGTTCGCTTTATTTCTTTCCTCCATTTCTCTGTCTTTTTCTCTCTTCCTCTACTCGGACGACCCTTTCGTTCAGAACATGCTGGTCTTTACTAAAGTGGCTTTGGCTCCGTTCTGTCTTTGTAAAGATGACAGCACACTGGCGAACGGTCCCCCGAGAGAGTCCGGAATGGAGGTTATGGTGCCCGGGGCGGATGGCCAGCCCTGACTGGGCGCTGTGCCACCCATGCCACCCACAGTCGTCTTGACCTGCTCGACTGGACCGTTTCCGCTCGCGCTGACTTGGGACCCACCGGTAGGGCTTGGACCACCACAGGTGGACGCAGGGTTCGGGTTGGGTCCGGGGCCTCCTGTGCTGTCTGGGTCGGTGGCTTTTGCCTCTTTGCTGTCCTCCTCTCGAGCGTCTGATTTCTTGCCTGAGCCGCTCTTGGCTGCGGCGGCGGCGGCGGCGGCCGCTCGCTCCTGTTTACGGAACTTAGCGCGTCTGTTTTGGAACCACACCTGCGGGAAAACGGAAATATTTCACAACTCAGACTAATAGTGACATCAAAGTGACATCTAAATATTTATACATATATAATCAACATGTTTTTTTTTTTATTTTATTCCATTGTATTCATGTATGAATGATTTAATTCTCTCTAATTTATATGCTCGGTCCATATTAATTAGATTAAAAACGGGATTGACAAAGAGACTCTCAAAGTAATAAAAAAGTATTTTAGTTTATAAATAGAATGTAGTTAATTTATACAAAATAATCTAATAGAAATATTATATCTGTATGCAACTATACCCAGGCCATGTTGATAAATTAAAATATACATTTATTATAAATATCCATGTAACTAGCTTGTTTATTCGTCTGGTAACTGTTATAAAATATAACGCCATTTTGTGAATAAAGAAAAGCCTATGAATCTAACAGGTCTTGTTGTGTGATTATGCACCTGTACTCTGGCCTCGGTTAAATCGATTTTCAGTGCAAGCTCTTCGCGTGTGTAAATGTCTGGGTAGTGGGTCTCTGCAAAAACGCGCTCCAGCTCCTTCAGCTGCGCGCTGGTGAACGTGGTGCGGATGCGCCTCTGCTTTCTCTTCTCGTTTAGGCCACCGTGATCGGTAAACAGCTTGTAGGGAACTGTCAAAAAATATACAAAGAAAATACACAGAACTGTCAAAACAGCCATATAATTCTGTTCAAATGTTTTAGGCAATCTAGCCAGCTCTTGTTTCAGTGAAAAGAGAATACATGAATTAAAGTTTGGAGGAAAATGTAAGCAGAGAGATGCCTGTATCATAGTTGGAATGAGATAAGATCAAATCACGATAAAAGATAATGTTATGAAAATCCAGACTCAGTTGTAATCTAGTTATCTGTGAAATGTAGTTAATTGAATGTTATTGGAGGCAGGATTGGAAACTTGTCATAAATGCTTGCATCCTTTTCCACAGCTGGTATTACTGTAACTTCAATCCAGTTTCAATAATGAGCTTAAGTCCTTCGTTATTTCATTATTTTCGAAGGTTTATGTCTCGTCGCAAAGTAAATAAATTATGCCTATCATTTTGGCAGCTTAAGATAATTCTGTTGGCGGTTAGGGTGTGACTGGGATAGTGTAACCCCGTAACCGAATTACCGCTTGCCTGCAATCGCTTCTAACGTGATAAATTCTTTCATTTGTGTAAGCAGATTTCGTTTGGTAAATACTAAACACATTTCCATTTTCAAATGCAATCAAGTCGTCCAAGGCTATATACCGGGCCGAGATTCGCTCCGGCTCGGTATAGATGGTGAACGCGGGCTTACCTGCGGCGTACGGGCTACTCTGATGATCCCGCAGCGTGCCCAGGCTGCATGAACCGGGGGTCAGAGACGGACATCCTGAGGTGGCACCAAACGTGGTCCTGATCGGGTTGTACTGGAAGCCACTGGCTTGGCTGCACGAGCTGAAGTCCGCGTAGGCTGACGCCAGGCTCGACGTGTCCATCCCGGCCATACAGGACTCGTAGGCAGAGGAATTGAGGTATGAATACTCCATTTTATACATTTGAAAAGGCTCTGTGTAGAAGGAAAGCTGCACTCCCAAAAGAAAGAGAAATATATGTTTTATATATATATATGCACACACAAACGTCAAATTAAATTAAATCGGCGAACGCATGGAAAAAAAAAAAGTTCGAAATTAAGCAAAAAAGCGAGCAGAGCTGGGGAGCTTGATCTTTTTTTACTAGTTTGAAGGAGACTCGTGCCGTGGTAGATGTGCACTGCTCGGCGCCTGCTCCAAAACTGCCCTCCTTTATAGGAGCTGAGCCTTGTTTTATGAAAAGCCTCCCAAGGAGCCGCCTAGCCCCAGGTCTCTAGAGCATATAGTCCTCATAATAAACTTGGCTCTTTCCGCTTGGACAATAGCACAGCGTTTGGGTCTTATTGCTAGCGCTTTTTTACATGACAATAACTCATCAGTCTATTGGGCTGGCACTGGGGGGATCGGGCTGTCCAACCTCCCTATCATTGATCCCCTGCATCTCTAATTAGAATTTAATACCCCACCATTACGCGCCAGCCTCTCCCCCCTCCATCGCGTACAGCCCTCTCCGCTCAAACCGCCATCTTGCCCTTTAATTCAATCACACCACTTGGAAATAATGAAAGTTGGGTGACGATTCTCCCTGATCCAATTTTCCCCGAGCTTTTAAGCCTCTTAACCGACCGTACACCTTGGGCTGAATTTTCGATAGCGTGTCCCCTCTCTCTCTCTCTCTCTCTCTCTCTCTCTCTCTCTCTCTCTCTCTCTCTCTCTCTCTCTCTCTCTCTCTCTCTCTCTCTCTCTCTCTCTCTCTCTCCCTGTATCTCTCTCTCTCCTCGCTTCTTATCGCTATCTCCGGTATTTTACTTGGTTGTTTTGGGTCGTTTTGCTAGAGTTTAGCATCCTGTTGTTGCTAAAGTGTAAATGTCACATCCTCAGTTTAGCAGTGGGTATGGTAGGGGCTCCATGAGATTAATACGCTTCGCATGTCAACTCAACCATAAAATCAAGATGTGTATAAGAGACCTAGCCCCAGCACTAACACAAATTTTTATAATAATAATAATAATAATAATAATAATAATAATAATAATAATAATAATAATAATAATAATAATAATAATAATAATATTGCTAGCTATTATTTTCTAGGCCATAAATATTATAACTGTTATTTTATTTTAAAGAAATCGGATGTCGGCAGAAAGGATGCTCTGTGCTTTTTTTAAGCCATTCACTGTCTTTCATTTCCATGCTGTGGTTTTACGCCGCCTAGTAATTTGAGAATCATTTTCTAATTGGTTTTATTGCAGTTAGGCTATTATTTTCGTTAAAGGGCAAATAACATTTCGGTAATGAGGGTAACAAACTCGTAAAATAATCATCAAGCCTCTTATCTTTATATTATTGCCCAAGTGCTTAATTTTGTTACGGTAACAAGTTGCTCGCTGGTTTTCGCCGTGACTTTCTTGGGTTCACTTAATACAATTATTGATTCCTGGGCAAAGTAGCCTATCTTATAGTGAGCCTTAGAATTATTTTAGCAATTGCTAACGGGCACGTCATTCAAATTATTTCACTTTATACTGTATATATATAATTGATGTAATTGATTAGCAATATATTAGGAAAATGTGCCGTGAATATTTTCTTATAATACATCGAATAATTCGTAAATCGTAAGCATATTTTATTCTCTCTTCGTTTCAACAGGATAAATAAATATCCGGTCACAACCTGTTGAAATTTTTCCTCCTCAAATCTTACTATTTTTAAATAATATACCCTTTTTTAAAAAAAATAAATAAATAAATAAATAAAGTATTGTGCTATTATAAAAATTCTGATGGAGAATCTATGGTTTTCCTTCTATCCCCAAAATAAAAATTTATATATATATATAAAAAAAATAAAAATAAAAAAATAAAAATAACAATGAGCGTTTAGTAAGAAAAACGTGAGAATGAGCAGATGGTTAAAATGTAAGAGGGGTTACTCGAATAAAACACATCTATTTTTCTCCATTGCATTTTTTTCTTTTTTATTTATTTTTTCTTTTCAGTTGCTCGGCTCCTATTGTAAGAAAGATAAACGACGATTAAAGTTCATTCTTTCTTGATACAGCCCAGTCGCCCTTATGTAAATGTTCTTTTTTTTTCTTTTCTACACGCGAGCTTGTGGCTCCGCGTTGTACCAAATGGTTAATTTGATTACAGAAACCAAAGACCAACTGGCCCACCGTCCTCCCTCCACGCGTCTGGCAGAGAAAAGCAGCCATCCCGAGGAATTAATCTAATAACACACAAAGGGCCGAGAAGTCTTTTCTGATATTTTTTGCCGAGGCAAATGGAATTATAGCTTTTGACCATCCGTTTCTTCCATTCAAATGACTCTTTCTTGTCGTGCTCTATAGTCCACCAGCCATTGAAACGCCCATCTATTATATTTTCAACATCTCCTTTTATGCCATTAACTGGTTTCACGATCTGTTGGGCGGAATAAAATGTCAGCCTACGAACACTAGATGTTTAATGCTGAATGTTACACCTGTTCACTACGCGCACCACTACTCATACATAGACCTGCAAAAGGATGGTTTTTTTTTTGGTTGTGTGTAAATCAACTGATTAAGTGTGTAAGCACATAGGCCTAATAGGTCAATAGCATGTCGTGCTTTAAATGAACTTTTATCTGCTTCATAAATCGTAAAAACTGAGCGTTATAGCTGTGATAATGATAATGGTTTAATAATAGGCGTGTAATTTCGAAGTTCATCTGTGATTTAATGACTCATAAATAACGGAGTCCATGTGGATTCACTTAAATAAATCAGGGAAAGTGCACCTTAAATTTCCAGCCACCAAAGTGGTTGACAATAGGGGGCGGACATTATTGTTAAAAAAAAATCGCAGGGAAGTCCGTGTGGTCGCTCCACGCTGGCGGAATGCGGCTTGCACAGGGGAAAAAACACAGGAACAAAAAAATGCCATTGTGTGTAGATGGATGGGACTCATCAGAAAGCGAAAAGGGGCGTGAAAAACAGAGAAAAGGCGGAGGAGAAGGACCGCTATGTCAGATTTAACATAATGTCTCACTATCTGCCTAAAAAGTCTTCGGTTTTAACAAATTCTGAAATAAGCATGAGGCGTGTGTGTGTGTGTGTGTGGTGTGTGTGTGTGTGTGTGTGTGTATGTATGTGTGTGTGTGTGTGTGTGAGAGAGAGAGAGAGAGCGAGAGAGAGCGAGAGAGAGAGAGAGAGAGAGAGAGAGAGAGAGAGAGAGAGAGAGAGAGAGAGAGAGAGAGAGAGAGAGAGAGAGAGAGAGAAGGGAGTATTAACAATAGTAGACAATTAAAAATCAATAGGTTGTATGTTGCAACGCTTTCCAGATTTTTTTTTTCACTTTTCATTGTATAAAAAATAAAGGAAAAAACAGAGGAATTAAAACCGACATTAGCTGAGTCAAGGGATACAGATCTCAGATACATTTTTATAGCTGCTAATACTAAAAATTGCATTGAACTGAATTGTAGATTGTACCAGTAAACATTGCTAAAGCGTGTCCTTTGGACGCGAGGTTGCTCCCCAATGACCCTGCAATAATCAATCATCCAATAAGACTTGTCAATCCTGTCAATCACTGCGTCTTCAACAGCTATTTTCCAGCAAAGGGGTTTTTTTTCTGTTTTTGTTTGGGTTTTTTTTTCTACAGTTGTATTTTGACATCATTTGATATCATGAATTGGACTAACAATAATCTCCGTCTACTGTGCCATTGTAAATTGATAACAACCTGGCACGTGTTCTGGCACCAAGTGCGTCACACGTAGCCAACTCCGGGCTCGTACACGTGAAACATGACAAGAGAAAATGACAGAATCTAATAATGAAATCCAGATAACAACCCACTTCCTTAAAAAAATTATATCGTATAATTCTCAAAAATAAAGGTACTAAACGTTACATTCTTTGATGAAGAAGTTTTATTTATTTATTTATTTATTTATTTATTTATTTATTTATTTATTTATTTATTTTTAGTTTGTTTTTTTTGTTTTTTAACTGTTAAAGTGGTAAAGTACCTTTTATGTAAAGTACCAGTTATGTATGTTAACTTATTTTTTAAGGTCTCCAGGTCAAATATGACAGTACCACATCAGTGATTATGGTTTGATATATTTATTTATTTTAGCATAAAATAAACAGCAGCAATGCGAAGAAGAAGAAGAAGAAGAAGAGGAAGAAGAAGAAGAAGAAAAAGAAGAAGAAAAAAAGATGATGATGATGATGATGGAGGAGTAAAGAATGTACTCGTTCTTGTTATAATAATAATAATAATAATAATAATAATAATAATAATAATAATAATAATAATAATAATAGTCTTCTAACTGTAAAGAATAAAACAGTCCACTTACACGTGGTTACTGTGAGCCTACTGTAACGTCGTCTATTCTTAGTCCGGCTTTTACTTCTCTGCAGAAAAATAAGTGAGAAAGAAACCCATTTTAGAGCTGCTGAATACGAAAATCTATAAGTTTTTTCCCCCACTGCGGGATGCAGCTCTTCAGAGACCCCATCGTGTGGCAAAAAACCCTGCCAAGTGACCACGAGGTCTGGCCTTCACAGAAGTAGATTAGCATAAAAATCTTATTCTGCAGGCGGACGGCATTAGCAAACATATTACCCTCTCTAACGCGGCTCTGCATGGCCCCGCCGAGAGACTGTGCTCGGAATCAATTACTAAATTACTCCAACCTCTAAGTCGACATTAACGGGAGAAGAAATGCCGTATCGACCGGAACAAAATAAGATTTCGGAAAGATGCGATCATTTAATCTCTTGCCAGTGTTCAAGAATCTGATTCATAAAATTGTCTAAAATGAGATGGAATTAAATTCTTATCGGTGTCCGCCTGTCATCGTTTCATCTCGTGCTGTGTTACGTTGGTTTAACGATGAACCTTATTAGATCCTGCCAAGACTTCTACACACACACACACACACACACACACACGAACGCAGTCACGCACACAGACACGCACGCATAGGCACATCTTCACTCTCAAATCTCCATCGTAGAGTAATAAGCCACTTTTACTGGAACATATGGCTCACTCTATATACAGCTTATTGTGTTCCTTAGCAGTATGGCTGCCTACAAACAAATCATCTGACGCTGAATAAAATATTATCTCTGTTAACTCAACATTTAACAGGCATAACATCTTATACCCAAAGCCACTAATGAAAATGTTAGGAGTTAATTAAACAGTAGAATTTAGTGGAATGTCCTGTTTGCTGCTTTGCTATTGTGCACACTTTGCACACGTTATAGATTACAACAGGATTTAAAACACTTTACAGCAGACAGACGTGCATGCCTAATTTACAGTAGTGGATTACAGTGATCTGTAGTAGACTCTGCACCAGAAAAAATTTTTATTATTATTATTATTATTATTATTATTATTATTATTATTATTATTATTATTATTATTATTATTAATTGTTGTTGTTTAAGCATTGGTTATAGGTAGGATATTCTCTGCATATAGCGATTGACAGTTATTAGGCCTGATCCCATAAATCAGCCGGCGGGGCTGTTATTATTGGTGAATAGCGTGGCCGGGGAAGCTAGGGTCACTGTCATTAACCACAGAGAGCGCTTCCCCCTCTCTCTCTCTCTCTCTCTCTCTCTCTCTCTCTCTCTCTCTCTCTCTCTCTCTCTCTCTCTCTCTCTTTCCCTCCCTCCCTCCCTCCCTCTCTCTCTCTCTCTCTCTCCCCTCTCTCTCTCTCTCTCTCTCTCTCTCTCTCTCTCTCTCTCTCTCTCTCTCTCCTCTCTTTCCCTCCCTCCCTCTCTCTCTCTCTCTCTCTCTCTCCCCTCTCCCTCTCTCTCTCTCCGGCCTGGTGTTCTCGGCCCCCCGAAGGCATTTGGGTCTGTAGGACCTGCTGGCTAATATCGGCGTGCATGTGCGCGGGGGGCTAAATGCTTAATCACACATGCATTAGCGGGGCAGACAGCGGCCTATTGTGAGGAAACGGAGGTTTTACTGGAATTAAGCGATTAATGACCAGCTCTGCGACAGGCGACGCCGCAGCGCATCGAGAATGATTGAGCGCTTTTTAATGTTTTAAAGAAAAATCCTTCATGGCCTCTCAGGGCGCCGCAGTTGTTGGCCTTCAAGTTGACTTGCAATTACAGTAGGCTCCCTCTCATTTATCATATCATATCAAAACTCAAAATTATAACAAGTCTAGCCTATTATAGCCTAGCTTTTTTCCTAACGTGCTGGCGTTACCAGTCACAAAACTGCAACGCATTTACACCAGCATTTACAGCAATTACAACACCATCTTATATGGCATTATCTGAAATTTAATATTAGGTTACCCACTAATATAACGCCCACCTTTCAACCATCTCATGTTCCTTAATTGTTTATTTGATTAGTGCAATTCAGTTTTTTAAGCTTGTTATGAACAGGGCGTAATGAATAGAATCTGATTCCTAGGCAACTTTTTATTTTCTTATCAATTATTATCGTTAATATTGTGTTTACTATATCTAATTTCCTTACTCATGTGAATACACGGAGACTGACATCTTGGCTTCTGCACCCTCAGCTTAACCAGAGTTGAACAGTGAATTTCCCAGCCACGCCATAAAGAACGGCATTCTTCTGCACCCATGAAAGACGATAAATCACATGCAACCTCTGTCATTTTTTGGGGAGCACATCGTTTCTAGCCATGGAGAAAATGTTTCTGATGAATGAAAGCGGATATCAAGGGTCAGTGAAGCAGCGCGCATGACCGTTTGAACCCAAGGTCTGGTAGCCTGGAAAATGTTCAGAAATGTTTTTTGGGCTTTTTAAGAACTGTATGTCTATTGCTACTGCACTTTGTAATGATACTACTACTTTTTGGACGCCTTTGCGCCTTTTGTTATTTTTTATTTTTTTTTAAACCCAAACCACATTTTTTCTTTTTTTTTCTACTAGCCACAGCCCGACTCTCCAAATAATACTGATTTCATAACATTAACAATCTGAATCTGATTACACGTTTTTAAAGGCTTCACAGCATTCGATTTCCAGTTGTTACTTTCAAGATGATGCGCACCGCACACCGCCCGTCAATAGCTCAGTGTATTTTAATCATGGTAATGGTGAAATGGAATGGCTCCTTTATCTAGTTTGCCAGCTGGAAGCAACAGGGTGACACCTGACAACTCACCCGGGCCAATTTTCCTGCCATTTCCACCATCCCGTCCAGAGATAAATTCACATGATGCGCTTAGCAGGTGCTCAGATCTAATGCAATACTTTGCACACGAGATTAAACCAGATTAAAATCTAACTAAACCAGGGATTGCGAGGAAAAACCTGACCTAACATCAGTTGATAAGACAGTCAAATAAAGTCATTTGATGAGGGGTTTTTAGTCAGTACCAATAAGGCAGCTGAAGGATGCATGAGGACTGTATAGTCTGTATTAACTACAAAACACCCACATATCAGAATGAATAGAGTTATCCTTCAGATTTCTGCTTTGGGGTTCGACTGCATCAAATCAACCTCAGTTTGGTTCATTTCTGTTTCCTGAAAAAGTGCAGTGGTGCTATTTGTGGCCCTCTTGGGAGCCATGATAGATCAGCGCTTTTTCACTTTGCGGGAGCAAGGCAATTTTTTTTCTTTCCTGATATTATTATTATTTTTTGTTTGCTTGTTTGCGTGCGTCTAGTCTAAAACTGGACTAATTCAATAAGTGATTACAAGAACTCGGTTCGTGTGGTAGAGTTTACTGGTGAAAAAATGACTATCCATGGAAAGATAATAATATCTCATAATACGATAGGTTTTGTAACCACGCACAGAAAATGTTTAATGTCTACAAATGTGATTTTTTTTTAGGTTTTTAGACCTATTACAATTGCTTTGTCTGAGTTTATTATTTGATGTTTCACATCATGAAACATTAAATAACACGTTTTGTGTTGTATTCGTTATATTCGTATCTTGCTGCTATAACTGTTTAAATTTCCCCCATGATGGACTAAAAAATATCTTATCTTATCTTGTCGTATTTGAAGTATTTAACAAATGCACTGATTTCCTTAACGAAAAAAAATTCCCTTGTTCACAGCTTATTAGTCCTGAAAGCAGAGCAAGAAAGTATCTCATAACTCGTAAAGTGTTTAAAAGCACAACACAGCTCACATGTTTGTTTAACATCTAGCCTAGAGCAGTTTTATGAGTTCACCTGGACAGAAATTGAACACAGGAAGAGTAAAAATTTCCATTTGCACTTGAGGTGTCAATTAAAACTCTGCGCTTTTTGATCCTCTTAAACGTGAGAGAGTATCCAGATGCTAGCCAGCCTGTGGATGTGGATGGTGTAATTTTGGAGAACACATGTGCGGGGCTGAGGTCGCAGTTCGGGCCAGGCCTGAGGTAAGGTATTGAGTTGCAGTATCCGAGCAAACCCGAGAGGGGCAATAACGCTAATGTGATAAAAGAAAATGGTTCTCTGAATATAGGTGGGCTGGAAGCGATACCCCCTCGTATCTATTTCCAGACCGGGGCCCTGAAGTGATAGAAGTGACGGAAAGCCAATCCGGCAGAGAGCCTGTTCTCTCGGGGCACCCAAGAAACTTTAGACCTATAGCCCGCTTCTGTGCTGTATACCAACGTTCATAATTTTCCAGCAAAAAGAAAAAAAACATCAATAATGATGTTAAAATAGCTACAGATAAAGCTTATTGTAGCGGTATGAATTATTGTATAAACTACATCCCACACAAAATTATGGAAAAGTAGTACTTATAGGCTAAATCAACACTGTGAGTTATATAGAAGTATTCCAGTTTAAAGTTATTGTTAATCGCTCATAATAATAGTCTGGGGAGTTACAGTGTACTTAGTGTTTTTCACCCCTGATACTCACTGCTTTTTCCATAATTTGCTTTTTTGTCTGTACTGGATTGACTAAAGCTATTGGGGGGTTTTTCTCTTGGCCACGTGCAGGCCAGATTGATGTCATTGTCTCGGCACACTGACCTTTGCTGTAGAACCCAGGGGCAGACATCACAAACTCTCACATCAATTTAGCTCAATTGGATGTGGCATGCCTGGGCTAACTCGATTTGTGCAGAAATGCACCTGTCTCTGCCTTCTCTCCCTATAGATTTGCAGAGAAGGGAGGAGGGGATCTCTCTCTCTCTCTCTCTCTCTCCCCTCTCTCTCTCTCTCTCTCTCTCTCTCTCTCCTCTCTCTCTCTCTCTCTCTCTCTCTCTCTGCAGATGTAGGCTCTTTGCAGCAGGCCTGGTGTGCCTTCCAAGGTCTGGGCAGAATGTCTCCGAGCGCCAGAAGGAGAGGCCATTAGCTGCGCGCTAATCACATTACTGCACGTTAAAGGGGGGAAATGAAGGCAGGCTGGGGAGGGAGGAGAGGAAGGGGGAAAAGTTTAAGGTGTTATTAAGGTTGTTCATCTCTCAAACACGACCGTGCAGTGTGTTTATGCAGCTGTTTTACTGTTTCTGAGTAAATATGCCCCTATGTGAGTGTGCTGCATGCCCATGTCCATGTCATGTCTGTTTGCATGTTACTGTTTACATGCTTGTGTGGACTTAATGTAGCTTGTAAGTACATCTGCATTGTGTGTGGGGTGTGTGTGTGTGTGGTGTGTGCATGTAGAATGTTTTGTTTAGGCTATGCAGAGCAGGCTTGCTGTCACAGATGAATAATATGAGTGGCTTTATGAGCATTAAGTAATGAGCAGCATGCGGGGAACTGTGCGATCAGCACCAGCTCTCTGCACAGGGGTCTTCCATCTGTGCTGACACAGTGATTACAACACACACACACCACACACACACACACACACACTTTGCACTTGCTTCCCCTACACTAAGTAAGAACGAACAAAAACACCAGAACAAAAAAGTGGTTTAATTTGTTTATTTTGGACAGCAGTGTTTTACACAGATATTTTACACATTATATATTATACACATAATATTGTTGTTGTTGTTTTTTTTAAGCTTTCCTAAAATTGCAGAACATTGTGATGATTTAAAAAAAAAAAAAAGGAAAAAGGTTACTATAAACCATTGAAAGTTGCCCTGGAGCTATTTCAAAGAAGAACATTTGTATTTTGGTAGATACTGTACGTCTGTATAATAATTCATAGTAAGTAGTAGAAGTAGTAGTTTACCAGTAACAAAAAGCCAGTAGCATGGACTCAGATAATCTGGGACAATTTTGTAATTCCCAGTGATCCAATGAAAATTTCTGTAATGCAATCTAATATCTGCTGAAAATGTAATGAAAATACTATACTGTATTTAATTTTTTAATTTTTTTATTTATATGTTGCAAAGTGCCCATGTTGTACAAGATACAATAAACATATATTATAATTTAACAAAGATGTTTGCTATTACTTTTGTTTTTCTATGTTACTGTATGGTATACTATAACTGTATCTTTGGCTAGTCTTAATGAATTTAAGCAAAAACAAGCCACAATGTACGACAATGTAATGTATTTGCCGAAATAATAAGCAAAATGTAAAGCTTTTAATATGTAAACTAAATTAGTAGTTGCTATCTTTGTAATGGACATTTGACCAAAACATGTCATTATAGTAAATTTAATTTTTTTTTTTTTTTTTTTTTATAAATAATAATCAGAATTTTAATTTGAATAATAAAGTATTGCATCATCATATATAAAAGTATGAAACCCTTCAAACCCTTAAAGTGTCTTTTCTTCTTTTGAAAAGAAAACACTGCCCCACTTTCTCCCTTTGTTTTATGAAGGAAGACAATGTAAAAATAACTAAATTAGAAAAGTAAGACTAGGTTAGCCTAATTTCTTCTGGTCCAAAATGTGTCTCAGGAAGGATCTGAAAAGTACTCTTTCACCCTTTTTTTCATTAAATGCAAGTTCTCTGCAAATGCCAAACCAGCTTTAATGAATGGCTTATTTGCTCCATATTGACTCATTGGAATATGACCATGGGCTAACCAAATCAAACAGTGTAAGTGCTCAGATCATTGGAATAGATGTTATCAGAAATTCACCATAACTTGCAGTTAACAAGGTGCACTTTGGCAGCGGTGCCTTACGGCAAAAAATGTGGCAGATATTGAATACAAAACCAATTTACAGTGGTAATACTAAGTCATCTTTTTGTCATTATTTTAAGATACTAAGTCTTTCCTGAGAAACATCTGAGTTATGTTTGAGGTTTTACTTTTTTTCTTAAAGTGGCAAAAACAGGACAGCTGGTGAGACAGTCCTAGTATAGATGAAAGGAACTTTTCATAGGTAGAATATTTTAAGTTGTAAATTATCAAGATTGTAAAGGTGCTTAATGGTTTGTTGGTCAATGTCTTGTGTTTCTTTTTACAAACCATTCTGATCACATGGCTGGATAATATCAATGTTGATTTACCTTTAACGTTTACCTTGAAACATATGAAAGATATATTTCTGATTGGTGCTGTATTTCAGTTATTTCTGTGCGAAATTAGAGGTTATCTATTGCACTGACATCCAGGAGGACATAGCTATCTCAGTATTATAGTTATTCATAGTAAGGGCTAAATCCCAGGGGCACCACTATCAGCAGGTAGTTAAATGGCATTGTTGGCAATGTAGGTAATTACTAAAGTGAAAATAGAGCCAAAAAAGTTTCTTGATAAACAAGTTGACTTTTTTAGTTGAAACTTCTTTTGGCTCCATTTTGAAAGTATTGTACCTCAGTATAATAGCTTTCAGTTCTGGGTTTGTTCTTGCATCAGATTTCTCTCAAGCACATAGAAAAAGAAACTATTAAAAAAACCTATAAAAAAAACCCTCCTTTATGTTAATAATTAAAGAATACTTTGAAAAGAGAATCTTCCCTGTTGCCTTGAAAAACATTTTGACATTTTATCTATAACTTGAATTTGTAGTCAGTGGTAGCCTGGATGGAAATAGATGCTGAATACACCCAGCTGCACCATACATTTTAGGCTCTGAGACTCTGAGCATGCTCCTTTGCCCGATCATTGCATTAACTCTGGCCTTATTTAGCTTAACTTACCAAGGGTCAATGTCTTATCCCACTGTGCCCCAAGGCACACAAGGCATGAACACTGACCAGCTCACAGTGTGCGTTGTGTGCTCTGGCTGCCCCCTCCTTCTTTCTTTTGTGGGGTCACAGCTAGTGACCTGTTATTACCACCAATGCCTCGCACATACACACTTAGTGATAGAATGACCAATGTGCCCCCAACACATCGCTGAGGCTTCACAACTCACACACATACCCGCAAGATGACCAGCACCCCCTTCTCATACTGACCCCACATTGCCTGGCCATTATAGGGGACTCAGAAAGCTTTTAGGGCTACACTAACGCTGAAAGATTGATGGTGTAAAATGTTGGATGGAGGAAGGGGGGAAGAGCAGGTGGTTAAGAAGAAAATGTCCCCCGTTTAATGGGAGGCGCAGAGCATAATTCAATAATTATGAAAAGTGAGAGAGTAGCTGTGGCGGGTGGATGGATGGCTGTGGGACTGAGAGAGCTGCAGCTGGAACATCAGGAGCCCAGAAAGCAAAAAAGTCTACAGAACAGGTGAGAGGACAACCATCATCTTCCCCTCTTTGCTTCCTGTCATGTTGGTGTCTACAGTTCAGAGAAGACCAAAAGTGTAGTATTTGCAGAAACATTTGATGCAGTTAACTGTTTAGTACACCTCAGTAGACTGTTACACTAATACAATATTAAAATCCTAATAAGTGTGCCACAATCCATTTTTCTGAAATAAGGTATTGTCAATACTTTTATAACACAGTATCAGGGAGTTGATTGGATGGTAGAGTGTATTTTTGTACCAGATATTTTATTTTCACTCCTTTTCCATTTCCTTTTCCACTGTAGACATTAAACAAAAGTATTATTAAGTCATGGATTTCCTGGGTTTCTTTAAACCATAAATATTTTAATAAATGTCAGCCTTAAAGTATTATGCCATGGAAAAATCACATAGATTGCATATAATCATATTTATTGCATGGGATTTGGTGAGTATTTACAGTTGTGATCACATTCAAAAACATGAAATTGCATTTCACCATGTTATTCCCTGAAATTGCACATTGAACACATGACATAATGTGAATATGATCAAATGTGAAAAATAAAACCACAAAACTGAATGATTAATATGGAAAATAATCAATAATGGAAAAACAAATCATGCCTCAGTAGCATGTGAAAAAATAAAAATAAGACCATATAAGACAAAGTGCAAAATATAACATTTTAAGTATCTAAAACCCCACAAATCATGAGATTATTTAAATATGAAGTCTGTGTGACTTTTCTGTTGGGAATCATATCATACACTACTAACAGACAGACGTTCAAACAAATCACTATATACTTAGGTTGTTCTAACGACCCAAAACAATGTGTTTACTTGTATGCAATATGGCAGAGAAATATTCTAGCATTTTTTATCATTTAAAATGTATGAACACCACTTATTATTTAGTTTACAGTAAACATGGCACTGATCCGATGTCCAGTATTAATACTGGGCCTACACCAGCAAAAAATAGGGAATCTTGTATCAGAGAAAACACATCACATGTTGGATCCTGTCACAAATGGTAATAATTTTATTTATTGTATTTATATTTTTATTATTGTTATTATTTTTAAATGTTTGTTATTTATTTTTGAAAGAGTTTAACTGTGAGGTGCTACTGTTTTTAAAGAAAACTATACCATATGAGTATCTGTATTATCTGATACTTAAGGTTTCAGCATCATTATTTATATCAAAATGAAAATGTAATATCATGCCATCTCTAGTTTGCATACATATCTCATTGTATGAAAAGCAGAAGAACAATTTTAATGAGATTATTTTGGATGTTATATTTATGGTCAATGCTACTAGAACACTTTTTACACTATTTTTAAAGAAATAAAATGTTTAAATGTAAAATCAAGTGTCTTTCCAAAAATCTGAGACTTTTTTTACCACACTTTTCTAATCCATAGTTCTTTTCTGGTACTATATCTCTTCTTTTATCCAGTTCCAGACTGTTCCCATGTCTCTCATCCATCCTCCCTCTCTCTTTATCATCCTCTTTTCTCCTGCTTCACTGATGTCTTCTTCACTTCTCTGCACAAGACGTATTGATAATTCCCAGCCAAAAATATGATTCCAGTTTATTCTACAGGGCAAAAATCCAATAGCGCAGCCTCCAATTGGATTGTGTGTGTGTATTTGGGTTTTTTCCCTGTGTGTAGGGAACAATAGAGACAGAAAGGACCCGACCCCAGACGTTCGACATGAGATTATTGTTAAACAGAGACCTGATAGAATTACTGGGAGCAATAGATGATAATTGCATCACAACATGATTCCTCCCCTCACTGTACAATGGTACATATTCATCTAGCTTATGCATTGACTCAGAGCTTAGATGTGGCATGAAGGAGATGACAAACCTAGGTCAGAGAAGCAAGTGAGGTGCAATTTAGTTTGTGTGTGTAAAAATTGTGTAGTAGAAGCAAAAGACATTATGTGGAGTATCGTCTGGCATTGTGTGTATGCCTTTATTTCTACAATGCCTTTATTTCAAGTACATAAGGATGTATTGTATATCTCACCATTCCCTTTATTTAAAGATGAGAGATACAGACACAAATGCACAGGTATTTGTTGGGTTTTTTCTTTTTTTTCTTATCAAATTGGACATGCTGAAACAAGAACTATTAGAACATACACAATGACTACTATTTGTTTGTGACTCCTATAATCACTCAAGCCAAGTAATGACCCCTTAATGCATTCTTACGCTTTGCAGGTATACCTTTTTATTCACTCTTTTATAAAATATGAACAGGGTTACCTTTAAATAATGTATAATAATGTTGAATTCATTTTCTGTGCTTTCAAAACATCTATGGCTGCTCTGTATTTCAGTATTTACATTTTATTTACAGTATGACCCCACTGCTTATTATTTTCCTTAAGCTTAAAATAAGTAGTATTCAGTAAATCACATTAGCAATATAGTCAGATAAAATTCCGAGAACACACACACACACACACACACACACACACACACACACACACACACACACACACACACACACATACACACAAAAACAAACAAACTTTGAGTAATTGAATTTGGCCAGAGCCGGCACTGGTGGTTCTGGCGTGTGGGGGAGGCTCAAGTAGCAGGACCTGCCGGTGAAAGATCTGCTCTTTTACAAGCCTAGACAAAGGGAATCAACAATCACAAAAGCACCCAACTCTGATGCTAAAAAAAAAGTTATGGAGGCCACTCCGCCAGCCTGGCGTGCTGTTTGAGTGAGTATATGCGTGTGTGTGCTGGCTGGCGTGGGTGTGTGTGTAGTGGGGTGGGCCAGAGGGGTTAAGTAGGATAGAAGGCACCCATACTTCAGATTGGCAGCAAGCTGCCGCAAGTCTAATCTAATCAAGGGGCCTCGAAATTCAATTAGGTCCATCTCTGGGGCCCCACCGCCAGCTTGCCGAAGGTTCGGCTCTTCTTCCCCGATGCCCTGTCGCCCCCCTCCCCAGCCTGGCTTTGCCAGATGAATGCAGATGAAATTTGAAATATGAAAATCTCCTATAATTTATGGAAGTTGTCAGGGACAGTGAGGGGAAGCTCTGGCTGCTGGCGGGTAATTCTCCCCTTGGAAAGAGGAAGAGTCTCTCACTCAGGAGACTGAGGCTGTTTATGGTTCAGCAATAAATGCACAGATATATATACTCAGATACACACACATCCCACTGCATCATCATTCTCTCCAGAATCTTCACGGTTCCATATACCGTGCGGGAACAGTAAATGGAAAAAAATGTACACATTCCTCCATTCAGCACATCTTGTGCACAAACAGTGACCTTCAAGTATGATCTTTTGCAATGTTGGTATAAAGTGCACACACACATACACACACACACACACACACACACACACACACACACAGAGGACAGTACCGTATTTTACACATGTGTATGCATTTCATCTGAAGGGCAATGTGAATGAGTGATGGGCATCTTCTCGAATGATCTCAACGTCTTAACAGTGCTGCCTGGGAGGGGCAGCAAGGCTCTTAGACAAATTACACCTCATTAGATCCTGGCTCTCACCGGCGCGTCATGTCAGGAGGAATCTTTTTTGATTTGCACAAATTTGCCTGGAATTCCACTTCACTTTTCCCGCCCTCCATTATCAAACGCAGGAATCTGATTAGACCTCGATTATTCTCCTGCTCACTCATGGTCCTGCATACAGCCAAACCTCCCCTCCTCTCTCTCATTCCCCTTGAGTCATAATTCTGCAATGGCAGATAGATAGCATTGCCTGAGTGAGACACTGCCTCCAAGTTAGTGTTAGTGCAGTGTCTCCTGTACCTTTGAAAGGTATTGATGTTAACAATAATAAAAGTTTTTTTTTCTTTGTTGCATGATATAAGAATTAGCTTTTTTTTATTTCATTAACTTTTGAATTTTCATATCATCCAAATCATATGAATTTATTAGGCCTACTTATTGATATTTCTTTAACAAGTAGCTACAGTTTTTTGGATAATGGATAATGCATTTAACTACACTGAAATTATTTTCTGAACATTTTGTTTGTGTAGATTGACAGCAGTCAGACATAACAGCTACTTGGAATTGTTACCCAACCTTAATGTGTAATTGTTTTTCAGTACTGTGTCAGTAAATTGCTGGTTTATGGTATGGTGTCACCTTTAATATTCTCTTATTTGTACATATCCTGTAAATTCAGCTACTTGCTGTTTGTAAAAAGGAGATAATTTATCTTCAAGCAACTACTGTTACAAGTACCACAAGAAATGCTGTTCTAATTAAATTTTTCCTATCTATTCATCCGATTCTAGCATATATTACCAGTGCCATTTATCCAGATAACATCAAACCCAATCAGCTCATTCAGTCAATGAACAAACTCTCACGGAGACAGAATCAAATCTCACCTAACAGGTGAAATGGATTCCTATGGTTAAACAATCATACCAATTAAGCAATTAAATCCCAAGTTGGAATTTGATTAACAAGATCCCGTGGCTCCAAATATGGCCACCCACCCCTGCTCTAATCACAAATACACAGTGATCATGTACTCCAGCTTTACCTTGAACTGTTAACCACTATGCTCTGACAACATTATGGCACCTGTTTCATTATGCTCCAATGAATAGACTATCAGATATGTAACTCTTTATTGTGGTTATTTAATAAAACACACTTTTATGAAAGGCAATACAGTATGATGTCCTTTATTTTCAATTGGTATAGTATTGAAAGTCAGTAACAAACATCAACATTTTAATAATTAAAAAATCAATAAGAAAACAGCATTTGCTTGATGTAGAAAAGTGCATGGACAATAAGCTTCCCTTTAGTTGCAATGGAATAAAATACAAACACTGTATATGTAGCCACATATAGCTAAATAGATATAAAATGCTAACTAGAAAATAGTCATAAAACTTTTCTTTCCCATTGTGTAAATAAAGTAAAAAAAATCTTTGACTCTATTTTCAGAAAAAGAGGGAGTAAACTAAGGAAAAAAATGACCTTGCTGAGTGAATCACAAAAGGCAAACTTACTGCCATCTCTCTCTCTCTCTCTCTCTCTCTCTCTCTCTCTCTCTCTCTCTCTCTCTCTCTCTCTCTCTCTCTCTCTCTCTCTCTCTCTCTCTCTCTCTCTCTCTCTCTCTCTCTCTCTCTCTCTCTCTCTCTCTCTCTCTCCATCACCCCTGGCAGAAAAAAGCGTTGTGCTGCAGGATACCTTGTCGCAGTGCTTGGGTATATGAAAGGCGGCCCTGGCGGGAGATGATGGCCTGCTAATTGTGCTTTTGAACAGACCGCGTGAGGTGCAGAGGCAGAAGTGCAGAGATTATGGCCTGGAGATGGCAAAGGGCACTTACTATAAATCTCCATGGCTGCCCATTCATTCTCACTTCCCTCCTCTCTGATACTAATTTTACTGAAAATAAGTGCGAATTGGTGTAAGCTCCCCAGAGAAAATATACCTGGCAAGAGTTGCAAAAATGTATATGCAAGAAACGTTAGACTATTGCGTCTCCTCAGCATTTGGGTTGTCCTCTATTTTAATCCCTCTACATGAACCGATTCATTTTTTTCCTTCCCTCTAATTTTCAGCTGAAGGCTATGCATGACTAGCATCCACGAATAAGCCGTTTAAAGAATAACAAAGCCTAGAAAGGCATCCTCTGCATAAAACTGGTGTCAGATTATGTCTGAATTTATGCATAGGCATATGTTTTGTTATTATGTAGGCATCAGTTTGTGTGTTATAGCAACTGGAACCCGAAACTAAAATGGAACCATTATATTTATCATCTATTCTCGCATATTTTTTGGCTCTTTACAGAAATTATACGTGATTCAAGTATTGGTTCCGTTTACAAGGCCTAGGTTCCTATTATAGTAGCTATTTCAAGCCCAAAAATTAGATTTAAATTCGACGCGCTGGCTGTTTTCTTCAAGCTTCAGGTCTTCCCAGGAAAGCAAAGACTCCCTCACTTCCTTTAACTGTTTCTCTCTCCTCTTGTCTCTCTCAGCAGGGACTAAAGCTGCAATTCTCCCTCAAACCCCCCAGTCGTTCACCCTTCCTGTCTCCTTCACCCATCTCTCTGCCTCTTTGCTCCGTGTCTTCATCGCGCTGGTGGCTCAGTAGCTAACTGGATTAGAGCACAACAGAGCACCTTTCCTCTGTGCCGCTTGCCTTCACTCTGCTTGCGCCGG
This sequence comes from Hemibagrus guttatus, assembly GCA_033459395.1. Lineage (NCBI taxonomy): Eukaryota > Metazoa > Chordata > Actinopteri > Siluriformes > Bagridae > Hemibagrus > Hemibagrus guttatus. Next base: position 8,156,271 of record JAUCMX010000009.1, on the reverse strand, counting down.
CGTCTATTGAGAGCACGGTCGGTGCCGGTGACTGCGCGCGCAGTCCCACCTCCATTGAGGCCGCCGTGTGTATGGAGGTTTATAGTGTGCATGCTCGGCCTTGCCCCTTTCCCTCATCAATCATCCGGCTCTGTGTTTGTGGGGGGAGAGCTTCAGGCGCAGAGACAGGCCTCAATGCGCCTGTCAAACACTGAGAGAGAGAGAGAGAGAGAGAGAGAGAGAGAGAGAGAGAGAGAGAGAGAAAAAAATGTTTACCACTCCTGCATGGGTCACTCACGCCAATCAAACGTTTGCAGTGCTCCAACAGAATTTGGATACTTATTCAGATAATTATATTTGACATTCAGTTGAAAATCCCATGCTATTACTCTTGGCAAAAACATTGTTGCATTAACACCTACAGTGTATATATATATATATATATATATATATATATATATATATATATATATATATATATATATATATATATATATATATATATATATATATATATATATATATCTCATCACTTCATTCACCACTTACTTTGCCTTCCACCTTTTATTAACTGTCCATACTAAGATATCTATATGATGAAGTCCTGTAGGCATACACTCTCAGATAAGTATATTAAAAAACCATCAGTGGGTTAGTTTTTATAGACAACCTGTGTGTTGTAGTACACATTTATTAAAAAGATAATTATGAAAGTGTTTTCTCCCACGTTAACACAGGATAATAATAAAGCCATAATATAATACAGTGTTTTAATTGAGCCTATTTTTAGATGTATACCTGGCCGTTGAAAAGATCATTAAAAGTCTTAATTTTAGTTTGTTTATTATTAGTAGTAAACCGAAAGGCGTGTCTGGTCCAAATCATTTTGTCTGTTCGTTTTGAATGATATCATTCTTATGGCCTTCGCATCTCGACAGCAGCTTAAAAAAAAAAAAAAAAAAGTGATAGTAGTTGTAGTGGCTCTCCAGGTCTGTCGACGATATAGATCACTTTCTCCTTTTTTCATCAGGCCTCAACAGTATGTCGAATTCTTCTCTCTGCACTTAACTTTTTTAATAACGATCTTCCCTCTGGCCGGAGGTCTCCTAGAGGAATACCTCAATCCGATTAGGGCTCTATTTTACAGCAGAGACGGCGGGGCGCAATAAGAGCTGGGCGCGCGGAAACGGGCCTTCACCCATCAGCTATTAGATCTCTATTAGCGACCTGTATCTCGACCAAGAGCCGAAATTAAACAATTCTTCAAACCGATCCAATGTCGATTCAAACCTCACAATCCCGCTTCTTCCCTTCTTTCATCTGCTATTTGATTTTATTAGGCAACGAGCATAAGGTGTTGAGAACAGAAGTGTTCAGGTGCAAATGAAGCCATCCTGTCATGGAGCCCGCACATGACTATTTTTCATTGAACAAAGAATGTAAAACTCTACATTATAATTTATAGAGTTATAGTCATTTTATTCTATGTCATAAACACAATTCTTCACAACAACAATAATAGTCTCACCAGCAGGACTACAAGGTAATCATTGAAAAATAAAAGAAAAACCTTTCAGATTAAAAACAGCTAAACAAGAGAGTACTGGTGATATGTGATAATTGTTCGTTTGGTGGTGTTATTTTTGTTTACAATCTACAACACAAGACCTACATTAATTGTTATTAACCTGTTTAAACACAGAGGAACCATGTCTACATTTCCTACACTCCCAGAAAGAAGGTCCTTGGAGGTTGGGTAGTACCCTCAAGGCTCCACCTTTTGTGCCATATGTATCATTTTATCTAGAAACGTGTACGTTGTGTATCTTTAAAAAATTTCCTCTAAAAACTAATTACGGTCCATTTATATATCTTAAATCATTGGAAAGGTACGTTATAGCCTACTATGTCCATGCTTTTAGGTTTTCCTAATGCACACCTAGTTTGTACAAGAAAATATACATAGTGCGTTAGTTTCACTGTACTTGCTGAATAATGCATTATAGTTTATAATATTGTTAGAATGATTTGAATGTTCATAACTAAAAATTAGCATGGGATATTGTAAGGGTGAGTCGAAACTGAGTAACAGTTGCAACTGAGTTCATTGTAAATAGTACAATTGAAATACCTATATCTAGTGGTTATACCTATGTCTGGTGGCTTACATGGGCATGCATCTTACCCAAAAGAGTCAATGATTAAACAGGTATATTTATTTTATTTCTGCAGATGCCTAGCCTGTTTATTTATCACAATAGGGCATATAATGGCCTGCAGCCTGCTTTACTGTAGAAGAAAAAACACATGGCTAGGAAATACTTAAACCTTATCTACATCTCAGCACAAACAGCGCAATAACAGTCCAAACCCGTTTTTTTTTTCCAGCTAAAAACATGTATGAAAGTGACTCGAGCACGTATCTCTGTTTATTCAGTCAAAAGATGGCCATTTATCATCGATAGAGACAGCGTCGCATTTTCTACCTAGTTCTCTCAGACCCGCTCCCAAATTCAGCATTTTTATGGAAAACCGCAGTCATTTTGATTGATGAAATCTAAAGATGTCCAGAACAATCCGAGAGCTCCCCGACTGCGGCGCTCCTACGGGGTGCTTCTCTCTGCGCATTGTTGCACTGACACACGGGGGGGAGCGTCGTGAGAAGACACGAAAAAATCGTGATTTCAGTGTTAAAAAAAGCTCACAGAAAGAAAAAGGATTTCTTTACATTCTCCCAGACGGGCAGTGGGAAAGTCGGAGAAAGTCTTTCCATTTTAGAAGCAAACAATACCACCTCAGTCTCACTTGACTCGTTCAAACCATAGCCCTGTGTACTATATGGCTTAAGACGAAAGAATGGGCTATTTATTAAATTGATGGACTTCAGCATGTGCCTTTTAAAAGTAGTCCTTTAAGATTCAAGAGCCCAGGATGGAGTTACTTTATAGTGTCTTTAAATAAGATAATTTGATTTACAAAATGGCACTTTGGGGGTTGCCTTATGTGGTGACTTAACGGAGCACGGCTCGCTGATGTATTTGCCACATAATTATGACCAAGAATGAGCAATATTGCAGTGTTGTCTGATTCTTTCTTCTTTTTATTTCCGAACGAATATGATCCCCGATGTGATTTCATAATTTTTCATAAACCATCGCTCGCATATTTTTCCCACCACCCACAATGAGAATTATTAGAAATGCCACCTGCTTAATTGTCCTAAATTGGCGCGTGCATTATTAATAAGGGCAATGCTCTGGTGGATTCGCCTTCGGAAATATCTTACTTAACGTCGCGTCACCCACGGGGAGATTTTAATAAATCTCCCTCTATTTAACTGCGCCTTTTCCCCCTCAGACTCCTCCAGGCGGACACAGGCCGTGTCGGGATCGCGTTCAGGACCAGCTGCTCCAAAATACAGACAGGCCCTTGTCAATTAGGCACTGACAAAGCGCGCTCCGGATCGCCCGAGGCTCCACACTGTTACAGTCCAGGCAATTAGCGTCCATTTCTGTCGAGACCTCCGCGGAGCGGTCAAATGGCAAAACATTGCAAAGCAAACGGAAAATTGGGGCTAGACTCATCGCTCACGGTGGAGAGACTTCTGGAAATCATGGCCATCAGGGTAGCAGCGTTTCCGGATTTGGCGCCCGATTTGTCTAGTCTTTATTAGCCTACGCTGGGCCCGAGGAAATGTGCTTGAAGATATCATTTAGCTTGGTTATCATTTAGTTGCAGTTTAGCTGGTTTATAGTGGATTAGGATGGCGTTTAACCGAATTGACGTTGGAAAAATATTAAGATAATCTGCCAACCCTGCAGTAAATAGCCTGTAGTACACAAAACGTATTGCATATGAAATGAAACGAGAAATGATTTGAGCCAGCAGAGCAAATTTCAAATAATGACAGGCGCCATTGCTGGAGCCCTTTGTAGCGGGTGTCAGTCCAAGCAGCTGGCGCTGGCCTTTGGCCTGCTGATGTTTAGGGGGTGATGGACCTCCGGACAGGCCCGTCCGGCAGATATAGTCCAGGTCAGAGAGGCCAATTTGTTTCCAACAGGACAAGTGAAGTCCCTCGGCTTGAGGCAGCTGAGCCGAACAAAACGACTCCAGCTCAGTCAGCCCAGGGAATCATTAATGGAAGCGTTTGTTTAACTAATTAGCAAGCTGGGCAGCCAAAGAGGGAATTTGTAGAGACAAGGCATTTAGTCAGTCAGAGGAACATCCAGAGATCAACGTACAGGACGGGGCCAGGGGCAGGGCAGCGGTGCATGTACATACTGAAGTTCAAGAACAGAACAAACAGGGCATCGCATTCAACAGCCAAACAAAAAAGCAGACTAGCGAGTCCTGATAGAAAGAAGGAGGGAAAATCTCCGCGTTAAATATGGGAAAGTTTGGGGAACGGGTCGCCAGGTCAAGAAAAGTCAACAAGAGAGCAGCGTCGATGACAGAAGGAATTTAGTATCAAAAATGCATAAATCTTTACGTGAGGGCAGCGGGACAATGAGCACAAAAGAGGGCGAGTGGCCGACTGCACACTGATTTGTTTTTGGCCTAAAAAAAAAAGAATTAATGGATCGGGCCGAATTGTTAACATATAAAACAAAACGGATGGAGGTCAAAAAAGAAAAAAGAGTTTCCTTACGGCCTTTGTCAGCAACAGCGCTTAATCTTGATGGACTATACACACATCTATGGCCACACAAGGCATTTTGTAGGCAAGTTAATAGGTTGAAAGCAATAATTATGGACTATAATAATCCATGGATTAATCGTAAAACCAGAACTAAAGACTTGTAACTGTAGCACATCTGTAGCACATCACTCGCTATTATCATGAAATTATATAAAGGTGAACATGTCTTTATCTGGGAGTATGACTGACCACACAGTGAGGTCTATGTCATGACCACCGATGAGAACTCTGAGTGACCTCGGGCATTTTCTCAGCGCTATGCTAATAGTCCCCCTCCCTTAGTAACCCTTGTTAGTCCTCTGTCCCCACAAACGCCGAATTCCATAACTCTTCATGAGAAGCATTATTAGGGAAATCCTTCCTTTTTGACAATTTAATAGTGCGAACAGATCATGTGTGTGACAACGGCCATTCATCTGCACTCACAAAGAGCAGGCCTCTGAGCCTTAGTGTCCTTCAGGCCTTCAGTTCACAAGGCCTGCACTGTTTCACATTAATAGTTATGTTTATGAAACCAATCATAATTAAGCATATGTAGCTGAGGATTCGTCAGATTTAATAATTAAATTAAGGAGCAGTAGTACGGCCAAGTTTTCACTCCTCATTTTTGGGCCGATTGAGCAAAATGCCGGTTGTTAAATTAACACGCAGTGTTTAATGAACTGTTACACTTTTAAACGAACTCTTGCATTATTTCCACATTTGCTTAGAAACACTGCTGTAGCGCGTCCAGTGTCACATTTAACAAACGAGGAGTAATTGTGCTTTAGACCTCAGCTATGAATTCTTTTCCGAATCGGTTTAACAGTTTCAAGGCAATTTTGCAGCATCCTCCAGTGGGACTAACAAGGCAGAAAAAATGGATCCTTCGTGGCCTCACCTTTGGGAGCGCCTCAATAACAGAGACATCAGCTCCACACCAAGCCGTATAATTTTTAATATATATGCAATAAATGTTCAATTTGTTGCCTGAAAATGACGGGAAATAATTTCGTCATATTTTAAAGGCTTTATTACAGCCGTGTTTTCGCTCCAGCTCCTTTGTGTTTGATTAAGTCATTCGGAGATTGTGTTTGATAAGTTAATAACGATGCTGATATGATCCTCTTGACATTAAATTCTCCATGGGGCAGTTAGAAAAAGTGCTTCTTGAACAAAAATACCACCTTGGCCTGTTTGCCCGAGCCTGTCAATAATTCATTTCTTAATTTGATGTCTTTATAGGTCCTAAACTCCCAATAGCCCCATCTGTTATTAAAATATACGCATATATATGCTTAATAAAAAAAAAAAGACCCTATAAATATAATATGGGTTGAGCTCATCACATTGATGGATGTTTGATACCATCTTATTTACATCAGTTTTATAGTATAAATTATATTTATTCTTAAAAGTATTTAATTGAATATGTGCGTTTATCGGTGTCTGGGATGAATCTCTTGCACTGCACATTTTTACATGCATTCAGCTGATGCAACTGATTAGCTAATTATTACGCATTTAATATGCCAAGCTTTAATAACTTTGTAAGGGCAAATGCTAGAATATATACAGTGCATTTGATTCACATGGCCTCATAGCACTGTATCATGTACCAGAGACTGACGAACAATTAAAAAATAATTTGTGCTCTTTGCTGAAAAATTAGGATCTTGGATTTAGATCTTGATAAGGGTTTGATGATGAGCTGATAAACTGTATCGAGGTTTTGGGGATTAAGCTGTGTAGACCACATGCAAACCCCTATTTCGCTTTATTTTGGGAATGAAGTTCGTTTCCACATTGTTCGCCTTGAAACTCGCCGAATGCACCTTTAATCCAGTTAACCACAAAGTGCTCATGAACTGTATTTGCTCAAACTGCATAGAGTCGCTCATACAGTGAATGTATCTTTGTTTATGTGGATATAAATATAGATTTAAAAATCCCATATTGTTTTAATTGAGACATAACAGTCTGAATTTTATCATTTTAAATTGAAATAAACAGAACGTTTTAGAATTTCCTTAAATATAAAACAAAAATAAACAAGTTATTGTTCATTGTGAACAACTATTTAATATTCTGTTACTTTTCTTGTTCACTATTTAAATATTATCAAATTTGTTATTTTGATCAACTTAACTGCTTTGTACAAAAGGACAGTTTTTTTTTTTTTCTTGATTCTTATCTCTTCCATTGAAGCACTCTGGTTGATTTGAAGTAACATGGATGGCCAGGTTTTACACAAAATTGTGGAGTCCATAATGTCATTAAAGCTAAAGTGGGACATACCAAATAATAAGAAATTCTAAAAAAAAAAAAAAAAAAAAAAAAAAAAAAAAAAAAAAAAAAAAAAGAAGAAATATATATATATTTATAAAAATATATTTTGCAATTAGAGAGTAATGCAAAGTAAAAATATTTTCATTAGTGGTCTCAGAATTGTAATCACCAATGTAGATCTTATATCTCATAGCTTTGTTTTAAGGCGAATAAACTGATACAGATGACAGTTTTCTGTTTTATTTTCACTAGTTCATTTAATTTAGGCTGTGTTCCTTTAAATGTAAGTGAATGAACGCGGCAGTAACAATAGTTGGTGTCAAACTAGAAATCTGTGCAACGCCTCGGCGATTTGTGTTGACAATCATGAGCTCATCAATTATATGTGGTCAAGTCAACTAAGAAAAGCTACAAGAATAATGTGAATAATTTAGAGGAATAGTAGCGATTTTCTTCCATTCAGCCAAAGGTGGGTTAAATTTTTAATTGAAACACAGAAAGACACGGGCCGAAAAATATACCATAATAAATACATAACAGAAAACAATACATAAAATACACGAGTTTGATTATTTTATTATGTGCGTCACCCTGATGTCTAAGTACCAATAACCTAAGCTCATGGAAAGATTGAGAAATTTACATTTTTATACTTGATTTTAAATGTATAGGCATTCAGTCTATTTAAACATGATTTATGTGTACGTAAATGGCCCTTTAACCCGCTTTAACTGATTGTTTTAGCTTAAACCTGAGAAGAAAAAAACTGGTGCTTTTGAGGTTTTGCGCACTGTTTGTTTCTTTCTTTAAAGCCTTCTGTCGGAAATCGATTTACCGCATCCCCATTCTTTTATTTTTCCGCGCTCTTGTCCCGATTTTCGTCCGTTTCGGCTCTTTCCATTCCCTGTTTGTTTAAACCTCTTTATTTTCTGGGGTGCGATACAGCTGCACAGAGAATACTACAGTCCCCTTTTCCGACACCAAGCGCATTCCGTCCTTTTTCTAAAGGTACAGCCTTTGATTTCTCTTGCCTTTTCGCTCTTTTTATCGTCTCTGACTTGTCAGGCCCTAGCCGCTTTTGTTGGTGTCTGTGGCGAATAGACGGAAAGACCGGAGTGATGGATCCGTTTTTGAAAAAGGAAAAAAAAAGGTTAAGGGTGGAAAAAGTTAACTGGTTGCCATAGCATTTATTTCAGTTCAACGAAACTGCTTTAGACATTTTAGTCGCTGATTAGTTGTTCGCCAAATAGCAACAGATAAAACGAATACGCAGCTTCGGCCTACGGCATTTTTTAATGTCTGTGTATAATTGTATGCACTTTTTTTTTTTTTTTTGACAGGACAGACATAAAATTTGTTTAAAAAATAAACTTGTTGTTTTAATTAATAAAAGTGATAATCAGGAGTTCAGTGTTAAGATTAGCTCAGATTAGGATTTGTATCACAAAACTGACTTGACAAAAAAGCCGTTATGTCAATATATGTTTAAGCATCATTGTAGATAATTTAATAAATTGGTGTGAAACTTAAAAACCCGAGGAAAAAAAAAAATCTCCGAGATATGTAATTGCGTATGCGCGTTACGCAAGGCGTGCGTAATTTGGAATCGTTCTTTACGCCAACGCAAACCAGGAATAAAACTGTAAATAAGGAAGAACATTGTTTGGTTAGTTTAAGTGTTAAAATATGTTTTATGTGCGTAGTAACGATTAGTTTTCATAAAACGGTACTGTTTCGCATTATTGTACATCTTTAAAAGTAAAACACAAAACAAGTCAACCCGATGTTACTTATTTACCTATAGAAAGCGTTTAGAATGATGTGTTTTGAATGTTAAAGCGGATGCATGCAATGTACTTTGGTGCCTCGATCCCTCTGAGAATAGTGCCTTATTTAGAGCTGCTTCGCCACGTAGCCTTAATGATCACAGCAATGCAGCGAAAACGTGTTGGCAGAAGAAAAAACGCATCGCCCCACCAACACCAACCCTCAGATCAAAAACACTCAAGATTTTCAACCCACGAAAATAAACATTATGCAGGTTGCGCGAAAGGAAAAAAACGAAAGAAAAGAAATAGATCTACAAGAAACATTACGATGGACATGTTACTTACGGCGTCTTCATCTTATTCCGTCTCCTATGCTGTCATACGTCCTACAGTAGGGCTTACAGTACTGTTTGTCTCGCCTTTTTTCTGGCAGATTCACTTTAACAAGTGGAAACTTTGTGTCCTTCTGCGCCATTTTATACATGATGAGCCGTCAGTAATGGGATTATTAAACAAGGACGGTTTCAGGCGCTGGCGTTAACCTTTTTTTAATGCCTAATTAGGTTTTGCAAAGAAATAATTAGATTTTGCGTCGCGTACACATTGCCCGTATTTTTAACTGGCGCGGAAACACTTGCATCACGACAAGAGCTCCTTGTCGATCACCTAAAACAATATACATTCGGTGTCAGTGTACACAAGATGATTTTAAAATATGCTGTGATCAAATATTGTACATAAATTAATTAGGTTTCGCAGATGGCCGCAGCATCCGTGCTGCTGCAGTGCAGAATGCGCCCTCTGGTGGCCAAGGTTAATCCCAATTTGCGCTTCCAGGCCAAAAACATGGCGTAATGCAGTATTTTCCAGTCCAGGTCCAGCAAGGAATAAATTTAAATTTTCCTGCTCTTAACACTACTGACTCATCAACTAATTAACCAGAGCATCATAAGCTACGTCTTAATGAATCCGTTAGGATTGAGAAGTATGCAACACATGAAACCTAACTGCTCCAATCCTTGTTGTTGGGGTGGTACCATCAATGGAACATTTTGTACCTTTAGTGTCTGTATTTGAGCTGGAAATCTTTAAAAGTGATTTTAAGGTACATTATTGGATTTAAGGTACATTATTGGACCTGAAGGACCTCTACTCTAATTAAAGAAACACTTGTTAATTAAAAGACACAATTAAATATACAAAATATGGAGTTAAAAGATAACACTGCAGAGACAAGTACAACACTGTAACTTTATTTCTGACAGTGGACACGTGACTAACATTGAGAACCACAGATTTTATTAAGATGTCTTATAAGCTCCAAACAACTGTTTGTGTAGGCTACAACCTCACAATTTACATACAGTGTGAACAAAGCAAGGTCTTGCAACACAGATTGCAGTCAGAATAATTTTTTGTATTTAGTTCTGTCACGTTACCATAATATGCTGGAGCTAGAGATTCCAGGACAAGGATTGGGATCACTGGTTTAATGTACTGTACATAAGACCTATATTTAAATTATCCGGTAGTAAATTGGTCTGCTCTATACACCTGGTCCAGCATATTAAAGGTTGTTGATAATCAATTGGATCAAGTGTGTTAGAGCAAAGAATCATTAAAGCTGTGCGGGTCGTTGGATGTCAGGAACCAGTTTTAGAGAGACTAAAACAGGATGGGCGTTGCATTTGATTGTAATAGATTGTTTGGAGTGGGTAAAAAATAAAATTAGAAGGAAATAAAGGATAAATTAAGCAATAAGCACTTCAGAATTAATCTTAACACATTTATTTTGACTAATCCTTCCCTTTGTGCCACGCTGCAGAGAGCTAGTTTCTTACCTCTAGCTCCATCTAGTGGCATTTTACAATGAACTCTGGATAGTCAGTTGGTTTTACTATCTATGGTTTTAAGAGGTTTTTTATAAAGAACCCAAAAGTAAGTTATTAGGTAAATCTAAACACTATGTTGTATGGTTAAAATAAACCATCCAAATTAGAAAAGGAAAAAATTAGTCAGGGTGGTATACATTTCATTTTTGGCTGGGTCTCTGCAAAGTGAGAGCCAGATTCCTAAGGGGAGGTGGTTACTGCACTCCAGTCTTTATTCAAGAGACTGGAAAAGCCAATATAGATAGTTCTTTCTTTCTTTCTTTCTTTCTTTCTTTCTTTCTTTCTTTCTTTCTTTCTTTCTTTCTTTCTTGTTTGTTTGTTTGTAGAAATGTCTGAAACCAGTACACTAAATTAATGTAAGTGTGTAATGCTCTGGTTTCAGAGATCCAAAAATGTAGTGATAAATGCTAAAAATTCTATTTAAGCATTAAATTCAAAGACACAAATGCTTTCAGATTCATTTTGCACTCTCATAACCGTTAACCTTTCTTTTTAGTTTTATTATAGTTACTAAATAATTCACATAATTACTGAGTAATATAATTCTATATTATATAATATAACATAATGTGATATATTATGAATAACTGAATAATAAACTGTGACTTAATAAACTGGGATTAAACAAATGCTGATGGTGTACAGATGCATTCCTTTCAAGAGCAGGGATGAAATTATACAACCTTAATATACAAGCACCCATTAAATAGAAACTGTTTTTATTGATATTTTACTTGTGGCATGTGCACACAACTGTTATGTTGTATTATTGTATGTGTTTTGGATTTATTTCAGATTTGGATGACTAAGACATACATCAATTAGTCTCTTTATGATGTGAATTGTGACTCATAAAATCCTGGCTTACATCAGTGTTTTGCTGTGATCTTCATGTCTGGTGATGAAAATATGATATAGCCTCCATTCTGGCTTTCTGATGTAAATTTCCAAAAAGCCTATGTGTTTGGTGGGCCAGGGGGTGGCCATCGTTGTTCAAACTTGCTGAAAAAGTGTGGATCAGTGAAGGGCCCTCCATATACAATTGTCTGCAGCAAATAGACCAGTACCACCACCAGGCAGGAGATAAGGAAGAATGGCACGAATGGACGGAAATGAGTCCAGGCTTCTCCCAAGATGTAGCCCAGACCACCATGATTCTTGTAATGGGTGGTGCGTCGGGAGGATGGCAGAGCTGCACCAGATTGAGAACTGTCTTGAGGTGTGGATGAAGAGATGGAGGAAGAAGCCACAGTATCCATGCAAGAGATATTTGTGAGAAAAAAATAGGCACAGGCTTTCCCAAGGTGATGCTCCAAAATACAATCTGTAAAAATGTAATAAAAAATCCAAAAGTTGGTTTCAGCCTGAAGGAATTACAGAGTTATGATATTTAATCTTTCAGCCATGTAACATCCATCACAAGAATGACATTTGTATTACAATTTGTAGATCTTATGTCCTTGAGAAAAAGCTTCTCTCTATATCTGTAGCTCATTCCAATTAATCATTGTTGTCTTGTAGTTCAATGTAAGAATCTTTCAGTATAATTCATGGCCTATGTTGACCTTTTCAGGTATGCTGTGTCCTTCTATGCTCTCTTAGCAAAACTACTGACTATAATATTCTGTATCTGAAGTCTCTTCTTGAGTCCACGGCAGTGTTTAACAGCACTGACAGAGGTAAAGCTCAGCCACACTCCTGCTATCCATGACTCATAGAAATTTGATACAGGAGAGACGAAGAGAAAATAAGAGATAAGACCTCTAAATATACTTAGCTACAAATGACAGGAACATGTGGAGGAAAGCATGTGGCTAGAGACAAGGAGGAATTTCACACATTAAATGTTCTTGATTTCACAGAGGTTAAAAAGCTTGTCGTCATTTTCCCAGATATCAGATCTCTTACTTAAGCCGCCCTCCTTCTCTCTCTCTCTCTCTCTCTCTCTCTCTCTCTCTCTCTCTCTCTCTCTCTCTCTCTCTCTCTCTCACTCTCACTCTCTCTCTCCCACACACACACACACACACACGAAGTAGACATAGACTCTTTCTATATTCCATATTCCTGCTTTCATTAAACCCTATATACAGACAGAAAGGAGATCAATAGCAATCATGTGGTCAGCTTGTGTAATTTTAGAGATTAGTGTGTGTTACATTAGGGCATGGTTGTGTGCGTGCAGGAGAGAGAAAGAGTGTCTGAGTGAGAGAGTGAGTCACACCCTGTCACAGTATCCAATACATATAGTATGACAGCAGCTCTTTTACAGGTCTTTACTTCTAAAGTATCCACACAGTTGTTATTCCGCAGGCTTCATGTTGCACCATGAGGTTCAAGCTGACGCCTTTTACCTTTGGCTTGAAAAAAAAGTGAGATGGCATGCAGGCTTACATATTCTATCAACATAAATTAGAAAAACAGAAGGTGAATTTAACACTTTGGCTGTTTTCTTACAAGCCTGTTATGCTGAAGAAGATAAGCAAATGTTACAGATATACAAATATACTCCTGCATGTATGTAGCCTGCACATAAAAGTAAAAGAAGCTTGTGCACTTGAGAGTCAGTACACTAATGTGTGTGTCTGTGTGTGTGTGTGTGTGTAGGCTGCCTGCTGAATACAAAGAATGATGTAATTGTTTATTTATTTTTTATATCGCCTTTTTGTGTGTACAAGCATGGGGATATCAAGCACATCATTCCAAATCAAGTTGCATAGCCTTGGGACACAACTGAGGTATTATTTCCTGTTAGAGAATGACTCAAAGCAATGCCGTGTAGCCAGGCATGTTTCACAAGATTGTAATGATGTAGCAATACACAGAAACATATAATCAAATTAAACTTTAACTTTGTTGCAGCATTAACTACAAACCCATTAACATTAGCCCACTTGCTATTAAGGGTGCTGAATAAACAAACATGCACTACGTGGAGCTAGCAGTAGTTTCTGCTGAAGTGGCTCATTTGGTTTCAGCATTGTTGTTTGTTTCATCCTCGTCTTTAATAGCCTTAGTGTTTGTGTTTTTAGTGTTTTTTTATTAATATTACTTGCCATTTTGTGCTTGGCAAATGTGTGGGTGGCATTTTTGCTTCAAGCCTTAAACTCTAGCAAACCTGTGCAGCTTCGAGATTATATTACTGACACATGATCCAACTGAACAGCTAAGTCCTTAATGAAGAAGGTCAGGTGTTGAGGATAGAAAGAATTCTAACTGTGCATAAAAAAAGATCAATATAGAGTTTCAGTAGCCAGAATCCACATCAGATTGTTTGCTGTTAACAAGTTTTTTTTAATAATGGCAGATTATTTGCATCAGCAGTGGTTGAAGAACTGGGGCTAGGTCTGATTTCTTTCTAGCCCAGACTGGAGATTATTGCAGTCAGAATCAGAATTAGATTATTCAGCCTGCTTCCCTGTTGCATATGCAACATTTCATAAGCAGTGACTGGGAGGTTGTTTATATAGCTTGTATTCCCTTTTAAGATTTCCCTTTTCCCCAGACTGTCTTTGGAGGAGAAACTGAAGCACAGAAGTCTCCATATAAAAGGGAAAATTATAGCAAATTGAGCAAATTGACTTCCAAAACTTTTCATACTTACATACTATTTTATATAGTTAATAGTTTATACCCTTACAGGAAACATGGCAAGTGCATCACATGTCTTGACAATCTTATTAAAAAATTCAAAACACTGTAAGTTTTGCGGTCTAACCCAGGAGTGGACATCCATTGAACATCCACTAATGAAGACACAACCAATGTGGTGTATGACAATGTTTTGTTTTGTTTTTTCTGTTGGCCATGTTTGGTATTCAGAGGACACTTGAAATGGATCCATTTGCAGACTCATGCCTAAAATTCATGCCTATTTGTCTTTAAGTGTGCATGTGAAATAGGTTGCCCCACATTATTCTTATTATGCCATTGATTAGACCTTGTGATCTAATGCATTGCTCAGTCTTAATAATTCCATTGTCGATTTTTGCTATTGATTTTATTCTTCATCTAATTTTAACTGACTGCCACTGCTGTTCATGGTTTTTGATTATATATGACACAATTTTTTTAATTAAAAACAAAACTATTGTAAGTGGTCATCCTGTAAGTTAGATCTTTTTCTGTCTTGATTCTAGTCTATCTGCTTAAACTGGTGTCTGCTTATTATCAGACCACTGCATCTGACTCTATATTGGCACAATTGGAGAAATAAACAGACATTATGATCACATTCATCTACCTTTGGCTCTTCTGTGTTGCACAGATGGAAGATTGATCAATCTTCCGGCTTTCTATATAAAATGTAATGTACAGTATATAATATATGAGTAGTATAATGGTATGGATTATCATTGGGTATCTTGTCATTATCATTACATTGTATTTTTTCTCATGTGGAATGATGCTTTGAAAATATGATTTAACTGACAAAGAATGTGTGGCTCAATGAGAAATGCTAGCCACTAAAACATTTCCCTAATATAATAACAAGTACTGCAAAATAACTACTATAAAACTACAACTACTATAAAACAACAACTACTGCATTTAAACTGACACAGTATAAAAAGTAATTTATTGGCAATATACGTTTTTATATAACTAGTGCACAAGATGTTCTTTTTGCTTGTGATGGAACAAAAATATTCATTTTTGCTTTTTTATGGTTCATCATGTAGTTCATTCACATGTGACTAACTACAGTGTGTTAAAATAACAGCTCATATTACAGCAGCTCTGACAGTCGTTCAAGCTTCAAGGCAAATCGCAGGTTTATATAATAATGTTTGTACTTATATGTTATCATTTCTACAGCAACAGCTAATCCACAAGTTACAACAATTCATAATTCACAATATAAATATACAGTTTTAAAAAGTGTTAAAACATTAAGATGTCATAATATTTTATAATAACATAATATTAATTTATTTAGGGAGGAGGTCTCCAGTGTCAGTACTTTGTGACTGTCAAAACCTTTATATTACATATAGTTACAGTGGTAACTTTATATTTTCTGCCACAGGAAAGTCTTCTGGAGAGAAGTTTTTTAGTAATCAACTGCATTTTTTGTCTTATTAATGTAAAGAGTGAACAAAAGAGGCTAGTGAGGGAACAACCGTTTATAGCAACTAAAATATAAGTAATAACAGGAACTAACTTGATCCACTAAACAGTTAAAAAGGATAATAGGATGTTCTTTAGTAATAAAAATGGTATCATATGAAATATTTTATAATAATATATATATACAAGTTTTGAACAAATTTTAAAAGGAACTCAAACTAAATGTACATTAATACACATATTAGAATGAATAGAAAAAACAATAAATACAAATCTATTATAATGGATTTATTTACAGAAAAATAGATATATCATCAAAGGTCAGAATAACAGATTTTACATACATGGTAGTAATACAGCTAAGCAGAATAAACAGTCACCACTCTTTGCAAAACATTCATCACAAAATGATTAATACTGTGAGAAAAATCTTATAGCAATCTTGTCTAGTATGTTTCTCTATTAACTTCAATTATTTACATCAAGTCTCAGCTGCTGGGTCTGCGTTCGCCTCTTCTGCAGTTTGATTTGTCTCCTCCTGTGTGCTGCTTTCTTCCTCAGTGCCACCTTTCTCTTCTTCTGCAGTCCCCTCTCCTTTTTGCTCTTCTTCCTCCACAGCATTCTCTTGTTCTTCTTGTTCTTCTGTGCCCCCTGCTTCCTCTCCTTGTTTGACCTTGTTTTCAGCCTCGCCCTGTTTCTTGCTTTCCTCTGCCTTCTTTTGCTCCCTTCTCTCTTGCTCAATTTTGGAGAGGTGTTGGCAGAGGGATTGAACGTAAGTAAATACACTGAAAGGGTCTGGTTTGCTCCCCATTAATACCATATCTGAGACATCCAGGAGAGGGCAGCAGCCAGCAAGTGATCTGTGAAAAAGCGATAGAAAAATATGAGCAGAATTTAAATACTGTCGCAAACACTCTTATCCCTAGTAAATTATAATTAATAGAATCTATATGACTTTATACTGGGATGTTCATATGAATCTACATAGTTTAAGTAAAATAATCTTTACAAATAATGAAAATAAATGCATTTACTGAATCAAGCTTGTTGCCAATGTGCGGATTAAAAATGTGCTGCAAGTGGCCACTTAATGCTCAGTTGGATGGGATGTTTGTACTGGAATTTAATATATGTAATATATGTTCTCTTTTGTATTTTCCATTTAAACAAGCATACTCTGCCATGCTGAAAGCCAGGGTGAAGTTCTTCTCTCTCTCACTGGCTTTCAGAGAGGAGAAGTCAAAAGCAGAGGGGAAGAAGCGGTGAACGAGTGCACAGAAAGCCAGGCCATCACTCCAGGATGAGGAAAAATTCTCTATGGAAACACTCTAGAGACACACAATAACCCACAACAGTATAAAGTGTTTAAATCTGTAGTGTTTTTTTAAGAGACTAAATAAAGTGGAATAATAAAATACTACTTTGAAGTGCAGCAGATCTCACAGTTAAAGAGACATTGCTATAGTGGCTAAAAAGATTTAGATTTTGAAATGATTTTTAAGGAAGGCTCTTATTTATTTTCCCTTCAATATAACAGTAGGCTTAAAGGAAACAGGGGAAAGAGATGTAATTTTCAACCATTTAATAACATCAAGGAGCAGCAAAAAAATTTTTTATAAATTGGATTTGCTAGATGAACTACTTATCATGTAGCAGCTAAAGAATTTTTAAGTGATTTTCAACATATAGATTTTCTTTCTACTTTATATACAAACCAGATTCCAAAAAAGTTGGGACACTGTACAAATTGTGAATAAAAACAGAATGCAATGATGTGGAAGTTTCAAATTTCAATATTTTATTCAGAATACAACATAGATGACATATCAAATGTTTAAACTGAGAAAATGGATCATTTTAAGGGGAAAATAAGTTGATTTTAAGTTTCATGGCATCAACACATCTCAAAAAAGTTGGGACAAGGCCATGTTTACCACTGTGTGGCATCCCCTCTTCTTTTTATAACAGTCTGCAAACGTCTGGGGACTGAGGAGGCAAGTTGCTCAAGTTTAGTAATAGGAATGTTGTCCCATTCTTGTCTAATACAGGCTTCTAGTTGCTCAACTGTCTTAGGTCTTCTTTGTCACATCTTCCTCTTTATGATGCGCCAAATGTTTTCTATAGGTGAAAGATCTGAACTGCAGGCTGGCCATTTCAGTACCCGGATCCTTCTTCTACGCAGCCATGATGTTGTAATTGATACAGTATGTGGTCTGGCATTGTCATGTTGGAAAATGCAAGGTCTTCCCTGAAAGAGACAACGTCTGGATGGGAGCATATGTTGTTCTAGAACTTGGATATACCTTTCAGCATTGATGGTGCCTTTCCAGATGTGTAAGCTGCCCATGCCACACGCACTCATGCAACCCCATACCATCAGAGATGCAGGCTTCTGAACTGAGCACTGATAACAACTTGGGTTGTCCTTGTCCTCTTTAGTCCGGATGACATGGCGTCTCTGTTTTCCAAAAAGAACTTCAAATTTTGATTCGTCTGACCACAGAACAGTTTTCCACTTTGCCACAGTCCATTTTAAATGAGCCTTGGCCCAGAGAAAACGCCTGCGCTTCTGGATCATGTTTAGATATGGCTTCTTTTTTGACCTATAGAGTTTTAGCCGGCCACAGCGAATGGCACGGTGGATTGTGTTCACCGACAATGTTTTCTGGAAGTATCCCTGAGCCCATGTTGTGATTTCCATTACAGTAGCATTCCTGTATGTGATGCAGTGCCATCTAAGGGCCCGAAGATCACGGGCATCCAGTATGGTTTTCCGGCCTTGACCCTTATGCACAGAGATTGTTCCAGATTCTCTGAATCTTTGGATGATATTATGCACTGTAGATGATGATAACTTCAAACTCTTTGCAATTTTTCTCTGAGAAACTCCTTTCTGATATTGCTCCACTATTTTTTGCCGCAGCATTGGGGAATTGGTGATCCTCTGCCCATCTTGACTTCTGAGAGACACTGCCACTCTGAGAGGCTCTTTTTATACCCGATTATGATGCCAATTGACCTAATAAGTTGCAAATTGGTCCTCCAGCTGTTCCTTATATGTACATTTAACTTTTCCGGCCTCTTATTGCTACCTGTCCCAACTTTTTTGGAATGTGTAGCTCTCATGAAATCCAAAATGAGCCAATATTTGGCATGACATTTCAAAATGTCTCACTTTCAACATTTGATATGTTATCTATATTCTATTGTGAATAAAATATAAGTTTATGAGATTTGTAAATTATTGCATTCCTTTTTTATTCACAATTTGTACAGTGTCCCAACTTTTTTGGAATCGGGTTTGTATAATGTATGTCCAGTTTTCTAGGAATTTATTTATAAATAAATTCATTATATTTAACTCATTCAATAAATATTTTGGTGAAACACATTTTCTAATGTATAGTTGTTGAATTTTCATTTTACATTCATGTATTTTAAACCTGCCAACTCAATTGACTTGGCAGAAATCAAGTTGGGTCCTGATATGCTGCTGAACAAATATGTGCTCAAGGCCAAAAACAACATAATCCTCAAATAAAAAAATTTAAAGCTTCAGCTGTAAGATATTAGTACAGCTTGTGAACATAAAAAAATGTGTTAAATAAATGTTATATGGTCTATGTGTGTGTTATGGGTAGCAGGGCTGGGGTTGAACCACTAGGGGGATCTCAGCAGGGGTTTGTTATGTCATGTCTGTTTTTGTTTACGTCGGCCATGAGTCAGTTAAGCCCTGCCCTAACCTAATGTGTCTTGATTGATGTTCACCTGTTCCTAATGTTTCATGATTACGTTTCCTATTTATAGTCCTGTCTTTGTCTGCTTTAGTTGCTAGTCCTCGTTTGTGTGTAGGCTGATGTGGTGTCGCGGTTTCTGTTTCATGGTCATGCCTCGTGCTTTATGTTAATAAAACCCTGATTTTCACGTTAAGCTTGGCGTTGGGTCTGTTATATCCTGCCGGACACTACTGGCCGTAACAGTGTGCTACTGTTAATCTCTTTTAATTTAAAGAAAGAAACCGGAGAACACAAGTCACAGCTACATATTCATCATTCATAATATTTCTCAATTAGTATTCTCAAAATGTTCCTGTTTTAATCCATCTCACTGGACATTGCATAGCTGTGACAAGAGCCAATTAAGTTTTGTTCAACAATTCTACTGCTGCCCCTAGGCTTTATAAGTGGGTTATATTTCTCTTTATTGCACAACATTTCAGTATTTTTACTCATGGTCATCATATATACTGAACAGATGAATACAGTGAATAGAGATGAATCTTTAAAATCCTATCCATGTCCACATTCTCACCTCATAGCCTCGTGTCTTGCTCTTACACCAGTGGAGGATTTTCTGTTTGATTGATGCCCCAACAGACATGCCCATAGATGTCTTCTGTACCTTAAAGTTGCGAACCGCTGGAGTCCTACAACAAGCCAAAATAGCCTGTATTCATCCATGTGATAAATACAGACATACTACACACGAAAACCACAGCAACACACTGTGGACACACACAAAGTAAAAAAAGACACATAATTAGTTTTATTAGTGTTATTTCTAACAATACTTTCAGTATATCCTCACCAGCATGTGTTTATACTGTTGAACCATTTAATCTATGTGTGTAAATGAATTATACGTGAATTTTAATGTTGATGTCATCATGCTTTTGTGGATTTTTAGTATACACACAAAAATTGTGATTACTGTCAATGGCAATGTATGGACTGATATGGTTGTTTTTGAGGATGATGATGGAGAAGATGATGATGATGGTGGTGACTCACGTATCTTGTTGAAACTTTGCCATGGCATCTCTTCTGGCTGAAGGCCTGGCACTGCGCTGGCGAGAAGACATCTGCGTGGAGGGTCTGGGAACAGAGGAGGAAGGTGCCGCTCCACTCTTTCCTTTAGTCTTCTCTTGTTTATCTCTGGTGTTTGTTTTCTTTACCTCAGCCTTTGCTTCATCTTTGCCTTTTATTTCTGTCTCTGCTGTCTTTGAAGCCAAGTTTTCAGAGTCAGCAATTTTCTCTTTCTCGTCTGTTTTCTCTTCTTTTACACATTTTTCTTCTGGTTTAATTTCAGCTTCACTGCTCTCTTTTTCCTGTTCCTGTTCAACAACATTCTCTTTATTCTCACTGACTTCTTCTTCATTTACTGTTTCATTTGTGGTTATGTCCTTTTCCTTTTCATCAATTTCTTTCTTTTCAGTTTGTGTCTCAATCTCTTTCACTCCATCTTTGTTTTCATTACTATCACCTTCACCCTTGCTCTCACTTTCTCTCTTGATGGCTTGCGGATTTGGCTCTTCTTCTCCGCTCTCCCCATTAGTCCTGCCTGCAGTGTCACTTAAAGGCTCTGTGTCCTGTCCACTATGTCTCTCTTCCTCATGGGATTCTCCTGTGGCATCCTGTGAAGTCCCCATAAAAAAGTGGTTATATTTGGCAGCAGACAATACACCACCCTTTTAAGAATAGCTTGAAATAGACGTGCACTTCATGTTATGTTAAACAGGATTACATAGCAATTTTTATTTATTGTTTCTAGCGCTATATGCATTTGTATGATATGTGGGGTGAAATCTGCTCCTGAGGAACAGTTCCAGGTCATGACCGGTCACAAATGAAGCATAGACATTCCTCTTGATAAGCATGTGTGTGCAAGCAAACATGGTCATGCATACCAAATAGTCAGATAAATACAGAAATAGATTCCTGTAATTCTATGTGCTCAAGACAAAATACTCCCAAAATACTTGAATGTGGAGATCCATGAACCATTCTTCAGATGATTTACAGTCTTCTGGAAATATTCCATGGGCGCCATTAACCTTGAATTCTGATTTGTAAATAAAATGTCTGAACTCCCTCTCCGGCAGTAAGATTGGATTGTGCACGGCCTGTTAATGTTAACAATAATCTCTAACTAAATGAAAGAAAAGAAGCTGTCTAAAAGACAAATCAAAACATCACATAAAGGGAACGCTTGAAATAAGTTCTCTCACCATGCCCTTTTTTCCATCCATCTCACTGGCCATTTCAGAACTGTCCATTTATTCAAAATTATTAGAAGATCAGAACAAGTACTCTCTCTGGCTTTCTTTTACTGTTGTCCCCCTTTTGTAGTCAGGCTTTCCTCAAACCGCCTCTATCTTTCTCTCTCTCTCTACCTCACACCCCCTCTCTCTCTGACCTTTATAACAACACATGCTACAGAAATAGGCAGTGTAGTGTTGGTAATAGTGGCTCAGCCAACCCCCGAACAGCTGCTACTGCTGGAAACCAAGACAACATTATACAGAACACACACACACACATACACACACACAAATCTCTCTGTCAACTCAGCACGCCAAAATATTCCTGAGCCTCTGCCAAGGATTGCATGTAATGACATTTTAAATGACTGCATATGTTAAGGTTCCATATGAATAGAAGCCATCGACACCCAAATCAATAACTGATGTCATGTCAGATACCTTTCTTGGAACTGGATTCTACAAACCTGGCTCTCAGATGTGCCAGATGGCATGGGTAGAGGTTTCCTAAGGCCTATTTTTGTGTGTCTATCTGTGATGAGTACCTGAAAACTCTGCACTTTGTTCATGTTTAGTGTTTGTCCATGCTTGCAAGGCTTTGAAATATGCCTGGTTTTAATATGTGCCATCTTGAACCACAGATATCTATTTATGTGCACTCCTCAGGTTTTGTCCTCTAATGGCGCATCCTCTCCTTCAACACAAAGCAGATGCGGTTAAAAATAAACTGATATCTCTCTGTCTGTTCTGCTCAACTCCTCATTATCAGTCCTCTTCAGATGCTGCTGTCTCTCTGGCCCTCTTTCTTGACCCAGGTGGCTAAAATGTCAAAGCATTCATACGTTTATCTTCACTTTCCTTCTCTTTGGCTGATAACCTGTTTCTAATTTATTTGTATCTAACTTACTTGCACACATTTATTTTTACCCCCAATGTATTTGAGGTTTTATATAATTTGACCATTAACATGAGCAGCTCTTAAAAGAGATGGTCAAAAAAGAACAACAGAAAGAAAAGACAAAATATATTGAGACACAAAATACATTGCCATTATGTATAAGTAGATAAACCAAATAATTATAATAAACCAATATTTTTAGTGTTACACATAAAAGCGTTGTAAATACTATGGAATATATACTTCAGGAAGCCTTTATGTGTAAAGACATGGTTTAAAGAAAAGAAGGCTTCAAAAATGAATTTAAACAGTTTCGGGCATTAAAAATGTATACAAATAGATAGCAATAAACAGCACTAAATTTAAAGTCGAGATTTCGGATGACAACCCTTACAACTCTTCAGTAGTTTCAGTTTTATTTGTGCAGCTTTATAAGTTGGCTGGTAAATGTTCTTGTTGGAGAACCTGAAAAATTCTTCTGGAGACTTTGTTGTACTTGCTTCTGTTTTTCTAAGTAATCCCTGACAGCCAGAATTTCAACAAGGACAATTTTAGTTTATTATTGAACTAAATATAGCACTTTTTAACCAGTTGCAGTTGCATTTGATGCTGTGAAAGTCCATGTGACATCCTGGTCCTCTTATCACTTACAGATACTATACAATGATCAGCCATAACATTATGACCACCTGCCTAGTATTGTGTTGGTCCCCCTTTTGCTGCCAAAACAGCCCTGACCCATTGAGGCATGGACTCCACTAGATCCCTGAAGGTGTGCTGTGGTATCTGGCACCAAGATGTTAGCAGCAGATCCGTTAAATCCTCTAAGTTGCGAGGTGGGGCCTCCATAGATCAGACTTATTTGTTCAGCACATCCCACAGATGCTCGATTGGATTGAGATCTAGGGAATTTGGAAGCCAAGTCAACACCTCAAACTCGTTGCTGTTCTCATCAAACCATTCCTGAACCATTTTTGCTTTGTGTTACTGGGCATTATCCTGCTGAAAGAGGCCACAGCCATCAGGGAATACCGTTTCCATGAAAGGGTGTACATGGTCTGCAACAATGCTTAGGTAGGTGGTACATGCCAAAGTAACATCCACATGGATAGCAGGACCCAAGGTTTCCCAGCAGAACATTGCACAATGCATGACACTGCTTCCACAGGCTTGCCTTCTTCCTGGATCCGTGCATCCTGGAGCCATGTGTTCCCCAGGGAAGCGACACACATGCACCCGGCCATCCACATGATGTGAAAGAAAACGTAATTCATCAAACCAGGCCACCTTCTTCAACTGTTCCCTGGTCCAGTTCTCATGCTCATGTGCCCATTGTTGTTTCTTTCGGCAGTGCACAGGTGTCAGCATGGATACCCTGACTGGTCTGCGGCTATGCAGCCCCATACGCAACAAACTGTGATGCACTGTGTATTCTGACACCTTTCTATCAGAACCAGCATTAACTTCTTCAGCAATTTGAGCAACAGTAGCTTGTCTGTTGGATCAGAAGGGGCCAGCCTTTGCTCCCCATCATTGCATCATTGAGCTTTGGCTGTCCATGTCGCCAGTTCACCACTGTTCCTTCCTTGGACCACTTTTGATAGATACTGACCACTGCAGACCGGGAACACAAGAGCTGCAGTTTTGAAGAGCTCTGATCCAGTCGTCTAGCCATCACAATTTGGCCCTTGTCAAACTCTCTCAAATCCTTACCCTTGCCCATTTTTCCTGCTTCTAACACATGAACTTGGAGGACAAAATGTTCACTTGCTGCCTAATATATCCAAACCACTAACAGGTGCCATGATGAAGAGATAATCAGTGTTATTCACTTCACCTGTCACTGCTCATAATGTTTAGTGCTTCAGCATGATCAAAGATGTCATGTTTTACTTGGATAAATAACATACCTTTAAATGCCATTATTTTTTAGCCATAAATCATGTTGATCATCCACCATGGAAGCAAGTTGTTACCATAGAAGCAATAAAGTAAATGTACTAGAGTATTATTATAAACCTGGAATTTTAAAATAAAAATATCTTATTAATATTAATTTAAAAAAAATTAATCATTACTCCAGGGGGCACGGTGGCTTGGTGGCTTGGTGGCTAGCATGTTTGCCTCACACCTCCAGGGTTGGGGGTTCGATTCCTGCCTCCGCCATTTGTGTGTGGAGTTTGCATGTTCTCCCCGTGCCTTGGGGGTTTCCTCCGGGTACTCCGGTTTCCTCCCCCAGTTCAAAGAAATGCATTGTAGGTTGATTGGCATCTCTAAATTGTCTGTAGTGTGTGAGTGAATGAGAGTGTGTGTGTGTGTGTGTGTGCCCGGGCTGGCACTCCGTCCAGGGTGTATCCTGCCATGACGCCTAAGAGGGAGCCTCACGGGGAGCCTAAGGCACAGGCTCCCCGTGACTTGTGAATAGATCGGATATGCGGTAGACAATGAATGAATGAATAATCATTACTCCTGACCAATCAGATTCAACAATTCAACAGTGCTATTTGTTACGTCCAGAGCCATAAGATTCTGTTGTGCAGGATGTTTTCTTTTCCTCTCTCCCTGTCTCTCTCTCTCTCACCGCAGAACCAGTGTCCCCCCTTAGTTAAAACTGGCATGCTATCTTCTGATGAGGAGGCTGTTGTTGGAACAAAGTCAGGGGCTGTGGTGAAGGATGAGGTTTCGGACTTTGATCCTAACATAGAGGCCACAAATCCTTGTTCTGAGCCATCAATAGCTATTAAGTTGATTACTTGAATTGAGGTGAGAACAGTGTGAGGCTCAGCAAATTAAATTACGTATGGTAGAGGCGGAGAAAGCACGGGATATTGAAGTGCGCAAGCTCAAGCTAGAAGCCTTAAAGCTGTGCAGACCCACTCCATTGCTTCGTTCCAGGCCAATTTCTGCTTCACCTGTGAAAATGCCAGATGTTGGTTCTGCTCCAAAGCCAAGGGATGACTCCTGATTTTTTGTTGGACTGCTCTCCCGACTTTGATGTAAGTAAATTCATTCGGTTAGTACCACCATTTTGTGAAACTGAAGTTGATTCATAATTTAACAGCATTTGAGCGTGTAGCCGCTAAATTAAACTGGCCTACAGATATGTGGGCCCTTCTTCTGCAAAGTAATTTTGTAGGGAAGGCGCAAGAGGTCTCTGCGGCACTACCAATCAAACAAGCTCTCGATTATGATGTAATTAAAGCCACTGTTTTATGAGCATATGAATTAGTGCCTGAAGCATATCGCCAGAAATTCCGGTCTCACGTGAAAGTAGCCAGTCAGACATATGTTGAATTTGCCAGAGAGAAAAAAGCACTGTTAAGTGTCTTTCCAGTGGAATCTCCACTCTTGCGCAGCTTCAGGAGTTGATTCTGCTGGAAGACTTTAAAGCCTGTGTGCCAGAAAATGTTGTCATTTGTCTTAATGAACAAAAAGTACATGTGTTAACTGACACTGCTATTGCAGCTGATGAATTTGTGTTTACACACAGAAGCGTTATCTCTGCCCCTCGTGTGCCCAGGAGTTTTTCGATCGCCTATTCACTAAATTGCTAAACGCCTATTGCTAAACCAGGTCCAGAACATAGTTCCTAATGTAGACCTACTCCTAAGCATTCAAGGGGCGATCGGGCATGTTTTTTTCTGTCTTAATCCTAATCACTTAATTTTAGAATGCAAAGCGTGGAAGCAGAAAAATGCTGCTGCTGCGAAATCCAAAATTGTGGCGCTTATGCAGACTTTTCCAAAATTAAATGATGTCAGTCTTACCGCATATCAACCATTCATTTTCGCCGGTAATGACTTTCTTTCTTCTGAGTCAGAGGAAAGCCCGATAAGGATTCTTCGAGATACGGGCACCCCACATTCGTTTGTTTTGAGAGCAATGCTTCCTTTCTCTGCTGAGTCATATACAGACACTGATGTGGTAGTTTGCGGGTTTGGAATGGGCTGCGTTAATGTTCCCCTGCATCGTATATATTTGAAGTCAGATCTTGTAAGTGGGCTCGTTACATTGGGGGTATGTTCATAGTTACCAGTAGATGGGGTTGATCTCCTAGGAAATGATCTAGCAGGTGGCCAAGTTTTTCCGCATCCTATTGTTGTACATGAACCGTCTACAGCTGAGAACTCTGAGCTTGATACTCCATTCATCTCTGTGTACCCTGTTTGTGCTGTAACATGCCCAATCACAGAAATTTGGGGATGTTGTTAATACTGTGCTGTTTTCTCAACCTGAGGAGGTGATAAACATTAAATCTAAGGCTGTATCAGTAGAGACCAAATCACCTGCATTAATGAATCTCACTTCCAAACTAGGTAGGTCTGAGTTAGCTGCTGCACAAAGTTCTGATCCTTCCTTGGCTTCTTGTAGAGATGCTGTTGTGGATTTCACTCAGGTATCCCAAGCTAGGATATCTTACTTTTGGGAAGATGGAATTTTAATGCGCAAATGGAAACCTCTACACTATATTGCAAAGTGACAAGAGGTACGTCAGATTGTACTGCCTGCTGATTATCGACCTCATGTACTACAGTTAGCTCATGAGAATGTTCTGTCAGGACATTTAGGAGTTACAAAACGTTCCATCATATCATGCGATACTACTTTTGGCCTGGGTTGAAGTCTGACGTTTCTATGTTTGTCCGCTCCTGTCCTACCTGTCAGTTGGTAGGAAAACCGAATCAGACTATACCAGTAGCTCCATTAAAACCGATACCTGTTATTCATGAGCCATTTGAAAGACTGATTGTAGATTGTAAGTCCGCTACCTAAATCAAAGTCTGGTCATCAGTACATCTTGACTATTATGTGTACCGCAACTCGCTACCCTGAAGAAATTCCTCTTCGCACGATAAAAGTGAAAACAATGGTGCAATTATTCGATTGCTCTGTTTTTGGCCTGCCTAAGGCAATTCAATTAGACCAGGGTTCCAATTTTTACTTCTAATGTGTTTACACAGATGCTGAAGGAATTGGGAATTCAACATCAGTTAGTCAGTGCATATCATCCAGAGTCTCAAGGTGCCTTAGAGAGATTTCACCAGACGCGTAAGTCTATGTTTGTGAAAGTTCTGCACCAAGACTGGGAGAGACTGGGTGGAAGGTTTACCATTCATGATGTTTGGAATCAGAGAAAGTGTTCAGGAGTCAACCGGATTCAGTCCTGCAGAGTTTGTTTTTGGCCATACGGTGAGAGGTCCACTTCGGTTACTGAGTGAACAGTTGCTCGTGCAGAGTTCTACATCTATACCTGTTCTTGAGTATGTGACTTCTGTTAAAGAACGTCTTTATCAAGCTTGTTAGTTAGAACAGACTCATCTAGCAGAGTCCCAAGCTAAGATGAAGACTCGCTTTGACCACCAGAGTGTAACCCGTGAGTTTCAGCCTGGTGAACTTGTATTAGTCCCTCTTCCTGTGTCTGGAGCAACCCTGCAGGCAAGTTTGTTGGCCCTTACATTGTTACCAATTATGTTGTTAACACTCCAGACCGTCGACATAAAAGTAGAGTGTGTCATGTAAACATGCTAGTCATACATCGCACGAAATGCACATGCTGATTTTTCTATTAAACCTGTGTCTACAGCAGTTGTTCTGCCTACTGAATGTCCTGAGGAGGATGGACTGGTAGAGAAAGATGTCCCAGCCTTGAGTGCTCGCTTGCAGAATTCAGTTGTTTTGAGGGGTCTGCATTTATATCTGTCTCACTTAACAAAAGAACAGAGTGAAGCTGTTACTGATCTAATTTCTAAGTTTCCTAACCTGTTTGCTGATGTTCCTTCCCAGACTAAAGTTTTAAAGTTTTTCAAGATATTGATGTTGGAAATAGCAAGCCAATTAAATAGCATCCATACAGAGTAAACCTAAAGAAACGAGAAGTCATGAAATCTGAGGTAACTTATTTATTGAAACATGGTTTAGCAATCCCTAGTCAAAGTCCATGGAGCTCATTATGTATCCTAATACCCAAGACTGACTCTACATTCAGATTCTGCACTGACTATCGTAAAGTCAACTCTGTGACCAAACCAGACTTTTTTTCTCTTCCAAGGATGGAAGATTGTGTAGATAACGTTGGTGCTGCCAAATATGTTACTAAATTAGATCTCCTCAAAGGTTACTGGTAAGTACCTTTAATTTCTCGTGCTTCTGAAAGCCTTTGTCACTCCAGATGCTCTGCTACAATACTCCGTTATGGCTTTTGGCATGCAAAATGCTCCTGCTACTTTTCAAAGACTAATGAAGCAAGTGTTATCTGGAGTGTCCAATGTGGCGGTATACTTGGATGATGTTGTGGTCTTTTCTAAGTTGACTTGGGAGGAACATCTTGATCAGATGTATATGATTTTTGATCGGTTAAACAAGGCCTCTTTGACTCTTAATTTGGCCAAGTGCGAATTTGCCAAAGCTACAGTAACCTATCTTGGTAAATGTGTCGGTCAAGGGCAAGTGAAGCCTGTTGAAGCGAATATAGCTGCTATTGTTGAGTTTCCCATGCCCACTAACAAGCGTGAAGTGTGCCGTTTTTTAGGGATGAGTGGCTATTACTTTTTGTAAGAATTTTGCCGGTGTTTCTCCCCTCACCGATCTTTTAAGCACCTCCAGGAAATTTGTGTGAACTCCAGAGTGCATGGAAGTATTCAATGCTGCAAAAGATCTTCACTGTACAGCACCTGTTCTTTCTGCTCCAAATTTCTCTCAGCAATTCAAACTGCAGGTTGATGCCAATGCTGTAGGTGGTCCTGATGCAGGAGGATGAAGTTGGAATTGACCATCCTGTATCTTTTTTCTCAAAGAAATTTAACAAGTGTCAGCAAAAGTACAGTGTAGTTGATAAGGAGGCTTTAGCTCTGTTATTAGCCCTCCAGCATTTTGAAGTATACCTGGGTGGAAGTGATAGCCCAATTTTGGTGTATACAGATCACAATCCGTTGGTGTTTCTCAACCGTATGTCTAACACTAATCAATGTTTAATGAGTTTGTCTTAATTGTACAGGAATACCATCTTGACATCCATCACAAGAATGGAGCTGACAAAATCATTGCTGATGCCCTGTCTAGAGTTTATTCCTTGGACAGTTAACAAGAGTATTGTGATTTTGTACTTAATGATTTTGTAACTAACCAATAGGTGGTTATAATCTTTGGTGGTGGGGGTGTTGCGTCCAGAGCCGTAAGAGTCTATTGTGCAGGATGTTTTCTTTCCCCCTCTCTCACCCCGCAGAACCAATGTCCCCACCTGATGTGTATAATTAGAGCTCTGCTGTGATTGGTTGATGGGAGGGGAGCGCGTATTTAAACTGCCCTCAGCCCAGGAGTTGATGTGTGGCAGCTGAGGACTTTAGAAACTTTAATCTGACTCTTTTTGTTTTGGGTTAAATAGGGAGATGGGTGCCATTTATGTATTGTATTACTTTTTCTCCTGGTTATGTTAGTTTAGGGAGTTAGTTTAATCTGTTGTATTTTGGTTTCTTTTATTTCGAGTTTAGTTAGCTGAAAGTTTTATTTCGAAACTTTTATTTCGAGTTTAGTTAGCTTCCTTATTTTGGCCTTGCCCCCTCCTGAAGTTAATACCCTTTTTTTGTTATTTGTTCATATTTATGTAAATAAAAGCTTCTCTTTTTGCAATGTTTGGTTATTATTGTAGCCTTTTCTGGGTCTGGGTTTTGGCATTTTCTCTGCCGTCACACATTCTCTCCACCAACCATTTATTTCTGTTGTGGTCTACCCTAGACTATAATTTAGGCTGTAACATATTGCATAAATTTCATTTAAAGAACATATGTGAGACAGAGGATGTCAAGCACAGAGTTTAGATGCAAGTGCAGAGTTTAATAGAAAGAGAAATCAAATAGGAAAACCATAAAATATATAGACAGACCTAACTAGACTAGGCAAATCTCAATAAACAAAACTGACTGGACCAGGTACCAGAAAGCCATGTGCACAAACATCTTCTTAACTTCACACAACACACAAACTTCTGCTGAAAAGCCAGTGTATTTATGGTTCTGATGGGGAACAGGTGGCTGCAATTAGAAGTTAAGAGAACTGGAACAATGTAGTAGGTCAAGTGACTGGGTTTGGGGTTGTGTTTGTCTGAGGATTCTGGGAAATCAAATCAAGAAGTTTTTATTGTCGTTCCAACCACATATAGCTGATGCAGTACATAGTGAAATGAGAAAACGTTTCTCCAGGACCCTGGTGCTACATTAAAACAACATACATGTAATTACAAAAACCAAAACAACACAGAGCTAGGACAGAAGTTTGTTCTAGCTACATAAAGTGCAAACAGTGCAAAGACAGTACAAAAAGAATACAAGACAGAACACAAAAACATGTGCAATGGGCAAGATGGAATGTGATGTGCATTACATATATGTTTGTAACCATATACATAGCAGCATGTCCATTTGTAGTGTGCAAATATGTATTAGCAGCAGTTAAAGTAGTGCAAATAAATAATCATTTATAACAGCAGTTGAGGTAGTGCAAATAGAAGGTAACATTATATTGGAGAGTCCGTTCACACATGTGAGGGTGTGTGTGTGTTCACACAGGTGTGTGTGAGAGAGAGCTGGTATAGTTCAGTTCTGGGTGTTGAGGAGCCTGATGGCTTGTGGAAAGAAACTGTTACACAGTCTGGTTGTGAGGGCCGAATGCTTCGGTACCTCTTTCCAGACAGCAGGAGAGTGACGAGTGTTTGTGAGGGGTGTGTGGGGTTGTTGTTTGCTTTGCGGATGCAGCGTATGGTGTACGTGATAGAGGGGGGAGAGACTCCAATGATCTTCTCAGCTGTCCTCACTATGGTCCTCAGATGGTGCAATTCCCAAACCAGGCAGTGATGCAGCTGTTCAGAACGCTCTCGATGGTTCCTTCTGTAGAACATGGTCAGGATGTGGGGAGATAGATGGGCTTTCCTCAGCCTCCACAAGCAGTAGAGGTGCTGCTGGGCTTTCTTGGTGATGGAGGTGGTGTTGAGTGACCAGGTGAAGTTCTCCTCTAGATGTACACCAAGGAATTTGGTGCTCTTGATGATCTCCATAGGGGATCCGTCGATGAACAGCGGAGAATGGTCACTCTGTTCTCTCCTAAAGTCAATAACAATCTCTTTAGTCTTGTCAATGTTCAGAGACAGGCTGGTGGCTTTACACCAGGTTGTTAGTCATTGCACCTCCTCTCTGTACGCTGACTCGTCGTTCTTACTGATGAGACCCACCACGGTCGTGTCATCAGCGAACTTGACAATTTGTTTCGAACTGTGCATTGCTGCACAGTTGTGAGTCAGCAAAATGTACAGCAGTGGGCTGAGCACACAGCCCTGAGGGGCTCCAGTGCTCAGTGTGGTGGTGCTGGAGAAGCTGTTCCCGATTAGGACTGACTAAGGTCTCCCAGTCAGGAAGTCCAGGATCCAGTTGCAGAGGGAGGTGTTCAGGCCCAGCAGGCTCAGTTTCTCAATCAGGGGCTGAGGGATGATTGTGTTGATTGCTGAACTGAAGTCTATGAACAGCATTCATACATGTGTGTCATTATTGTCCAGGTGTGTGAGGGACAGATGGAGGGTTGGGGTGATGGCATCTTCCGTGGAGCGATTCGGACGATAAGCAAGCTGCAAGGGGTCCAGTGAGGGTGGTAGCTGGGTCTTGATGTGTCTCATGACGAACCTCTCAAAGCATTTCATCACGATGGGTGTGAGTACAACGAGATGGTAATCACTGAGGCAGGAAACCGTAGACTTCTTCGGCACGGGGATGATGGTCGTTGTCTTGAGGCACATAGGAACAACGGCGCTGCTCAGGGAAATGTTGAAGATGTCAGTGAAGACATCCGCTAGCTGTTCTGCACATTCCCTGAGCACTCTGTCAGGAATGTTGTCTGGTCCAGCAGACTTCTGTGGGTTAACTCTGCATAGAGTTCTCCTCACGTCAGCCGTGGAAAGACAGAGCACCTAGTTGTTAGGAGGAGGGATGGTCTTCCTCGCCGCTATGTTGTTCTGTGCCTCAAACCGAGCGTAGAAGTCATTCAGCGCGCTCTCACAGGCAGATGGTGTGGTCTTTTAGTTTGTGATCACCTGCATGCCCTGCCACATACGCTGGGAGTTTCCGCTGTCTTGAAATTGGCCGGGGATTCTCTGGGTGTGCGTGCGCTTCGCCTTTCTGATGGCTCGGGACAGTTTGGCTCTTGCTGTTCTAAAGGCAGCCTTATCCTCAGCTCTGAAGGCGGAGTCTCTCATCTTCAGGAGAGCACGCACTTCTGCAGTCATCCACGGTTTCTGGTTGGAGCGTGTGGTGATGGTCTTGGAGACTGTCATCGATGCACATTCCGATGTAGCTGGTCACTGATGTCGTGTACTCCTCCAAGTTGATAGTCGCATTAGTAAAAATGTTTGCGTTTTTAAAAAAAAACATTTTTACTAAGGCATAAAGCTTTTTTTCAGTATATTTCATGTGAATAAAACGACTCTTTTTAAAAGTATTATTAAGGTCGGTAACTGTGCTGTAACTATCACTCATAAAAGATATTCATCCCTGTACAATTTCTGTGATAAATTAGAAGGTGTTAGTTGTGACGGTTGATGTGTTGGACGTGGGAGAAATGGGCCTTCTGACTTGAATATAGGTCAGATCATAATGGCCAGACAGCTGGGTTGGAGCATCTCCAATACCACAAGGCTTGTGGGGTGCTCCCAATTTAATAGTGGTGACTACCTACTGACAGTTGCCTGAGAAGGGACAAACGAGGACGATCCTGTCTGGTC
The DNA here is from genome assembly GCA_033459395.1 of Hemibagrus guttatus. NCBI lineage: Eukaryota > Metazoa > Chordata > Actinopteri > Siluriformes > Bagridae > Hemibagrus > Hemibagrus guttatus. The sequence goes on along the minus strand of JAUCMX010000009.1, from coordinate 8,122,900 downwards.
CAATGCAACAACTGAAGGGCTACCTTTGCAAAAGTCATAATAATTTATTAAACTTAATAATTTAAGTTTGTTGTGAATAGGAAGCAGTCCTTAATTATTGCCACACAAACATTACAGCACAGTGGAATTTTTTTATTCAAATATGCCAGCTTTGAAGGTTGGTGTCAGAGCACAGGGGCAGCTATGATGCAGCACCCCTGGAGCAAAGAGGGTTAAGGGCCCTGCACTGGCAGCCCCTCCGGTCAACACCCCATAGCCTCAACCACTTGAGCCACCACTGCCCCAATTTTTTTTTTCTCTTTTCTCTAATGAAGCACTTGTCGTAAGTTCCAATAACATCCAAAATGCTGTGTTCCTCTAAAATCACTGCACGGGACAATGTGACTGATGATGTAGTAACACTAGAGGGTGCCAGATTCGCGCTTTTTAGGTCACTATAAGTATGTAAATATAAATAATAAGACTTTGATCAGTTTGATCAAGTTATTGTTGCTTTTCAAGATTTCTCCAAAACTGACAAGATTCGGTTAGAAGGAAATTTTGTTAGCATGCTAACTTACTAAAGTCATAAGGTAAATTATTTATTCCACGAAAGACCACCAGTTTAATGTTCATAAATGCAGATACAAGTAGGACTCCTTTTTTTATTCATGTCACAATAAATGTCTACATTTAAGGCAAAACACAGGCATTGTTACTGATGAGATTATCTGACTGTAGTTCTTAAACATTAATTTGTCTTGTGGTTGAAGGGGCCTGGGCTTATGCTTGAAGTCTGAATGAATTCAACTTGTTTAGCACTGATCTACTCAAGTAATTTTTATTTGCATCTACACTTCTATATAGATCTATCTATACATCTATACCCTATGTAGAACCTATAAATAGACCCAAACAGAAAGGGTTCCAAATATAATTCTTTTAGAAAGCTAAGAACCCTTAATTATATCAAATGAACCTTTCAGGAACTCATCTTATATAATTTCAACATCTAGTTTTTTTAACTTATTTAGATATGAAGTCATTATTTAATTGAACATCTTATTTTTAATAATTTCTTATTTTATCTTATTTAACATCAATTTCTAATAACAAATTTTTTAAAGATACTTTAATATTTCAGTAGCTTATGTCATTGTTCATTCATTGTCTTCCGCTTATCCGGAGCCGGGTCGCGGGGGCAGCAGTCTAAGTAGGGATGCCCAGACCTCCCTCTCCCCAGACACGTCCTCCAGCTCTTCCGGAGGGACCCCGAGGCGTTCCCAGGCCAGCCGAGAGACTTAGTCTCTCCAGCGTGTCCTGGGTCTTCCCCAGGGCCTCTTCCCGGTGGGGCATGCCCGGAACACCTCTCCAGGGAGACGTCCCGGAGGCATCCGAAACAGATGCCCGAGCCACCTCAACTGCCCTCTTTCGATGTGGAGGAGCAGCGGCTCTACTCCGAGCTCCTCCCAGGTGACAGAGCTCCTTACCCTATCTCTAAGGGAGCGCCCCGCCACCCTACGGAGGAAGCTCATTTCGGCCGCTTGTATCCGGGACCTTACCCTTTCGGTCATGACCCAGAGCTCATGACCATAGGTGAGAGTAGGAACGTAGATTGACTGGTAAATCGAGAGCTTCGCCTTCCGGCTCAGCTCCTTCTTCACCACAACAGACCAGTACATAGACTGCATTACTGCTGCTGCTGCACCGATCCGTCTGTCAATCTCACGATCCATCCTTTCCTCACTCGTGAACAAGACCCCGAGATACTTAAACTCCTCCACTTGAGGAAGGACCTCCCCTCCAACCTGAAGGGTGCAAACCACCTTTTTCCGGTCGAGAACCATGGCCTCCGATTTGGAGGTGCTGACCCTCATCCCGGCCGCTTCACACTCAGCTGCAAAACGCCCCAGTGCATGCTGTAAGTCCAGGCCTGAAGAAGCCAACAGGACAACATCATCTGCAAAAATCAGCGATGAAATCCTGTGGTCCCCAAACCGGACTCCCTCCAGCCCCTGGCTGCACCTAGAAATTCTGTCCATAAAAACAATGAACAGAACCGGTGACAAAGGACAGCCCTGTCGGAGCCCAACATGCACTGAGAACAGGTCTGACTTACAGCTGGCAATGCGAACCAAGCTCCTGCTCCGGTTATACAGAGACCGAACAGCCCTTAACAGAGGGCCATGGACCCCGTACTCCCAGAGCACCTCCCACAGAATGTCACGAGGGACACGGTCGAAAGCCTTCTCCAAGTCCACAAAACACATGTGGACTGGTTGGGCAAACTTCCACGAACCCTCGAGCACCCTGTGGAGGGTATAGAGCTGGTCCAGTGTTCCACGACTAGGTCGAAAACCGCATTGCTGCTCCTGTATCCGAGGTTCGACTAACGGTCGGACTCTCCTCTCCAGTACTCTGGAATAGACTTTCCCTGGGAGGCTGAGGAGTGTGAACCCCCTATAGTTGGAACACACCCTCCGGTCCCCCTTCTTAAAAAGAGGGACCACCACCCCGGTTGCCCAGTCCAGAGGCACTGTCCCTGACCGCCACGCTATGTTGCAGAGATGTGTCAGCCAAGACAGCCCCACAACATCCAGAGACTTAAGGTACTCAGGGCAAATCTCATCCACCCCCGGTGCCTTGCCACCAAGGAGCTGCTGAACTACCTCAGTGACCTCAGCTTGGGTGATGAATGAATCTACCTCTGAGTCCTCGGCCTCTGGTTCCTCTGCGGAAGGCGTGTCAGTGGGGTTGAGGAGATCTTCGAAGTATTCCTTCCACCGTCCGACAATATCCCCAGTCGAGACCAGCAACTCTCCACCTCCACCATAAACAGTGTTGGCAGAGAGCTGCTTACCCCTTCTGAGGCGCCGAACAGTCTGCCAGAATTTCCCCGAGGCCGTCCAATAGTCCTTCTCTATGGCCTCCCCGAACTCCTCCCAGACCCGAGTTTTTGCTTCCGAGACCACCACGGCTGTTATGTCATTGTCTCAACATATAATCTTGATATTTCAACTTAATATTTCAGACCCCACAATGTAAACAATGTATTAAATATTCTATATACCATTTATATAGCATTTCTAAAACTATTATATAAAAGCATTATCACACTCTCAATCATGTGGTCATATACACTGATCAGCCATAACATTATGACCACTGACATGTGAAATGAATAATGCTGATTATCTCCTCATCATGGCACCTGTTAGTGGGTGGGATATATTAGGCAGCAAGTGAACATTTTGTCCAAAATTGATGTGCTAGAAGCAGGGTTTGACAAGGGACAAATTGCTAGACGACTGGATCAGAGCATCTCCAAAACTGCAGCTCTTGTGGGGTGTTCCAGGTCTGCAGTGGTCAGTATCTATCAAAAGTGGTCCAAGGAAGGAACAGTGGTGAACCAGTGACAGGGTCATGGGCGGCCAAGGCTCATTGATGCACATGGGGAGTGAATGCTGGCCCATGTGGTCTGATCCAATAGACGAGCTACTGTTGCTCAAATTGCTGAAGAAGTTAATGCTGGTTCTGATAGAAAGGTGTCAGAATACAGAAGTGCATCGCAGTTTGTTGCGTATGGGGCTGCATAGCCACAGACTAGTCAGGGTGCCCATGCTGATCCCTGTGCATGCCTGAAAGAACAGGCATGTGAGCATCAGAACCAGTTGCTCATGCTGATGCTCAAACCTGGTCTGATGAATCACATTTTCTTTTACATTACTTGAATGTCCGGATGCATGTGCGTCGCTACCCTAGGGAACACATGGCACCAGGATGTACCTAGTGCCACACATTGCACTATGGGAAGGAGGCAAGTCAGCGGAAGAACTGTCATACATTGGGCAATGTTCTGCTGGGAAACCTTAGGTTCTGCCATCCATGTGGATGTTACTTTGACACGTACCACCTACCTAAGCATTGTTGCAGACCATGTACACCCTTTCATGGAAACGGTATTCCTTGATGGCTGTGGCCTCTTTCAGCAGGATAATGCGCCGCACCACAAAACAAAAATGGTTCAGGAATGGTTTGATGAGAACAACAATGAGTTTGAGGTGTTGACTTGGCCTCCAAATTTCCCAGATTTCAATCCAGTCGAGCCTCTGTGGAATGTGCTGCACAAACAAGTCTGATCCATGAAGGCCCCACCTCGCAATTCAGAGGACTTAAAGGATCTGCTGCTAACATTTTGGTGCAAGATCCCACAGCACACCTTTAGGGATCTAGTGGAGTCCATGCCTCGACAGATCAGGGCTGTTTTGGCAGCAAAAGGGGAACAAACACAATATTAGGCAGGTGGTCATAATATTATGGCTGATCAGTGTACATAGGTAATGCTTTGATTACCTACCAATACATACATGCCTATTATTAACCTCACTCTTGCGTGTTATTGTTGCCTGTACATTATTCTTGCTTAAATATATTTCATTTGTGTGGAACCAGTGTGTACATTGGTTTTATGTTAATGAGTTGATTTGCATTGACACAGCTATTGTACAGTCAACATTAGTTTATTATATAAATTCAAAAGCCATGGAATTAAAGCAAACTCCCTGCACTATAAACTATCCTCTGTAATATTCAATCAAACTAAATTTGATTTGCAAATTTAATTCATATCAAATTTAATTTAATACTAGTCAGCACTAACATTCTTATGGGATTACTGGATAGACCAGTGGATCAGACTCATAATTCAAACCATTAAATTAACTTTATTGTTGTTGTTGTTGTTGTTTAAATTAAACTTGTGTGTAAGCAATGAAATCATGTTTCGATTAGTAACAAATACTTTTTAAAGTACAGTGGATATAAAAAAAAAAGTACAGTACACACACCCCTATTAAAATAGCATGGTTTGTTTTCTTCTTGATGAAAATGGTACCAGTTTAAATCATGTCAGAACATATTCCACTCTCAATATATAAACACACAAAATCAATTGAAAACAGAAATATTTTATGGAAAACTGGGAAAAATACAAGAGTACAATAACCTGCCTGCATAAGTGTGCACACCATTTTATAATTTAGGATGTGGCTGTGTTCAGAATGAACCAATCATTCAGTCTCATGTTCAGAAGTCGTTATATTAGGACATCATGAAGCCATGGTCTGCAAAAAAAACATGCTTGGTGTCTGACTTTTCGAAGATATGTGAGGTGTACAAAATAATTATCACCAAAATAACATCACCAAAAACAGGATGTCCTTCCAAAATGTACAAAAGTCCAAGATGAAATGTACCAGGAAGGCTGCCAAGTGGCTTACATTTAATTTAACATTAAAGAAGTTGCAAGAATATCTGACTAGTACTGATTACTCTGCATGTGACAACACATATGCATGTGACGTATTTTTCACATGTCTGATGGGCAGGGTGGCTATGTGGAAGCCCTTTCTTACAAAAAATAAAAAATAAAAACATCCAAGTTCAATTAAATCACCCCAAACCACTTGGCAAAAATGTGTTATAGTCCAATATGTTTCAAAATGTATTTGAATCTGGGGCTTTTTCACAGGTAGGAAAAGATCTGACAAGGTTTATCTATGTATCATTATTTTACTTTAAAAAAAAAAAAAAAAAAAAAGAAATCCTGCCATTTAACAGGGGTGTGTAGACTTTCACTGTACATTATACTTTCTCCTAAATCTAACTGACCATATATTCCTTTTTTTTTCTCCTCCAGACAAATGTAATTTCCATAGTTCCATAGGTATGTTGATTACTCTTGCATTTATTGTCCACTAATTATAAATAGTGTCTATATTTGCTGTTTTAGTCTCTGATTCATTTGTTCAATTTACCTCCCTACTGTGAATTGCTTGTTTGAATATTGACTTGTTTAGCTTTTCACCAAATCTCTGATAAAGTTTTTTCTGGAAGAACAGTCGCAAATCAGTCTCATGTAACATACGTCCTGCTTTAAGTTGTTCGATATTTAGTAAGATTCATTGTTCAAATCATGCCAGAGATGGTAAAACAGGCAATTACTGAGCAGTACAAAACACAGCCAATATGTTTATACAAACTAATCAAGATGAAACTGACAATGTCTGTGAATCAAAAAGGAGAAGAGAGTGGGAGAAAATCTATGCTGATTTGATGGCAGAGGTGAAAGTGGTATAATAATCTAAATGCCAGGTCAATTTTAACAATCTAAAAGAAACTCGATCAATCCGATTTCAAATAGCACCATGTAGCCACACAGTACATACGATATGGGTTATAGAAGACATAGACATAGAAGTTGCTTTCGGCTGCTCCCTGTTCAGGGTCGCCACAGTGGACCAACTGGTCCGCACAACAACTTGCCAAATGTTTTACGCCGGATGCCCTTCCTGACGCAACCCTCCCATTTTTCCGGGCTTGGGACCTGCACTGCATCGAACCTGGGCCTTCCGCATGATAGGCAAGAAACCTACCACTGAGCCACCAATGTCCCCATGGGTCATAGACATACCTGCAACAAAATTGGGGCATATGAGACGAAATGGAAGGGAAGCCAAAGTTGATAGTTATTATTGTGGCAGGATGAGTTATGTCATCTTATTGGTTGGTTGGAGTATAGTTGGTAGACCAATCAGGTGATAGTAGCTGTACTATTTAGGGACACTTATTTTGACAGGTAGGGATGTTTGTGACTTGGGGTGCTTCTCTCTCTCCCTGGCATTTCCATTTTCGTTTCTGTTCCGATTCCCTTTCAGGTATGTTGAGTTTTTGTTGATGTAGTGATGCGTATGTTGCGAGGCTAATATGCGCTATTTATAGTTTAATTTAGAGCGGGCTGGTGGCGTTTGGCGTTGCAGCGAGTTGTGGCGGAGTTCTGTAGCAGGTATGTTTTGGTGCCTTAAATCTTTTGACTGTTTTATTTGTGGTATTTATTCTGTGTTGCTTTCAGTAATAGCGGCCGGGGCATGCGTGTGTGAATGCTGGTCGCTAGACCAATTTGCGGCACCGGTAGTGAGTAACCATACAGCTGTGCGCCTAATGTTTTAACATCAATCGTAAGTATGCTGCTCTTGTGTTTTTTTTTATATTTGTGATTTTTCTGAATTTTTAGATTAATTCTCATACTCCTTGGTTAAAGGGAAATGGGAACACCTAAAGTCCGGTTCCTAGCTAGTGACTTCATGTGACGCCGCTGCTGTTTTGCTTACGGATACATTTTGGTTTTGATCGTGTCATCGACGGTCATCTGCCTTCCGGTTGAGCTTTTGGACTTAATTTCTTTGGCCTATGTGGTGTCCTCTGGAGGCCTGAGTGTCAGAGCTACTACAATAGTGTTTGTGCCTTTTTTTTTTTTTTTTTTTTTTTTATTATTT